>CM031919.1:27297771-27437694 GCA_018703695.1 Prunus fruticosa | reverse complement strand
ATTGGAGGCCCGCGTCAGTTTTTTGGTGGCACGCTTCAGGTGAACAGCCCCGTTACCTTCTTCTGCAACCGAACTCGAAGTAGCCAAGTGGCCAATTTGACCGGCAGCCCTTTCGTCTACTCTCAGGAAAAAAACAGATTCACTGCGGTTAGTTGCGGCATCCTTGCCTTGATGATATCAGCTGATGATTTCGTGGTTGGCGGCTGCAGGTCAGTTTGTGATAATCAAAAATCTGCTTCCTGTGATATTGGTATCAACTGTTGCCAGACTACCATTCCTCCATATCTCACTATGATGGGCGCTTCCATTCTATACCAACAAAAAACTCGAAAGGCCGATTGCAACGACCATGCGTTTCTGGTTGACAAGGATTGGTTTGAGAGTGAGAGATCACCTTCTGCTCATGAAATCAAGAATAGAAGCAAAGTTCCTGTGGTGCTAGAATGGAATATAATCAACTCTACTTCTTCATTCGCATTATTTGGAAGCTACGTTACAGAGAATTTTGGACGTTATTATTATAATTATACATACGGCTTTGCAGCAAATCCCTTCTGCAAAATCTACACTTTGGATTCCAACAATCGCTCAAAGATTTATTGTCGCTGCCCACGCGGCTTTGTAGGAAATCCCTATCTTCTTCAAACTTGTCAAGGTACGTATGTAATTAATTATATCTAGCTTCCGTCTCTGTGTTTTATTTTTCTTTGCGTTTGTTTTGTTTGTTTTCTTAACCTTCCGTTTGATTTATGCAAGCGATATTGGAAACGAGGGGAAAGAACTCCCTTTTTTTATTTTATTTTTCAGCCAAAGAACTTTTTTCAAGACATAAAAGTCATGCAAGTCAAAATAAGACCCTTCCTTCTACATATTTTTGGGTACGTAATAATATTTATTGTCAAGAGTGTTGCTATTTGTACCACATGTACTAATTTTTACCATTTCTTTAATATCGGTGAGTTCCTCATACGTTTATGGGGTTCAAGCCCTATTAGAGAGGTGATCTGTAGAGTGCTCAAACATATATATATTTTTTTATCATTTCTTTAATATCGGTGAATCCCTCGTACATTTACGGGGTCAAAACCCTATTAAAGAGGATGATCTGCAAAGTGATCAATAGATGTTGTGCAAATAATATTGTATTGCTGATTTACCCTTTTTTTCATATCTAAATTACATTTCAAATATTGATGAATGCACGAGTATTGATTATAGTCGATGCGGGCCCCACAGCAAGTGTGTGAACGGTCCTGGTTATTACTTTTGCCAGGACAAAAAGAGTACTAAATTGATGGTTATTATAGGTACGTCGTACGTAGTATACAATTTTGGAATTAAACAGAGTTGATTTCTCTTTAAAAAGGGAAAAAAAATTAACTGAGTGTTATTACTTAATTAGTGTGTGGATGATGTATCATGTAATGTAAATAAGGCATGGTCACCAATTAGTTGCCCGGTAACTCAAGGTTACAAATTACAATCCAAACTGCACTTAGTTTCTCAACAGTTTAGAGCTAGTTTGGTCATCTTTACTGTTCACTATATTAGAGGTCTCTGGAGTTAATTATTTATTAAACATAAACTCTGCCTAAGTGTCAAGAGGAAGTTTAGACATAAACTCTTTTGTATATTACCATCAACAGTTTATTTTATTTTATTTTATGGGCACAAGACATAAACTTGGTTTGCAATTTTTGTGATCATTTATCATTTTACTGAGTTATATATGCAGGTCTTGGTCCGGGTCTTGGACCGTTATTATTGCTTATTGGTGGTGGATGGTTGGGATACAGATTCCTAAAGAATCGGCATACCATAAAACGGGAGATGTTTTTCAAGCTAAAATTAGAAAAACAAATTTCGTCAGGTGAAGTTAATGTTGAGAAAATCAAGCTATTCAAATCGAAGGAGTTGGAGAAGTCCACTGACAATTTCAATATTTATAGAATTCTTGGCCAGGGATAGGGATTTAGGATGGCAACGGGCCGGGTATGGTGCGGGTTTGCCAATACCATCCCCAACCCCGATTCCCAAACCCTCCCCCATCCCCGCCCCCATTCCCGTTTAATAAGGTTCGGGGAATCCCCGCCCCTCCCCGTGGGGGACCATCCCCATACCCGCCCCCGAATCCCCGATTTCTTAAGGAAAAAATATAAACAATAACTCCAAGAAACAAACGAAGCCAATTGATTCAGAACCAAAAAAAAAAAATCGACGCAAGTTGAAGCTCTCTGATTGAAATCGTCGAACAGGTTGTGGAGGTTTTCAAGATCGAGCAACTTCAAGGCCTCCCGCTTCTGCTCCTTGCTGTGGAAGTAGACCAAGCTCCTCTGCATCTCCTGCAACACCATGAATAGCTCTTCGGGGACTTGTAAGGTCTTGGTCTGCCTGGCAATGGCGTCGAGCCTGGCCTGGTCTTTTTATTAGAAGAAACATTGATGATTAGTGCTCTGCTAAGGCTTCCTGGTGGGGAAAAAGAGGCTGCACTGCATCTATAGTGAGACAAGCTGATGAAGGAGCTTTGGGCTGGAGCATGTTGCAGCTTCAAGAATTGGTTGAAAATCAAACAATGGCATTTCGGGTGGGGAAAGGCGAGAGTTTCAATTGGAGTTGATTTAGTTCATGATCCGAAAAATAGGGTTTATGGGAGTGCAGAGAAGAAGAAGAAAAAAAGGAAGAAAAAAAAAAGATGAAGGAAAAGATGGGAGTGCGGCGGTTGAGTAAAGAAAGTAGGGTTTATGCTCATCCGAAAAATAAATGTAGGGTTATTATTGGGTTTGGGCTACAGGCTTAATATTGTTGGGCTATAGGATTAATATTTTGTTTAAAAAGAGATGTGTTATTTTTGTTTTTTACAAGGGATTTTGTGTTGTTAAAATGAAAAGAAAAAAAATAAAATAAATATTTATTTCCTGGTAAATTACGGGTAGTAAGCAAGAGCCAAGGGTAGTAATAAATATTTGTGTGTTTTAAAATTAGTTAATTTCTTTTTATTTGTTTTCTTTTTTGTTTAGTTTTTTAGTTTTTATTTTTTTTTGTTAAGTATTACATGGTGTGTTAGTTTTTTATTTATTTATTTACGTGGTGTGTTTTTTATTAGGGATATGGTTAGTGTTTTTTATTGTAACTGGAATGCAAGTATTAAATAATTTAAATATTTCACTAAAACACAACGTTTGTTTGTGCATTGATGGCAAACATGTGAGATTGAAAGTGACAGGACATGGGTTCAAAACACACAACCCATCTCCAATTTTTTATAAAAAATATAAATATACATTTTCCAATTTTTTGAATTAATGACATATTTTTTGTGAATCTTATTAAAGTCTCATTATTTTTCTTCTTTTTCTTTCTCATCATCTTAACACCAAAATTATACATGGATATGGTTCTTCTTCTTCCCTCCATACATGGATATGGATATGGATATGGATACCTTGATTATGAGAGTAATTTGTGTTTCTTGTCTACCTCCGTCATATACTCATAGAGTGGTTTGTGATTACCAATCTACATTAGTCATCTAATTGATGAAGAGTTCTAATCTATGTATGACTTGGTGTTTGATTACCAATCTACATCAATCATCTAGTTGTGCGATAGCATATGAAGTAGTTGTGTAATATAAAGATGTTTGGTGTTTGATTATTTTCGCTATCTTTGAATTTGTTGATTATACATGTTTGCATATGAATTTTATTTTTTAAAATCAATGTTAGTCATGATGTTTGATTATTTCGTTATCTTTGGATTTATTGATTATAGATATTTGCATAATTTTTTTTAATCAATATTTGTTGTGGCGTTTGATTCTTTTTTGTTATCTTTAAATTGTTTGAATTTGTTGATTATACATGTTTGCATACGAATTTTGTTTTTTAAAATCAGTATTTGTTATTGTGTTTTATTTTTCATATTATATTTGGATTGTTTGAATTTATTGATTATTATACATATTTGCATATGAATTTTGATTTTAATATGCATATTTGTTAGCTGGAATTGGAATTGTAACCATTAAATTAATTAATTATTTCTCTATAACACAAGGACAATTGGTGGAGTAGTGGTAAGGTAAGCCTTTGGATTCAAAGGAGGTCATGGGTTCGAAACCCCATGCCTCCATCACAAAAATGTTTTAAGACTTTTAAGATATATATTAATTAAAATTAGAAATATATATATTTCGGGCCGGGTTCGGGATGGGGATACAATTACCATACCCGGCCCGAACCCGTCGGGGATTTTTTTTTCGGGTCTCCCCCGTACTCGTACCCGATTTGGCCCCGAAAATTTCCCCCCGTTAGGGTCGGGACCAGACGGGACCCGCGCCCGCCGGGATTTTGCCATCCCTAGCCAGGGAGGCCAAGGTACAGTTTACAAAGGCATGCTTAGTGATGGAAGAATTGTTGCTGTGAAAAAATCTAAAATAATAGTGGTCGAAAGTCAATTTTCAGATTTCATCAATGAGGTTGTGATTCTTTCACAAATATGTTAGTCAAGACATATAAGACAACTTACCTCAAATAAGGAAAAGCTTGTCTGCCACCTAGAGACACATTTCCCTATTTTCATTTCCATGTTTTAGGGATGGAAACTCTTCATGTTTCCCTCCATATTTTGTGCATTGTTTGTAACTAATAATCAGCCTTGTATACTTGTATATATCACTCTCACCAAGTTAGTAATTCAATTTGGTAGATTTGAATTCTCTGCAAAACCTACCTAGTTATACATTCTCAACTCTCTCAATTACACTATATTTGGCATGGTATCAGAGCAATCGATTTTGGTTGCCTCTGCATAACCTTGTTCTTGCCTAATCTCTACCTATCCTTGCCCATAATTTGCTGTTATATTGTTCTTATCTCATACTTTGCTTTGCCTCAAAATTGATCTTGATCACAAGCCTTTTTTTGTGTTCTTGTTTGCTGAAGTTTTAAGCTGTTTCTTCCTCTACATCTCTTTATATATTTACCTCATGGGTGACACCAATGACTCAATCAACTCCACGGGTGACTAGGCTTTAAGCTTCATGGTTATCCTAAGTGGTGAGATGCTCTCAACTCCCGCAACAAAACACCCAAGGCTGCATGTGTTATAACTACCGATGCTTCTCCATCTTCCACCCTACTCTCTCCGAACTCTGAATCAGGTACACAACCCACTACATGGATAATTGACACAGGTGCCACTGATCATATGACTTTTGACTCTACTATGTGTTTCACAATATCTTCTAAGTCTCGTCATCCTTACATCACTAGTGCCAATGGAGTTCCTTCTAATGTTGCTGGTGAAGGAACTATATCACTTTCCCCTTCCTTATCTTTATCTCATACACTACTTGTTCCCTCCATCAATTGCAATTTGCTGTCTGTTGGAAAATTACTTGACTCACATAATTGTTATTCCACATTCTATCATTCCCATTGTCTTTTTCAGGACCTCACGACTCATGCGACGATTGGGGCATGGTAAACGAAGAGGGGGGTTGTATTCCTTGACGATCTCTTCACCACCAAGGGCAGCTCATACTCAAGGTTCCAGCTCGCAATCAACACCAGATTTGGCTTTGGCATCGTCGCCTAGGACATCCATCCTTTGGCTATCTTCAACGTTTGTTTCCGTCTTTGTTTCGTGGCCTAGATCATTCTAGTTTCAGTGTGAAACCTGTGTATTGGCCAAAAGCCATCGAACTGTTTTTCCCTTAAGTGATAATAAAACGGAATTCCTTTTTGATTTGGTCCACTCTGATGTTTGGGGTCCTGCTAAAGTTTCTTCCAATGGCAAAAGATAGTTTGTTACATTTATTGATGATTGCACTCGCATGACTTTGATATATTTACTAGCTCATAAAAGTGACGTTTCCACTGCAATCCGTGAATTTCATGCTATGATTACCACTCGCATGACTTTGGTATATTTACTAGCTCATAAAAGTGACGTTTTCGCTGCAATCCGTGAATTTTATGCTATGATTACCACACAGTTCCAAGCCTCCATCAAAGTATTCCGGTCTGATAATGGTGGGGAATATGTGAACAATGTCTTGGCACAATTCTTCCGAGACCACGACATCATTCATCAAACCTCCACATCTTTCACTCCGCAACAAAATGGTGTCGCAGAGCGAAAGAATCGACAATTACTTGAGGTTACTCGTGCTTACATGCTGGATAAATCGGTCCCTCACTACTTATGAGGACATGCCCTTCTTTCTCCAGTATATGTAATTAATCGAGTGCCGAGTAGTGTTTTGAAGTTTGAAACTCCACTGAACACCTTGGCTCGTCATGTCTCTCTTCCTACAGTCCTCAAGCTGCCTCCTCGCATATTTGGTTGTGTTGTATATGCTCATGTTCCATCTCATCAAAGAAGTAAGCTGGACCCTTGTGCCATTCGATGTGTGTTCGTTGGGTATGGATCAACTCAAAAAGGATACAAGTGTTACCACCCTCCTACTCGCAAGCTCTTTATCACTATGGATGCCACATTTTATGAAGATTTATCCTACTTTGAAGCTTCTACGCCCCTTCTCTTCAGGGGGAGAGAAAGAATGAAGAGAAGGAAGAGAAAATCCAAGTCTGTGCAAATCCGACCGGTCATAATCCAGAAGCGACCGGTCGCATTCCTGAAAAGACCGGTCGCTCTGACCCCAGCGAGTGGTCGTCTTGCTCCAGCAATGATGAAAATCAATTATGTGCAAAACCGACCAGTCGTCTAGACTCCAGTGATGAAAATCGATTCTATGCAAATCCGACCGGTGGTAATCCAGAGGCGACCAGTCGCCCAGACTCTAATCCGACCGGTCGTAGGCTGGAAGCGACCGGTCGCGCAGACTTCAGTGACGAAATTGCATTCTACCCAAATGCGACCGGTCGCACAGAACCCAGCGACCGGTCGCCAAGCACTAGTGAACTTGAAGATTTAAACAACGATGAAGGTCCTGGAAAATTGTCGTTCTTATTTGGTGAAGATCCCGGAGGAGACAATTCAAATGGTTGTTGTGATCAACTACAAAATACAACCCCTCCTTCTCAACTATCGGACCAATCGTCTCGTGATGAGGAAACACTTGAGGTAATTCCCGAAGCACCTAATGCTATACCATACACTCTCCCACCTAGGACTACTAGAGGAAAACCCAAACCTCAATATTGTCCCGACCTTACTGCCAAATCTAAATATCTCATTAATAACCATGTTTCAACTCATAGATTGTCAAAGTCATATGCATCATTTGTCAATCAATTATCTACTGTATGTGTTCCAAATAAGTGGCAGGATGCTATAACAAATTCCAGATGGGCTGAAGCAATGACAATTGAAATGGAAGCTCTGGAAAAGAATTCTACATGATGGTCCAGTTGCCACAAGGGAAGAAACTAGTTGGATGTTGGTGGATATACACTATTAAATACAAAGCTGATGGATCCATAGATCAATACAAAGCTCGATTAGTGGCCAAATGGTATACACAAACATATGGAATTGACTACCAAGAGACATTTGCACCTGTTGCCAAGATCAATACCGTACGTGTTCTCATGTCATTAGCTGCAAACCTTGACTGGCCACTATTGCAGTATGATGTAAAGAATGCATTTCTTCACGGGGACTTGCAAGAAGAAGTGTATATGGAACCACCACCAGGGACCTCTATGGCACTTGGTCCCAACACCGTGTGCAAGCTGAGAAAATCATTATATGGGCTAAAGCAGTCACCACAAGCCTGGTTTGGAAAATTCAGAGATTCTATGAAGCGCTTTGGGTACACTTAGAGCCACTCGAATCACACTTTATTCTTAAAGCGTCGTGGTGACAAACTTACGGCCCTTATCATCTATGTTGATGATATGGTGGTTACCGGTAATGACAATGAAGAAATGAAGAATCTGCAGAAGCTCCTTGCTAGTCAATTTGAGATGAAGGAATTAGGTGAGTTACAATATTTTCTTGGCATAGAAGTTGCTAGATCAAAACATGGCATATTTCTATCCCAACGAAAATATGTGTTAGACTTGTTAATAGAAACTGGAATGCTTGATTGTAAGCCAGCTGACACACCTATTGAGCAGAACCACAATTTAGGGATGTATCCAGACCAAGTACCCACTGACAAAGAAAGGTATCAAAGATTGGTTGGGCGACTGATTTATCTATCACACACACGCCCCGACATAGCTTATGCTGTGAGTATGGTGAGTCAGTTTATGCATCAACCAAGTGAGGCACACATGAATGCAGGAACACGGATCATGAGGTACTTGAAGGCTGCCCCTGCAAAATGGTTGATATTCTCCAAGCATACACATATGGACCCAGAAGGATACACAGATGCGGATTGGGCAGGATCCATCACAGATAGACGTTCTACTTCTGGATATTTTACATTTGAGGGGGGCAACTTAGTCACTTGGAGAAGTAAGAAGCAAAAAGTTGTGGCTAGATCAAGTGCTGAATCAGAATTTAGGGGAATGGCTCAAGGAGTTCGTGAATTGCTCTGGTTACGGAGATTATTGAAGGATCTGGGAGTTAAACCATTGAAAGCTACAAACTTGTACTGTGACAATAAATCTGCTATCGAGATAGCACATAACCCAGGACAACACGACCGTACCAAACATGTGGAAGTCGATCGACACTTCATCAAAGAGAAACTAGAAAGGGGTATAATCAAGTTTTCATTTGTAAACTCGGAAAACCAGCTTGCTGACATCCTAACGAAGGCCGTATCAAGTAAAGTTTTCCATGACTCACTGGACAAGTTGGGAATGCGTGATATCTTTGCACCAACTTGAGGGGGAGTGTTAGTCAAGACATAGAAGACAACTTACCTCAAACAAGGAAAAGCTTGTCTGCCACCTAGAGACACATTTCCCTATTTTCATTTCCATGTTTTAGGGATGGAAACTCTCCATGTTTCCCTCCATGTTTTGTGCATTGTTTGTAACTAATAATTAGCCTTGTATACTTGTATATATCACTCTCACCAAGTTAGTAATTCAATTTGACAGATTTGAATTCTCTGCAAAACCTACCTAATTATACATTCTCAACTCTCTCAATAACACTATATTTGGCAAAATCAACCACAGAAATGTGGTTCAACTATTGGGTTGCTGTTTAGAGACGGGGGTTCCCATTTTGGTTTATGAATTTATACCTAATGGAAACCTTTCCCAGTATATCCACGAGCAGAATGACGAGTTCCCACTTACATGGGAAGTTCGCTTACGAATTGCCATGGAAATTGCAGGAGCTCTTTCTTATTTACATGCTTCAGCTTCCCCTCCAATTTATCACAGAGACAGCAAGTCTACCAACATACTCTTAGATGCAAAATACAGAGCAAAAGTTGCTGATTTTGGAACTTCAAGATCAGTTGCCATCGATCAAACTCACCTGACCACACTTGTACATGGCACATTTGGTTACTTGGATCCAGAATACTTCCAATCAAGCCAATTTACGGATAAAAGTGATGTGTATAGCTTTGGAGTGGTCCTTGTTGAGCTTCTGACTGGACAAAAACCAATTTCTTTTAAGTCTTGCCACGTACTTCATTACTTCGATGCAGTTAGGTCTCCTGTTTGAAATTCTTGATGCTCAAGTTGTGAAAGGAGGGTCTAATGCAGATATCATAGTAGTTGCTAACCTCGCAAGAAGATGTTTGGATTTGAGTGGAAGAAACCGCCCTACAATGAGAGAGGTCACGGCAAAGCTGGATGGGGTTCAAATGTCAGAAAAAACTTCTAATGGTGGACAAAATTATGAAGAGGTTGAATATGTTCCAACTGAATCAATTGAGCCTTGGGATATTGTTTCAAGCTCAACAGGAACATGGCCAGGTTTGGATTGTGGTCCTTTTTCATCATTAAATGAAATTCCGCTATTACCTTTCAAGTCATGGTGAACAATAATTAAATATTTCTTAATTGTAATATTGTAATGCATGTTCCATATATATGTTATGTTTTGCTCCTTTTCTGAACTTTTCCGGTCAGAATGTGAGTGCAGTTTCAACCTCCAATCCAGAAGGTCATAGGTGAGGTCTGGCTTTAGGGTTTAGGGAAGACTCGAATTTTATTTTATTTTTGGACAATGTATGTTTTGTAATTCGTAATATTTACGGCCACAATAATTAACTGAGCATATATGTGGACATTACTATGAACTCAACTGCATTTCCTTTTGTGAGTGACTCAAGTCAAATAGCTAGTAAATTGCATTATCTTTTCATTAATTTATATTTTGTGGTATCTAGAAAAGAGTAGGAAACACTTGAATTCTGTATTACCAGACATATCAGACAGACAATCATGATAGCTCTACACATACAATTTCCACACACGTTACCAAAAGAAAAGTACCCTTTCAATTTGTTTGAGAATCTTTTACATACGTTGAGTTGGACATCTTGGCAAACAACAACTTGGAAACAGAGAAGAAAGAGAGGAATGCATGATAATATGCAATATGATTATGCAAAACCATTTTTCTCTACATGGTAGTGTCGAACTCAGCAGTCAGCTCAGCTCTCATCTAAGAAGAGTTGGTGGCACAACATCCGGTATTCTACACGTCATTTATATATATATGGGCCAATTTAAAAGGAGTAATGGCATTTATGAGTCCCTAAACTAGAGAGTATGATTTGAGTTCAAATTTTATAAAGAGCTCTTAAAATAGCTTTTATATGTTTTAGCTAAATTTTAACTAAAAAATAGAGAGCATTATTGTAGATGCTCTAAGATAAAACTTTGGAAAACAAAAGTTTGGAGTATACAACATACACTCTCCAACTTGTAGGGGCATATTGAAATAAGAAGTCAACGCAAATATTTCTTTCCTATTATAAAAGATTAATAGCTACAATTAAAATAAGAAGTCAACGTGAATATTTCTTTCTTTAATTATTTAAATATTATTATTAATCAAGCAAGCCAACCATTGTATGGCCTTCACTATCAAGCCCATCAGGTCACCAATCTTATTTAATTGGTGTTAAGGTTTCATGCTTATAAAGCATGTGGAACTTTTTGTTTCCTCTAATGTGGGACATTTGCTTCCAAACTTCCAACAGGGTTATACAGTGAAAATAAAACAAAATAAAACTCTGTTTCAAGATATTATTGTCATGATCTTGTTGGCTGCGCAAATCTCACGGCCTGGTGCTCCGGGCCGAGGGGATATGCGTCAACACGTGACATCCTTCTTTTGGATGCGGTGCGGTTGTGTGCGGGCATGCCAGCACGGTCTCCGTGCGTCGAGATGGTGATGTGTTTTAGATAGAATGGTTAAGTGGTGCGCCTGCCTGAATTCGACTCCAAATCAAACGATTGTGGCCGAGAGAGGAACTGACTCGGCCGTCAGGTTCACGACCTGAGCTACAAGGCCGTTTAGTGGTGGTGTTGATGGTGGGTTTTGGGCGGTGCTCCGACGCGTTGCTCCGAGAGCGACGGTCGTATGATATATGGGGTGGATGAGAGAGTCACCAAGATGGTGCTCCGCGCCTTGAAAATCAAGGGTCGTATGATATATTGATGAATGGATTTTCCTTACAATCTATCACTACTCTTAGGAAAGTAAGTAAAAGTATTGGTAGTGCATTATAGGAAAATATAATTTGCTCCGTGGGAGGCTTTTGGTTTGGTGTTTAAACCCTTTGAATGTAGCTCGAGCCTGATATTTATAGGAAGAGCTATGGAGGGGTAATCGAGGCTAGAAATCTGCATGGTGGAGCCTGATCAGAGCAAGTGGGTAGTCCAATCGACATTTGGAATTGTGAAGCATGGTGGTGTGACTCCATAAATCCCGGTAAATCTCGGCCGCCACCCTCATCGTGGGGTTCTGCACCCCTGGCCGTGGAGACGCATTTAATGCCCTAGTCTGTTAGTTGGTGATCTGACCTTAAGTTGTAAGAATATTTGTAAGAATGTTTGCGCCTAACCACTCTGATTTCTATCACCAAATCCTGACTTTAATCACTTCCCTTCTTCCCTCGTGCATTAAATGCCCTCTTGTGGCTAGTGAGTTTGCTAGTCAGAGGCATTACTTTATTAAATGAAGCGTGGGACCATGCTGCCACTTGGCGATCTAACTTTAATATCTTCGGCCATGTATCTTTCGTCCTTCGGCCTCTACCTGTAATACCGCGGTCGCGAGGCCGAGATGATTATGCCTTCCCAGCTTTCCTTTTGTGTTTAGGAAGGCAAATGCCTAACAAACCGTCTCAGTTCATGGGACGGTGCTAGAGCCGAGGGATGTCCCATTCGGCCAGTTTACGGCCGAGATTTATTAGGCACAAACAGATCTTTCAAGATATTATTGTTTAGTTAGTTAATGTTACGTTTGCTGAGCTCTATGTTATCATTGACTTGATTTCACAACATTTAATAAGAAGAAAAAACAATTAAAGAATACTTTTCATTTTTAATTTCTTTATGGGCATAATAATTGACTCAGTATATATGTATTGCATGTCCTTTTGTGAGAATAGTCAAGTCAACTTTGTTTTTTGTTTTTGTTTTTTTTCGTGGATTGCTAGGAAGAGAAGGAAACACTTGAATATTCTCAACTACTAGTCATATACAATTTCCACTCGCATTACAAAAAGAAAAGTAGCCTTCAATTCGAACCCACTTTTCTTCGATCGACAAGGGGTCTTTATTATATATAGTACAAAGCACTGAGTTGCAAAGAAAACTTTTGCTTGATAATCTTTTACTTTTTATTATCCGAGCATAGGAACAATGCAATCGCAAGCAGTTCATATGATTATCTTATTCTTATTGCTTCTGTCGATAAATATATGTACAGCACAAGTGGTTCCTCGGATGGCAAAGCATGGTTGCCAAGGGTATTGCGGACACGTCCTCATCCCATACCCTTTTGGAATTGGATCTAACAAAGATTGCTACTTAGACGACTGGTTTGAAATCGAGTGCCGCAACCAGTCTTCTAAGCCTGTTTTGAAGCGATCCCAAGTGGAGGTGCTGAATATTTCTATTGGAGGCACGTTTCCGGCTGGTGTAGGCACGCTTCAGGTGAACAGCCCCGTTACCTTCTTCTGCAACGGAACTGGAAGTAGGCAAGTGGCCAATTTGAAGGGCAGCCCTTTCGTCTACTCTCAGGACAAAAACAGATTCACTGCTGTTAGCTGCGGCTTCCTTGCGATGATGGAATCAGCTGAGTTTGTGGTTGGTGGGTGCAGGTCAGTTTGTGATCATACAAATTATAATGCTTCCTGCGATATTGGTATCAACTGTTGCCAGACTACCATTCCTCCATATCTCACAGACATGGGCGCTTTCATACTATACCAAAATGATTCTCGCATGGCCAATTGCGACGACTATGCGTTTCTGGTTGACAAGGATTGGTTTGAGAGATCATCTTCTGCTCATGCAGTCAAGAGGAGAAGGCAAGTTCCTGTGGTGCTAGAATGGAATATAATCAACTCTACTTCTTCACTAGCATTATTTGGAAACTACGTTACAAACTCTTCTTTTGTTCATTATTATAATAATAATTATCAAGGTACACCATACTGCCTTGGCTCCACTGCTTTGGATTACAACAATCGCTCAGCGTTTTCTTGTCACTGCCCAGATGGCTTTGTAGGAAATCCCTATCTTCTTGAAACTTGTCAAGGTACGTATGTAATTAATTATATCTAGCTTCCGTCTCTGCGTTTTATTTTTCTTCGCGTTTATTTCGTTTGTTTTCTTAACCTTTTGGAAAGAAGGGGAAAGAACTCCCTTTTGAGGTATTATTGGGGTTCAAACCCGATTAGAGAGGGTGATCTGCAAAGTGGTCACTAGATGTTGTGCAATAGTATTATTGTATTGCTAATTTACCATTTCTGTTTTTTTTTTCTTTCTAAATTACATTTCAGATATTGATGAATGCATGATTGGTCATTATCGATGCGGGCCCAACAGCGAGTGTGTGAACATTCCTGGTTATTACGTTTGCTTTGACAAATTTATCCAACGCAAAAAGAAAACTAAATTTATCCTTATAGGTACGCCATATATCATCGTACATAGTATACGACTTTGGAATTAAACAGAGTTGATTTCTCTTTAAAAAGAAAAGAAAAAAGAACTGTGTTACCATTTCATTCGTTTTTTTATTTTATAGAATTGTTATCATTTAATTAGTGTGTGGATGATATATCATTTAATGTGAAATATATGGTCGAACATATGGTCATCAACCGGTAACAACCTAAACTCAAACATATGGTCAAACATTTGGTTTGGGAAAATTCTACTTAATTATAATCCAAATTGCAATTATAATTTTGTATATTGCCATCAACAGTTTAGAGCTAGTTTGGTCATTCTTCACTGTTCACTACATTAGAGGTCTCTGGAGTTAATTATTTATTAAACTTAAACTCTGCCTAAGTGTCAAGAGGAATTTTAGACATAAACTCTTTTGCATATTGGCATCAACAGTTTATATTTTATTTTATTTTATGGGCACAAGAAATAAACTTGGTTTGCAATTTGTGATCATTTATCATTTTACTGCGTTATGTATTGCAGGTCTTGGTGCAGGTCTTGGACTGTTACTTTTGCTTATCGCTGCATGGTTGGGATACAGATTCCTAAAGAAACGCCATACCATGAAACGCAGGGAGATGTTCTTCAAGCGAAATGGTGGATTATTATTAGAGAAACAATTGTCTTCAGGTGAAGTTAATGTTGAGAAAATCAAGCTATTCAAATCAAAGGAGTTGGAGAAGTCCACTGACAATTTCAATATTGATAGAATTCTTGGCCAGGGAGGCCAAGGTACTGTTTACAAAGGCATGCTGACTGATGGAAGAATTGTTGCTGTGAAAAAATCTAAAATAGTGGACGAAAGCCAACTTTCAGATTTCATCAATGAGGTTGTCATTCTTTCACAAATCAACCACAGAAATGTGGTTCAACTATTGGGTTGCTGTTTAGAGACGGAGGTTCCCATTTTGGTTTATGAATTTATACCTAATGGAAACCTTTCCCAGTATATCCATGAGCAGAATGACGAGTTTCCACTTACATGGGAAGTTCGCTTACCAATTGCCTTGGAAATTGCAGGAGCTCTTTCCTACTTACATGCTTCAGCTGCCTTTCCCATTTATCACAGAGACATCAAGTCTACCAACATACTCTTGGACGCAAAATACAGAGCAAAACTCGCTGACTTCGGAACTTCAAGATCAGTTGCCATTGACCAAACTCACCTGACCACACTTGTCCACGGCACGTTTGGTTACTTGGACCCTGAATACTTTCAATCAAGCCAATTTACGGAGAAAAGTGACGTGTATAGCTTTGGAGTAGTCCTTGTTGAGCTTCTGACAGGACAAAAACCAATTTCTTTTAGAAGGTCACAAGAAGAAGGCAAAAGTCTTGCCACTTACTTCATTACTTCGATGCAGTTAGATCGCCTGTTCAAAATTCTGGATGCTGAAGTTTTAAAAGGAGGGTCTAAAGCAGATATCATATTAGTTGCTAACCTTGCAAGGAGATGTTTGAATTTGAGTGGAAGAAAGCGCCCTACAATGAGAGAGGTCACGGCAGAGCTGGAGGGGATTCAAATGTTAGAAAAAATTTCTAACGATGGACAAAACTATGAAGAGGTTGAATATGTTAGGACTGACTCAATTGAGCCTTGGGATGTTGCTTCAAGTTCAACGGGAACAGGGCCAGGTTTGGATGGTGGTCCTTCTTCATCATTACATGAAATTCCGCTATTACCTTACAAGTCATGGTGAACATTAATTGTAATATTGTAATGCATGTTCCCTATATGTTGTGTGTTGCTCCTTTTCTGAACTTTTCCGGTTAGAATGTGGGTGCAATTTCAACTTCCAATTCAAAAGGTCATAGGTGAGGTCTGGCTGATTAGCTACACTGCCTGATGGCTATTTCAACTCAAATCGCAAATCACTGGATATATAAATTCATTTTGACGAGAGCAACAACGTATTTTGAAAGTGTTATGAGTTTGAAATTTTTAGTTGGATCAAGTGAAATTGGTTTGGAGAGTATTAGGTCCACCACCCTCAATTAATTACAACATATTGCAAATTTTAACTCAATTTAAATACTGTAACTTTGAAAGAGAATAATGTAACAAAATATTATGCAAATATTTCATTCATGATCTTTCAATTCTATTCTTTTTTCTTTTTGTATTTACTTTTCAACAATATAACATGGGATACTGATGGTGACAATATGGCTTTGTCAATACTCGAACTTCCACGGTTAAATATGAAAACATGGTGAACAAATTATGTGTTGTGATGTTGTAGACAATTACATGTTCTTTATTAAGTCTCCAAACCCATAGAAATAAACATGAAGGAAAACTCAAATTCGGTTTCTTTTTAATCAACAAGATTAGGAACTAATTGCAGACCGAAAAGTAGGGAACTAATTGAAGCTAGGATTGTGTTTGATGAAACGTACTTGAAAATGACAAAAGAAAAAAAAATTAAAGAAGACTTCAATTCTGTATTACCAGACATATCAGATAATCATGACAGCTCTACACATACAATTTTCACACACGTGTCCAAAAGAAAAGTACCTTCAATTTGTTTCCATCGTGAAAACTAAGTTGCAAAGAAATTTTTTGTTTGAGAATCTTTTACTTTTCAATTTCGTCATTTTCTTCTCATCACATATGTTGAGTTGGACATCTTGGCAAACAACAACTTGGAAACAGAGAAGAAAGAGAGGAATGCATGATAACAGCCGGTATTCTACACGTCATTTAGCTAAAAGAAATCTGCAAAAGAGGAATGCAATATGATTCTGCAAAAAGCATTTTTTATCCACACAAGATAACAGAAATCCCTATGCCCTACATAAACAATTAGTAGAATTGATTACGGTCAAGTCTGGCTCTTAGGTTTACTTTTTCCAGATAACATAAATCCTAGCCAATAATTGATTCCCTTCATAGCCTAGCGACAGGGCCTTGTAATTTGGACAGTTGGAAGAGCTTATGCATCTTTAGCTGTACCTTTTGATATTTCTTGGAAAATTTTAGAAGCTTTTAAAAGCATCATCTTTGCAGACATTCTTCTAATTGGTTATTATAATTTTTCAAAAGTATGACCTTGTCACAATAAATAATAAGATATTGTTCTAAAACCAAAAGAAAATTTACCTCCGATGCTTTCAAATAATAAGATGAATTTCTTCTTTTGCATGCTTTTGCGGTGCTGATTTCAACTTTGGCAATTAACAGGAAAAAATATACAATGGTGAAAGGTGCATGCGATGAAACTTTCTTTGAACACAACACAACCAACAATAAGATCAAATAACTTTGAACCTTCTCCTTTTCTTTGTTATAAGATCAAAATATAACAAGTACATGTACAGATGCCGCAACTGCACCGCCTATAGCAAAGCCTAATTGCACAGAGGTTTGCGGAAATGTTAGCATCCCATACCCTTTCGGGATTGGTTCTAATATCAATTGTTACTTAAACGATTGGTTCGAAATAGAGTGCAGACAAGACAACAAGAACAACTATACCAGCAGCATGCCTTTCTTGAAGCGTCTCAAACTGGAGGTGCTGAGTATTTCTTTTCACAAAGGCAAGCAATTAGTGGAGGTTAGTAACCCTGTTACATTCTTCAGCTGTGAGGGAAAGGAAACTCTCCAACCCCCAGATTTAGAGGGAACCCCCTTCGTGTACTTTGCGTGAAGAAACACATTCACTGCCACTGTGAGATCAGTTGAGATCGTAGAAGAGAATTCCACTTCTCCGTCATACAATGGGTGTTGTGAAAGTGTTATTTTGACAATTATAGCTGGATCAAGAGAAACACGTTACCAAAAGAAAAGTACCCTTTCAATTTGTCCTGGTCCTTTTATTTTATCCATCGTGAAGACTAAGTTGCAAAGAAAATTTTTATTTGAGAATCTTGTACTTTTCAATTTCATCATTTTCTTTTCATTAGATAGGTTGAGTTGGATAATAATCAACTGGAATTGCAAACTCCGCAGTCCCTTCTGTGTAAGAAAGAAAGTTGTATATGGTGGATTCTTCTTAGCAAACAACAACTTGGAAACAGAGAAGAAACAGAGAAGAAACAGAGGAAGAAACAGAGGAAGAAACAGAGAGGAAACAGAGGGAATGCATGACAATGCAATGCATTTTTTGTTGGTAATTTTATCCACACAAGATAGCAGATCCCTGTGGCCTACATAAACGATTTAAGGATGTATACAATAGTAAAATGACCATAAAAAGTTGTAGTCTGAACGTACTTTCACTTTCATTTATTTACTTTAATCATAAAAACCAATATTATTCATTTCCATTTCTATTTCAAAGACTCCCAAACACATTTTGGAAAATATTTTATAAAATGGGAAAGCAAATTCAACCCAAACTTTCTTTCGCCGGTATTCCTTTTTTCTTCTAAAAAGGAAATTCATAAACTTTACTAATTTGTAAAACCAAGTGGACTTTACTTATAAAAGTAGTCATGGATTAAGATTGTCATTCATTCACATGTGAGCAACCCCGCTTTAATACCATGAAGGTAGTTGAAGTTCAAACCCAAAACTAATTGGCAATGGAGGGAGTATCCCTAACTTATTATAAGCCCTTATTAGGTTTCTCAACTTTACAATATATAATAGGTATGGGGTTTTGTCACAAAAGATCTCGATGTTATTATGAGTGGTGTCATTCATTGTATATTATATTTCATTTAGTTAAGTTTCTAATGTTGGACTTTATATTCTTATGCAGTCACTGTAGGTAGCTATACTGCATGATGACATATAATTGAATTCATTTGTCAAGAATAATAAACATAAAACTGAAGTCGCATAATTTATTAAAAGAACTGAACCAAACAGTAGCAAACAAATAATTGAACTATCTTCAAGAAAATAATGAAATTAAGTGGATTAAAGTAATGAAAATAATGAATTTAAGTGGATTAAATCTGAATGTTTTGACATATTACAGAAGACTACAATTAAAGAAGAGTTCAATTTTATTTCATTTTTGGACAATGTATGTTTTGTAATTCGTAATATTTACGGCCACAATAATGAATTGAGCATATATGTGGACATTACCATGAACTCAACTGCATTATCTTTTCATTAATTTATATTTTGTGGTACCGAGAAAAGAGTAGGAAATACTTGAATTCTCTATTACCAGACATATTAGACAGACAATCATGACAGCTCTACACATACAATTTCCACACACGTTACCAAAAGAAAAATACCCTTCAATTTGTTTCCATCGTGAAGACTAAGTTGCAAATAAATTTTTTGTTTGAGAATCTTTTATTTTTCAATTTCGTCAGTTTCTTTCCATCACATATGTTGAGTTGAACATCTTGACAAACAACAACTTGGAAACAGAGAATAAAGAGAGGAATACATGATAATATGCAAAATGATTCTGCAAAAGCATTTCTTATCCACACAAGATAACAGAAATCCTTATGCCCTACATAAAGGATTAGTAGAATTGATTACGGTCAAGTCTGGCTGCTTAGGTTTACTTTTTCCACACAGCTCAATCATAACATAAATCCTAGCCAACAATTGATTCCCTTCAAGGCCTATCGACATTAATTAACCATCCCTTCTTTTCTTCTTTTTTTCCCCCATTTTCCACTTGTCATTATATATTCCAGATATCAACTAATTAGTAATGTGTGAAACGGCCCAACATCTCTTAAGCTTTTAAGCTAACTTTTCATCATTCATACTCTACAAGAGTTAGTAAATAAATGATTTATTAAATGTATGATTTGTCATTTTGTGGGGTCCATTTTAGGTGCAATAAAGCTCCCAAACACATTGCAAAGAAAGTTCACCTCAAAGTCCTTGCTCCAGTGTGTTTGTTTTTTCTTCTGAAAAAGAAAGGGTAAAGTTGAATAATTTGTCCTAGTTAGTGGACTTGACTTGTAACAGTACTACTCATAGGTCAATGATATGGCATTAATATATCTCTGCCTAGCAGCTGCAGAAGTTGCCAGAAGCAGAAGGTAATATGAACCATCTTTGCACCTTCCTTATTTTCTTTTAGTATCATCCGAGAGAAAGCTTAGGCTCAAGAATGAGCATTTTGCTTTGCTAGCTAAATTCTAATTCCAAGCTTCCTACTAGGCAGGCAGATAGATAGGTAATTAAAGAGAGGGAAGAAGAAACATAATGGTTGGCCAGTTGCTACTTCATATCACTCTGTTCTTGTGGTCTATGAGTAATGCACTACTAGAAGTAGCATCAGAAGCATCCTTGGCAAAACCAAATTGTCCGTCGCAATGCGGAGCGATCACTCAAATCCCATATCCTTTCGGAATTGGAGCAGGTTGTTACCTGGACGACTGGTTCCAAATAATATGCGACAACTCAGCCAGCCCTCCGAAGGCTTTCTTGAACCGGACTGGCTTAGAGGTGCTGGAAATTTCTCTTGAAGGCACGCTTAAGGTCACAAGCCCAATCACCTTCTCTAATTGCAATAACAAGAAAAGTGACCGCCAGGCACCCAACTTGATTGGAAGCCCTTTTGCGTTTTCCCAGAGCAACAGATTCACTTCAATCGGTTGTGAGGTAATTGCCTTGATGAAAACAGATGAGGGGAAACCACTTGGTGGGTGCTATTCCATTTGTGATAATATTACTTCCAGTACTAGTACTATCTTTCCAAATAATAGCTGTAGTGGTTTGCGCTGCTGCCAGACCACCATTTTCGAAGGTCTTCAATTCTTCAATACTAGTTTTGGAGCAATGCTAGAGGGTAATGACGGTGAAAAGAAATGCAAGTGTGCCTTCCTGGTAGACCAAGCTTGGTTTATGAAAATAAAAATTTCTGCCATTGTGGACATGGACAACGTCCCTGTAGTGCTGGAATGGCTGTTGTCTCAATATTCCAAAAAGGATATACATGGAACAAATAACATTTCCCTTCACAACATGAACTGCAATTTTGAGACGTACAGTTTTGAGCGATGTTCTTGCAAAAAGGGCTATCAAGGAAACCCCTATCTTCTTCATGGATGTCAAGGTACGCAAGCCTACCATTGTATATGTCCAAATCAAAAGTCATGCTCCTTTTTTCAGTACTGATTTGTACGTTACCCTAATTTTTATTGTTTGTAATTGTTCTAGCTTTACATCATCTAGTATTAATTAAATTCTTCAACCAACGAAGGTACATCATGTAGTTGTATGATATGAGCTGAAGAAATTCTTCGGAGTTGTGTACCATTTACAACTAACCATCTCTTCTTTCTTCTTTTTTTCCCCATTTTCCACTTGTCATTATATATTCCAGATATCAACGAATGTGACAACCCCGATAGATGTGGTCCCGGCATTTGTAGAAATCTTCCAGGGCACTTTGTATGCTACCGGCCGGATCCACCACCAATACGACGGATTCACGTGGGCGTTTTAGGTATGCCAATGCACTTTCAAACTCTAAAATGAATTAAACTTTGGGCCCTTTGGTGGAAAATTTGACATTATAGACATTTGTCACAAAAAAAAAATTTCTTGATCTCGTTTTCAATCTTTGTATCTTATTGAGCTACTCAGTTGCTGGCGGTGTTATTGGACTGTTGTTTCTACTCTTTGGAGCTTGGTGGTCGCACAAAGTTATAAAGAAGAGGAAGGATATCAAACGCAAGCAAAAGTTTTTTAAACAAAATGGAGGTTTATTGTTGGAGAAGCAATTATCTTCTGGTGAAGTTAATGTTGAGAAAATTAAGTTGTTCACTTCAAAGGATTTAGACAAAGCCACAGACAACTTCAGCATAGATAGAATTCTTGGTCAAGGAGGTCAAGGTACTGTTTACAAAGGAATGTTGTCAGATGGAAGAATTGTTGCTGTCAAGAAGTCTAAAATAGTTGCTGGAGGAGAAGTCGGACAATTTATTAATGAAATTGTCATTCTTTCACAGATTATTCACAGAAATGTGGTTAAACTATTGGGGTGTTGTTTAGAGACTGAAGTCCCCCTTTTGGTTTATGAATTCATACCCAATGGAACGCTTTCTCAGTATATTCATCACCCAGACGAGGAGTTTTCTCTTACATGGGAAATGCGCTTACGAATTGCCATTGAAGTTGCAGGAGCTCTTTCCTACTTACACTCAGCTGCTTCCTTTCCCATTTACCACCGAGACATCAAGTCTTCTAATATACTCTTGGATGAAAAGTACAGAGCAAAAGTAGCTGACTTTGGGACTTCAAGATCAGTTTCCATTGATCAAACGCACCTCACTACACTAGTACATGGAACGTTTGGTTATCTGGACCCGGAGTACTTCCAATCAAGCCAATTTACAGAGAAGAGCGACGTTTATAGCTTTGGCGTGGTCCTTGCTGAGCTCTTGACTGGACAAAAACCAGTTTCTTTGATGAGGTCACAAGAAAGCAGAAGTCTAGCAACTTATTTCCTGCTTTCCGTGGAGAATAATCGTCTATTTGATATTCTTGATTCTCAAGTTATGAAGGATGGTAGAAAGGAAAAGATTACAGCAGTTGCTAACCTTGCTGTTAGATGCTTGAATTTGAATGGAAGGAATCGTCCTACTATGAAAGAAGTAGCAGTGGAGTTGGAGGGAATTCAATTGTCAGTTAGAGCTGACTCTGATGTTCAACAAGTTTTCCCAGAGGTCCGATGTGTCCAAACTCAGGAAATAAATGAGGTTTGGGATGTTGTTTCTACATCAACAGGTCCTTGTACGGATGGCGGAACAAGTTCTTCATGCGATGTACAACCACTATTGTTTTTCAATACACAGTGAACCAATATTTGTTGTAATTATATATTCTCGGTTTTTGGACTTGGAATCATCTTTTAGACTATCACCTTATCTGTAAGGAAATTTTCTAGCTCTGTTGTGTGTGTTGGATTTTATGCAAGATGCGAGAAGAGATAGAATAATGGAAACAAGATGAACTCAGAGGTCTTTTTTCTAGCTCGGGTCTCAGAGATATTTTTCTGATATTTTTGATTGCTTAATTCTTCTTAATTAAGAGAGTTTTTCTCTTGATACATATATAGGAGTTGTGTGTAGTGCACCCTTTTCACACACATCAACCCTTGCCAACTAAAGTAAAAGCTAATAATAATATCTAGCCTTACAAAATATCAGAAGCAACTTGGCTTCCTAAAATACACGTCAGACAAAGTCCCTACCAAAACACGCTCGAGCTCTTTCTATTCTAGGAAATATGCTCGAGCACATTTTGTCTGAGAGTTACAACAAGGGATTAAACATTAACTTTAACATCTTGGTCACATATGATTAAACCCTCAATTAAAACTCAAATTTTGTTAATGTAGTTTTTCTTAGTGAGCTTTAGCTTTCTCCATACACTCATGAAATCCCACATCATGTAACGAACAATCTTTTTAAGCATATAGATATTAACAAAGTTGAGAACCTAGCAACTTATATATTGTTTCTTTGACGGATATTTTGTAAGCCTGATTTGAATTTGAAAATCATGAGAACGACTAGTACTGCATTATAAAATCATGGTCTAAAATAAAGTCACCTTCTGTTTTCCCTTGTTCATTGAGAAGAGTGACGTTTATAGGTCTGGGGTGGTCCTTTGTTGAGTTCTTGACTGGACAAGAACCAGTTTCTTTTATGGGTGGAAGTCTGATTCTCGATGCTCAAGTTATGAACAATGGCAGGAAATAAGAGATTGTGGCAGTTGCTAACCTTGCACAATAACGTGAATTGAGAGAGTGTAACGATAGCCACATTGACCAGACAAAACTCCGGCGACCCCACTCTTGGAGACGGTGCACTGATGTTTCTTGTTCTGGTTCCTGTTAATGGTGAGTATAGTTATTTAGGGTAACCTGTTTGTGAAATTGCCTCATGCACATGTGGGTCAGTATAGGAGGACTATGACAGAGTGGAGAGCATCAGACCATTTGTTCAGGTTAAGGTGTTAGTTTATTTGCCTCTTAGATAATCACTGTGTTGGAGACAATTCTTGGACTAATCTTGTATTTGAATACAACACAACCAATAATCACCTTCGGTCCTCGTTTCTTTTATATTTATTCAAACATATAAAGAAAAATATGTGGCTATAAATAATAAGCATGTACATATGGGACTTTCGCTATCATGTCCATGGTAAACCATTTAACTTCAATGTTGCTGTTTTTCTATATAAAGTTGAAATTTGGCTATCATCCTTGTTGTGTGTGTGGGTTTCGTATATTATCGCTCCTCTTAAGACACGCCTAACTTTATATATATATATATAAACAACATACGTACTACAAAAAAAAAAAAATACTGTACCTAAATAGTATACCTATTTTTTTATGAATAATCTACCTAATTTTTTTAAATAAATAACGTACCTGTTTTTTGGACCTACATATGTAAGTATCTTTTTAATAAATAATGTACCTATTTTTAAAAAAATCATGTGCCTATTTTATTTATTTATTTATTTATTAAAGTCATCAACCAAAACAAAAAAATGAATTTTTTGAGATTGAAACAAAAAGAAAAGCCATAAGGTGTGAGCAGTGAATAAAATATTGATAATTTCGCCGATATTTCGGCCAAATTATCGTTATTTTGGGGCAGCGATAATTTAGTACATTTCCATATAGATTTCGTCAATTTATCGATAATGTCCTTGATAATTTCGCCGATATTTCGGTAGGATATTTTCGTTCAAATAGCAGTGGCAAATGGTCAATATATCGCGATATTATCGATAATATCGCGATATGAACTTTCAAAAATTAAAGAATTCAATTAAGCAGATCAAATGAGACTTGCAAGGCATGGTGAGAACCGACCCAGACGACCTTCATCTGATCCACATCAAACTGCGCCTTGCTCCACCGTTTAACACACAATGCCTTTTCTTTTTCTCAGCCCACGAAGAGGACAAAGCCAGACAACAACTGGTCTTCGAGGGAGAGCGGGAAGAAGGAGAAGAAGGAAGAGAAGAAAGAGCAATGGAAAAAATTAGAAAAGAGAGAGAGATATGGTAGATGACACAAAAGAGGGAGAAGAGAAAAAAATTGCAGAGACTGACAGAGGAAGAAGGAGAAAAAAAGGAAAGAGAGAGGGAGAGAAGAAGAAGGAAAAAAGAAATAAAAGTGAGAGGGATAGATGGAAAGTGACGGAAGGAAGAAGAAGATTGGAAAAAAATAAAAAATGAAGGCGTTGGGAGAGATGAGATATGGGAAGAATAAAAGGAATAAAAATTAGAAAAGAAAAAAAAAGAGGCGTTGGTTTCGCTGCATCTTCATATGCAAGCTCTCTAAATTTTTAAAAAATAATATTCTAATTATATTTTATATTTATGGCAAGTTTGCACAAGAAGGTTGTTTGCTGTAGTGGAAAGTGAAAATGATTTTACATGGAGGTTTTACGGTTTGAACTCCTTTGTTGCAAAATATTTTTGGAATATTTGGCTTGCCAACAGTTTGGATTTCTATAATTTTTGGAAAAAGGAATTTTTTAGGTTTTTAAAATTTAACTAGCCGTTTTCGGGCTTCTGCCCCCTTACAAAAAAACTTATAGACAATTTGAAGCATGATATATTATATTACAAAAAAAAAGTTCTTAGTTAATTTTCAATCTTCACTATTATTTTTTAAGCATGGTAAAGTGCCTATTTTCATAACAAATCAAGTTCGTTTACATCTTTAATTATTTTTCAATTTTTGATAAATAATAAATATAAGAATGTGTACCATGTCCAGTGAATAATGTGAAATAAGGTTACTCATGTATCTTATCATACAATTTATAAAGTGTACAATACTTGTACTAAAAAATGATAAATAAATTACTAGGGGTTGTTTTATTATCTTTCATTAATTACTCCAGATTTCCCAGTCATCGAGTTTGTCAGCTCTCAATATAATCAACTTAAATCACTCAAACCCACTATGAATACATTTCTTTCCAATTTTTTGTGTCAAAATAATAAATGATTGACTAAATAAACTTCCTCTAAAGTTTCATTAAAATTTCCATGTATTTATCATAATTTTCATTGTTTTTATTCAATTTTTATTCAATATTCAATATTTTCCCATATTTCCATCGATATTTCCGTGTTTTTTTAACCATCGATATTTTCCAAAACTATCGATATTTAAGACCTTGGGTGTGAGTGAGTACATAGCTTACAGTGGTCTGGCGGAGCATGTTATCATCCTCACCAAACAACCAGATGACGACACCTAACGATTGAAGGTGGCTGGCAATAGTTTCATATCATTAGCCCACGTCAGCACCTTTCAAATTCCTCAACCGGCTACGTGACTACTTTACCGTTCCTCCGGGCCCATCAAACGGCACAATAAAACACAAAACCACTGCAGCAAATCTTTTTTTTTTTAAATAACAAAATTGAATTCTTAAACAAAAGTCCCCCATCCATCAAATGAATTTTAAAAACACATTCAAAATTCATTTACAACAAAACAAAAAGACTTTTAACTTCTTTTAAATTACAAAACTGCCATTGATTTCTTAAAACAAACTCAACCCCAAAACCTCATAAAAAATCCCAATACTCAATAGGGTATCAAAGTAATTTAATAATCAAAATTAAATTAATATGGCCAACTATCATTTTCTGAGGTTTTTTTGTTGTTGTTTGTTTATATAAATTAAATTGTGTATGATTTATTTATAATTTTAGTGCTAAGAATGAATATTTGACTAAATATCTCTCATTTTTTTTATGAATAATCTACCTAATTTTTTTAAATAAATAATGTACCTGTTTTTTGGACCTACATATGTAAGTATCTTTTTAATAACTAATGTACCTATTTTTTTTTAAAATCATGTGTCAATTTTTTTAAATATAAATAATATACTTTTTTGGATCTCGAGCCTCTATATATATAATTAAAAAAAAAGTCACTCAACCACAACAACCACCGACGGCTCAACCAACCTCACAGCACGGGCTGCAACCCTGTACCTCTTCACCACAAGCCAACCTCTCCTAGATCAAACGTTATAATCTCATTTAACACCCACCTTTCACTTGCTAAACTCATTTAAATCATATTAAAATCATTAAAAAGTGAATCTCATCTACGAGTATAGGGTCGAAATCTTTTGAGTGGGCATTTACTAAAGAGAAGGTAAACACTTGCTTTCACAATGGATATCTAATTCGTTGAAAATTGCATCTTCATTTTTTTTCTTTCTATTTCCATACATCGAACTCTGTAAAATATCAAAGTTTGCATCTTTTTTCAAAAGTCGATCGGAAACATGAAGCTACAGTGACAAGACTGCCCACTAACACTTCTCACATTCATGGCGGACCCAAGGTAGTGGCAACCCGCTTCATAAAGGACAAATGGCGCAGCCATGTGCCAGGTGCACTATAGAAGGTGCCCCATTAAGAAAGGGTACCAACTTATCTATCGTCTTTGAGGGAAGGATGGACAATGGGAGAGGGGTGGACTGAAAGGTGGGGTTGAGTAGGGAGAGATGGTTGGCTGGGTAGGAGGTAGGAGAAGAGAGCGGAGATTTTTAAAAAGAATTTAAGGATTTTAATATGATTTAAATGAGTCAGTAACGTGAAAGGTGAAAAAAAATATTTAAATAATAAAAATAATTAAAACTCATTTAATGATTTGACATAGAGAACTGAACAGCCACATCATCAGTGTACATAAATATGGTACAAATCATATTCTGTCTTTATATATTATCGTTTCCTTACATTCCATTTTCTTCCGGTTCCCCACATAAAATATTTATCTACAGTCCAAAGCAGTTCGCCTACCATGGCTGATTGGGAATTGCACAGCTAGCTGATTTGAAATTTATTGACTATTAATAATAGGGAGGCTGCTGCCGTATAGATCATGTGGATGTCATATCCAGCCTTTCGTTATCAAGTCACCTAATATTTTTGTTTACACCCAGGAATAAGCAGCCAATGAGAGCAAGACACGTGGGACAAATCAAGCCTTAACAGAGGTGCCTTCGGCACCCACTCCTACCGATCGCATCACTTAGGCACCGCCTCTCTAAGGACACGTGGCATGCTCCCCAGCGACGTCCACAGTCCCACATCGACAGATTACAACTAAGCACTACCTCCCAAGCCCTATAAAAAGGGATCAGCCATCCTTAAATATGGTAAGCAGAATGATCGGCATACCTGCCTAATTAATCTGAAAGTAAAACTTATTACATCCCGAACTTACTTAAGCTTCGGAGAGCCTTCGGCCGGTACCACACCGGTGCCCTTGGCCTTACCGAGCGTTCCTCTATTTTTGGCAGGTCACGCTCCCTCCGAGGCTCCCAAGGTATCGAGGCAGCAAAATTCCTAAGTTGACCCTCTAAGTCAGAAAACCACTTTTGGCGTCAACAGCTGGCGCCGTCTGTGGGAATCGATTAAACAAATCGACCCTTCATCCCGAACATATGGGAACCAATGAAAAGCTTCGTTCGTAATGCAGGAGGGGTTACCGTACGGCATGTCGAGTGGGGTAAGCCCAGCGCCACCTCCATATACGCCGCAACCAACCCTCCGGGACCCAAATCACTGAAAGCGCGGAGCTTTTAGCCCAAGTCGTGTCCCTTCGGCAGGACATGGTTAGGTTACAAGAACACAACAACTTCCTGCGTCCAGGGTGGACGAGACACAGCAATTGCTAAACCAACGGAGGCACAGGAATACAGACAGACCGGACGGTCGTCCGAGAGCTTGCAGACCCCGTCGGCGGAGAGGGAAAGGCAAGCGGACGGCAGAGGCGACGCCTGCGCCGTCCAAACAGCTGGTAGTTCCTGCGCCAAGGACAGGCCCCACGGGCCGAGCAAGGTCTATTCCGATCTGTCGCCACAGGCTGCGGATTCGAGAGGGCGAGCGACATACCGAACGGCAGGGATCGCCAATTAGGATCAACGCACGCCTGGGAGGACCCCGCCAAGAGGTCTGGGGCAAAGTCTCCAGATACGAAGGATTCCAGTTCTGGAGTCCACGGCAGAGTCTGACCCAGAGTACATCCCTTCCACACATCGCGCGTCCACCTACCGTTCGGCAACGCCAACGACGTTCTCCGAGGTTAGCCCTCTCAGGTCCCAGGAGCGATCGGCACATCATGACGACAAGGATATACCGAACCGGGACCCCGCCATCCGCCTCCTAATGCGGAGGATGCAGAAGATGGAGGACGACAAACGCGCTCTCGCAGGAGCCGGACTGGGGAAGGCTTCGACCAGGGCCCTTCACCGAACGCATCAGGATCTCACGGAGGACCGGGATGGGCAGCCCCTGTGCATAAAACCGTACACAGGGGTGGAAGATCCACTGACGCACCTCCACTCTTTCCAATCAGCCGTAGGGTGCCGAGGGCTGACCGACGAGGGGCTGTGCCTGCTGTTCCCCTCTTCACTCACCGAGGCGGCTTTGAATTGGTTCTACCGACTGGAACCAGGAGCAGTCGATTCCTTCGACGGCTTGAAGCAAATCTTCCTGAACCATTTCATGATTCAAACGGACAGGCTGTATTCTGCCGACGACTGTATGCCGTTCGGCAGGGAGAAGACGAACCGTTGCGCGAATATGCCGCACGGTTCAGCCATGAATACTCTAGATGTCCGGATACCGATGACAGGGCAGCCTGCGGCGCCTTCAAAAGTGGCCTACGGTCATCACACTTCCGGTATCTCGTGCATAGTAGCAATTGGCGCACATACGACGAACTCATGAAGCAGGCGGCAGTCCACGCAAAAGCCGAGTACTTCAATTCGAGGGCCGGGCCTACGGCTCGGCAGGGTGAGCCCGTGCAGCGGAATACTACGTCCGGGGCATCGCCATACGCACAAGCGGCAGGCGTTGCCGAATACCCTGACGACAACAAGCGCAAAGATGCCGGAGGTTCCGAGAAGGGACACCCTAAGAAAGGTAAGGGCAGGACGGCAGGGATAACCACCGAGCGCCGTTGCCGGCCCATAACCAGGGGATCGAGGCGTGCACCCTGCTCAATACCTCCTACGAGGCGGTCCTGATGAACGAAAACGAGATCATACCGAAGCCTGCGTTCCGAAAGCCCAGCCGGCAGGATGGCCGGGATCCCGGAAAGTTCTGCCGATACCATCGCAGGACGCCGCACACCGAAGACTGCATAAGCCTACGAAAGATCGTGGAGAGGCTCATCCAGAAGGCAAACTGGATCAATACATAGCCAGGCCGCAACCCTGCGCCTGCGCCGAACGGCAACCGGCAAATCAACATGATCGGCACGATGGGTGGAGGCCCGACCCTTGCCGGGGCATCTAACCGATCGATGAAACAGTATGTCAGGGCGGCCCAGGACCCTCAGGTCCTCGGCATCGAGAGTAGCCGGCACGCGAAGATGCCGAAGGTTAGGTGGGAACCCATCACTTCTCCTGGAGGAAGAGGAGGAAGGAATCATCTACCCGCATGACGACCCTATGATCGTCCGAGCCGAAATTGCCGAATTCGATGTCGGAAGAATCCTGGTCGACACTGGCAGTTCGGTAAACGTCATCTTTGCCGACGCCTTCGGAGAACTGGGATAGACATCAGCCAAGTCAACACACAGCTCTCGCCTCTCCTTAGCTTTTCTGGAGACTTGGTCCAGCCGGTCGACGTGTCAGCTGCCGATCACCTTCGGCACAGCCCCACGAAGGACCATGGTCTACGACTAGTTCCTTATAGTGGACTGCCCTACGGCCTATAACATTATAGTCGGCCGAACGGCACTCACGGCAATCAAGGCTCACCCTGTCCCCCCACATGCTAATCATGAAATTCCCAACCTGCTACGGTACGGGGGGCGGTCCTGGGCGACCGGATCAGCGGCCGGAACTGCTACGCCACAGGCACTGAGATCGGCAGCCCTCGGAAACAAAAAGAAACCATGGCTCTCGTGGACTTGCCGAACGGTAGCGAACCGGTGAGATGATCCTAGGGAGGAAACACCCACACCGGTGGCACAACCTGCCGAGGATCTCGAGACCGTGGCGTTGGACGAAGGTCGACTCGGAACGGTGCGTAAGGATCGGCACCCTGCTAACGCCACCCTCCGTGCCGAGTTCATCCAGTTCCTTCGACAGAATTCGGAAGTCTTCGCCTGGTCTTACGACGACATGCCAGGCGTATCCCCCGACGTCATCAGCCACAAGCTAAGCATCTCACCGGCATTCAAACCCGTAAGGCAGAAGCGCCGATCCTATGATGCCGAACGGTATGAAGCCATAAAGGACGAAGTGGACAAGCTCATGACAATAGGCTTCATCCGGAGGCCGTATACCCGGACTGGCTGGCAAACTCCGTCATGGTTCGGAAGGCAAAGGGTGGATGGCGAATGTGCCAAGACTATACCGACCTCAATAAGGCCTGTCCGAAGGATAGCTTCCTGCCTGCCACGCATCGATCAGCTGGTAGACGCCACGCCGGACACGAGTTGCTCAGCTTCATGGATGCATACTCTGGGTACAACCAGATCTTCATGCACCCTGCCGACAGCGAACACACGGCATTCATAACGGACAAGGGCTTGTACTGCTACAACGTCATGCCGTTCGGTTTGAAGAATGCGGGGCAACCTATCAGACTCGTCAACCGAATCTTCGCTGAGCAGAGATCGGCAGCACGATGGAGGTGTACGTAGATGACATGCTAGTAAAGAGCCGAACGGCAGGGGAACATCTGACAAACCTTTCTCTCATGTTCGGCATCTTGAAGGTGTACCGAATGAAACTCAACCCAACGAAGTGCGCCTTCGGCGTGTCTTCTGGGAGGTTCCTCGGTTTCATGATCAGCCTGAGGGCATTGAAGCAAACCCCGACAAAATCAAAGCCATAATCAACATGGAGGTGCCGAAGACACAGAAGGACATCCGGAGCCTTCCTGGACGAGTGGCAGCCCTCACTCGCTTCATCTCCAAAGCCACAGGGCAGGTGCGCACCGTTCTTCAAAGCCTTGAAAGGGGGCAAACACCATGTCGAGTGGACTACCGAATGCGACAAGGCATTTCAAGACTTGAAGGACTACATGGCCAGGGCGCCACTACTATCTAAGCCCCTACCTGGAGAAATTTTGTATGTATATCTATCGGGATCCGTCCTGCCGTCAGCTCAGGACTCATACGGAACCCAGAGAAGGCAGAGCTGCCGATTTTCTACGTCAATAAGGCCCTACAAGGGGCAGAATCTCGTACCCGCCGCTCGAGCAGCTGGCTTTAGCCCTGGTGGTTCTGCCCGGCTGAGGCCGTATTTTCAGGCCCACGCTATCGTCGTCCTGACCAACCATCCCCTTCTGCAGGTTTTCCAAAAACCAGAAACTTCCGGAGACTGGATCAGTGGGCGATCGAGCTTGGGGGAGTTCGACGTCAGTTCAAACCCAGACCTCCGAGAAAGGACAAGCGGTGGCGGACTTCATTGCCGAACTGACGCCTTCGAGACGTCGGAACCTGAAGAAGCCCCCCCTGGCGGGCTTACCGAACGGCAGCCTCTTGGACCAATCCATCCCTGCCCGGGACCTGCATGTAGACGGCTCGGCGAATCAGGAGGATGCGGAGCCGGCCTTGTGCTCACCGCCCCGATGGAACCAAGATAGAATATGCCATCCGATTCGCCTTCCGAACGTCAAACAACGAGGCTGAGTACGAAGCCCTCTGGCCGGCCTTCGGCTAGCCAAGAGCATGGGGGCTAAGCAGGTCAGCATTCACAGCGACTCGCAGCTCATCGTGAACCAGGTCACTGCCGATTTCGCGGCAAAAGATGTGTCTATGACAGCCTACCTATCGGCATCCCTCCAATTGCTACGGCAGTTCCTGGCTTACGAGATTCGGCAGATCCCAGACAGAAATAGCCATGCCGATGCGTTAGCCCGACTTGCTTCGGCAATCAACGACAAAATTGGCCGAGAGGTACGTAGACACCTGGATGTCACAGACTCTACACCTACCTGGCAAGCGGTACCCTTCCAAAGGACAGAGCCCAGGCAAGAAAGCTACGCTACCGGTCGACAAGGTACATCGTTATCAATGATGTTCTGGACAAACGCGTCTACACGACCCCTACATGAAATGCATTACCGAAGAGGACGGCGAGTACGTCCTTCGGGAGATCCACAGTGGTGTCTGCGGAGACCACTCCGGTTCCAAGTCCTTGGCCCACAAGGCCTTCCGGAGGGATACTCCTGGCCGTCAATGCATCGGGATGCAATAGCGATGGTAAAGAAGTGCGACAAATGCCAACGCTTCGGCAATATTCCACATCTCCCAGCCGAACCACTCACACCGATCATAAGCCCGTGGCCGTTCGCCCAGTGGGGACTTGACCTGATCGGACCCATGCCGCAAGGCAAGGCGGGACAGGTTAGTACGCGGTCGTTGCGGTGGATTATTTCACGAAATGGGTCGAGCCGAAGCCTTGGCCACCATTACTGCCGCAAGGATCGAGGAGTTCATCTGGACCAACATCTGTTGCCGATTCGCATCCCATACGCAATTATTACCGACAACGGCAGGCAGTTTGATTCGGAACTCTTCAGGAAGTTCTGCACTTGGCCTCAAGATCAACCTGTTCTTCGCCTCCCCAGCTCACCCTCAGTCGAACGGGCAGGTAGAGGCCGTGAACAAGATCATCAAGAAACTCCTGAAACGACAGCTCAGCAGGGCTAAAGGGGCCTGGCCGGAGAGAGCTTCCCGAAGCTTTGTGGGCCGTCCGAACATCCTACCGAACCTCCACAGGAGAGACCCCGTTCAGCCTTGCATTCGGCTCCGAAGCCGTTGTCCCAGTGGAAATCGGCGAGTCATCTTACCGAACGGAAAACTTCGAGCCGAAGGCGAACGAGGCGGCGTTTGCGATAAGCCTGGACTTAATCGAAGAACACCGAACGGCGTCTAACCTTCGGAACGAAGCCTACAAGCAACGCGTCTCTCTGGATTACGATTCGAGAGTCAAACCCCGCTCCTTCAGAATCGGGGGCTGGGTGATGCGCAAAGTTTCGCTTGCAACCAGAGACCCAACGGAAGGAACCCTGGACCCACATGGGAAGGACCCTATGAAGTCATCGGTATCCTTCGGTCCGGTACCTACCGGATCCGAGGCACAGATGGGAAAACCCTCGGCCACCCATGGAACGTGGATCATCTCAAGAGCTACTTTAAGTAAAGCCCCCTAGCCAATGGCAGGGAATTTGTATTTAAGCCTACGGCAAGTAAATATAAAATGGGTTTGTCCAGCTACACGTATCCGCGGCACCATTTTTGAAAAAAAATGTTTCGGCAGTGCTCGTCATTTGTGAGCCACTCGAGCTTTGCCTACGGCAATCCAAAACTATGCTCTTTACGTTCACTACCGCACGTTGGGCACGAGCCTACGGCAATGGACCATAGACTTGCCCACGACATTTCTATAGATATAAGGCTTGGGGCCTCGTCCCTACCGATGTCTACAACACTTGCACGTCATTGACGTCCTACAGTTATTGGCCTACGGCATCCTACAGTTATTGGCCTACGGCATCCTATAGTTATTAGCCTACGGCAATAGCATACAAGGATAAAACTGAAACACATTGAGAAACGATGATAAAATGATACTTAAATCAGCAAAAATGCCATCGGCATTTAAGATGTTCAGAAATATCATACACATCAATTAAAATAAAAAACAAAACAAAAAGAAAAGGCTTCAGTCTTCTCCGGAGGCAGGGCATCGGCAGGAGGGCCATCCTCGGCAGGAGGCCCCATCCTCGGCATCGGCAGCAAGGCCATCCTCGGCATCCTCCGCGTCGCCGGGGCGTCCTCCCTTCATACTCCTCGATCATCTCTTCGGTAATGTCTTCCGGAGTGGAGGGGGATCGGCAGCGAAGTTGAGATTCAGCTTCTCCCAGGGTTGAACCGCTTGAAGCGGTGGATCAGGTCCCCCATCTCCGACGCCACCTCCTCGTCCAAGAGATCGGTGAACTCTTGCGAGGAACGGTAGCCCCTGATGGCCTCAGCACGGCAGCCTGAATCTCGGACGCCTTCGACATCTCAGACGCCTCGAGCGCCGCTTGCACGGCACCCTTCGCCTCTTCGGCATCCCTTGCCGCCCGCTCGCGCCGTCCAAGGCCTCGCGCATCTCGGCAAGCTTCGCCTCGTGCGCCCTCGAGTCTGCCGTCGGCAGCCTGCATGCCCTGCACGAGATGGGCGTGGTCCTGGAGGGTTTTCACCGCCTCATTTACCTTAGAGCGGCCCTCGTCGTCCAGCCTCTTGTTGCGCTCGGCAGTGTTGATGGCTCTCTTCATGCACAGCCACATGTCCATCGATGCCTGAAAAGAATAACCGCATGTTAGTAGGCCAAAAAGTAACGGCAAGAAGGAGAGAACGGGAATGAGAGGTTACCGTGGCCTGGAGACGGAAGGCACGCCCTGCCTCTTCCCGAAGAAGCCTCTTCGGCAGCTCGTCGATCTCTGAGAGATCCATCTGCGAGCCCACGATCATGTGGTTCGCAAACTGGACCGTCTTCGAAGGGCACGCGAGCGTAACTGCCTCGGTAGGCCCCTCTTCGTCCTCGACCGCAAGGATGGCCCGCGGAGGATCGGTAAGGCGCACCCTCTTGGGAGTGGAGGCGGCATCCAGGTCCACCGTCAATGGCCGCTTCCCGGACGCCTTGGAAGACGCAGTATCGGTACCCTGAGCCGTGCCTGCGTACCGGTCGCTGACCGGCACCCTCCCCTGAGGTTGGTCGGCATGGAGCTGCCTCTCCGTTCGGCAATCGACTGCCCGTCTGGGTCAGCCTCCCCTACCCTCTCGGCCGAAGCTTCGGCCTGCCGCCGTTGTTTCTTCCCCTTGGACAGCACCTGGAGGCGCCGTTTGGAGGTCTCCGACGGCTCTTGGCCTCGGCAGTCTTCCTGACCTCAGACACTACATGGACGAGACACGGGTTAGCCGAAGGAAATCAGCGAAAGCAAAGGAAGAAGTCAAAGTGAACTTACTCTCGGCAGGATTGGCAAGACGAGCCTTGACTAAGTTCCCGTGAAGAGGAACTGTGGGTACTCTCTGTCACGGCAGGGACCTTCGTCCTCACTTGGTTAATCTGCGAATCTCTGATTGAGTTGCCGTGGGCTGTTCCAGCTTGCCTGCAAAAAATATAATAATAAGAAAAACTGTTAGTGCAAACACAGAGAAATAATGGGCTACCGATCGGTATGGCACCAACCTACCGGCAATCTGAAAGGTAGTGGGGATATGGAAGCGAACGGGAACTCCCGACGGCGATTCCCAATCACCGGAGAGCAACACCCGCCATTCCTCCAGGACTTCCTGGGAAGTCGGCACGGCATTCAGAAAATGGCCCCTTTCGGAAGCCCTGAGGCAGTCGCCTAAACCCAGCCACCATGATCTGGACTCTTGGATTTGGTGATGCTGGACAGATGGCAAAACTGCTCGTAGGAAGGCCCATCCTCTTCGGCAAGTCCAAATGCCGTCACGACCCCCATCAGGACGGCCCAGAGTTCGGATTGAACTGGCCAGGAGCGTACCCAATTTGAGCCAGAATCCTCTGAACTGGGGGCTGCAACGGTAACCTGGCGCCTTGCTGAAGGACGTCAGTGAAGAAGGCGACCTCGCCGTCCTTGGGCTTGCTCAGGGATTCGGTAGGATGTGGGATCCTCATCCCTACCGACTGTGGAAATCCTGTATTCCGCCCTGACCTTCTGCAGCTCTCGGTAAGTCAGCCATTGGGCGGCAGGTAGTCCACGTCGAACAGCTGCTCCCTCGCCACCCCTTCGGGATCCTAGGATTCCCGCTGCTCACTATCGTCACCTTCGGCCTTGGACTCGGCTCGGGAGACTCTCCACGGCCAGAAGTGGAAGCCTCCGGAAAGTGACTGGAAGATGCCTCCGGCATCCTAACGCCCTCCACCTCAGGCTCTGGCTGCACGCCCGACCCCAACGTCCACCTCAGGCTCGGGATGCAGGCCTAACCCAACATGCCGACCGTCTCTATACACCACAGCCAACGGCATGGGCTGGCTGGTCATGAGCCCTTTCCGATCCCGTGAGTAGGCGCAGGAGTTAACCTCTCGCCAACCACTTCAACTTCGGAATCACTCCCACTATCGGCACCCTGGGCCGACTCCTCCCCTCGGTATACTGACCCCTCTCTGGGACTCATCCTCGAAGCGTTGGGCTCGCTCTCGTATCCCGACTCGCTATCAGACATCTACAAAAACGACGGGAGTAAACTAAGGGCCATGCAAATAACTATCCTACCGTTGCCTACATCTCTACCTATGGCAACTAGACTACCGAACTACACCCCACTTTTAAAAAAGTTCTAGTCTAGTTTAAACCAAGGAAGGACGTATGCATAACAAAAGGTAAGAAAAAGGAGATTACCGAACTGTACCTTGTGAAAATTGAAGTCAGAGAGTGAACGTCACTTCAGATTCCGAATGGTCTCGCCGAAATCGCTTTAGTTACCGTTTGGTGTTGCCAGAAATCGCCTTGAGTACCGTTCGATATCACCGAAATCGCCTGGGCAGAGCTCTCGCCTCGCTCACGAATGCAAAGTGATTTCCGCCTCAGAAGTCACTGCAATATATAGGGCGAAGGTTGCAACGGTACTCCTCGGGAAGCCAAACGAAGCATTAATGCGCCACTCCGCATGACTCGACGCGCCACGTGTCACGCATGGAGCGGGCCTTCTGACAGCACGCTAGGTGCAGAAGACGAAGCGTCGCTCCGTCCCATCACTGCCCAAAGCGTGGAAAACAAGAGCGAAAATCGAACTTGCCCAGTTAACTGACGACCGGCAAGTATTCTCGGCACCCCATCAAGGCGTCGCATACTGCCGAACTGGAGGGCAGCCCAGCGCGCCCTCAACGAGCTACCGAACGGTCAGGGCCGCCCAGGCCTTCCTCATCGGGCTACCGAACGGCAGGGCGCCCCCGTCCCGTTACCTCATCGAGCTACCGAACGGTAGGTGGCCTTGTAGAAGCCAGACACCAACCAAGTCCCCGACCGAGAAATCTCGCTCAGAAACTTGGGGGACTCCTGTTTACACCCAGGAATAAGCAGCCAATGAGAGCAAGACACGTGGGACAAATCAAGCCTTAAAGAGGTGCCTTCGGCACCCACTCCTACCGATCGCATCACTTAGGCACCGCCTCTCTAAGGACACGTGGCATGCTCCCCAGCGACGTCCACAGTCCCACATCGACAGATTACAACTAAGCACTACCTCCCAAGCCCTATAAAAAGGGATCAGCCATCCTTAAATAGGGTAAGCAGAATGATCGGCATACTGCCTAATTAATCTGAAAGTAAAACTTATTACATCCCGAACTTACTTAAGCTTCGGAGAGCCTTCGGCCGGTACCACACGGTGCCCTTGGCCTTACCGAGCGTTCCTCTATTTTTGGCAGGTCACGCTCCCTCCCGAGGCTCCCAAGGTATCGAAGGCAGCAAAATTCCTAAGTTGACCCTCTAAGTCAGAAAACCACTTTTGGCGTCAACAATTTTCAATTGGTCAAGTATGGCTACTAAACATGCATGATAAATTTTCACTTACCCTTCAAGGACTAATTAGGAGAGTTTCGACGTAATATTATTGGTATTACTTTTTCTCCTCTAAAGGTTAGATTGCTTGAATTCACATAAATAAATCCCACACCGACGCGTCTCGTATCCCTAGTATAGAAATTGTACACAAACGAGTTGAGATTGTAAAAATGATTTTTTTTTCCCTTTGAATGGCACAAAGAAACAATATCTATCCCATCCATTTTTTTCTTCCTAAACTTCATCATACAAAGCACTGTCACTCAAATTTATATCTTTAGTTGTGCTTGAAAATCAATAGAAGTAGTATTTTTGCCATGCTAATAATCTTTCTATCATGTAAAGCCCATATTGAAGTTGCCTTCCAGAAGGATTCTGACACATCTTAGCAGTGGTGTGCATAAAACAAATTATTGGCACTAAGGGAAAAGGAACATAGGGCCAAAAAGCAGATTTTTTAAGGTTATCCTTTGTACGTCGGTTGGCTTGGGTTGTCAACCCAATAGGTTTTGCTCAAGTTTTTAAGGCCGCTTGGAAATATTATTAAGTTTGTTCAACTAGAAACAAGAGAGCAAAACAAACCTAAAGGTCACAATGCTGTTGACCTTTAGATACACACGCTTATATCTAACAAAGCTACCAAGATTTAGTGAAAACCAAGGCAGAACAGATTTTGACCCAAAAAAAGAAGCATGCTTCCGATTCAGAGGTTCATGATTGGATTAAACGAAAGACCAAAAAGACGCTGAAATGGAGCCCCACTGATAGGGAATAACGCAGTCCGTGATGACAATGGAACAATCTAAAATGCACAGGTGCATACATCGTTAGTTTTGCATTGTAACAAAATCATAACGCAGTGATTGATTTCCGTGTCTCCCTTTTGGCTTTGAATTGTGCAACGTTTGGAGGAATTTGCACGCAAAAATGGGAAACTTGTAGCTATTCTCTTGCTGGGTAAGCATATGAATAAAATAAAGCATTATTCCCTGCTATTTTGCTTGTTTGGTACCTAACATTTACGGTAATAAGACTGTCAGATGGTACAGTTACTTCCCTTTATTATATAAGACTATGACCTCAACCTCATACAAAAATATGTCACCCTTGCTTCCTCCAAGAAAAACACAAAGTTTTGCAATCCTTGAGTAGTGGCGGCACAGCGGCTGACATACTAATTAACTACATGGGATCGGCGGAGGAGTACCAGCAGCCGCTACTACTCAGGCTTGATGACCAGCAGTCTCGGATTGCTGACTTGTCATCCGCTTCCATTGAAGAGTTTCTGGAGCAACGGCGGCCAGTTAAACTTCGATGGTGGTCTAGGCTAGTTGCTTGGGAGTCAAGGCTCCTCTGGACATTATCTGGTTCGTCTATCACCGTTTCCGTATTCAATTACATGCTTAGCTTTGTCACCCTTATGTTTTGTGGGCAATTGAATGCCTTGGAGCTTGCTGGAGCCTCTATTGCTAGTGTTGGAATTCAGGGTCTTGCTTATGGCATTATGGTATGCATCCAAAATTCATGTAGCTAGAACAATTTCATCTCCATGGTTTATTTTTATGCATAATGCTTTCTTGCCCAAAGTTGCTGCCAAACAAATGCTTATATTGTCAAACTATGAATTTAGTCCATATGTTCGTGTAAGATCCAAACCTGATCAATGGTCATTTTCCCTGCAACATAAGTATCATATGTTGTTAGACGATGTAGCAAGAGAGCATTTTTTCTATATATAATCTGACATATGTTACACTCTTCCTTTCAATTCAAAGTTAGGAATGGCGAGTGCCGTGCAAACTGTTTGTGGGCAAGCATATGGAGCCAAACACTTACCAGCAATGGGAATTATATGCCAAAGAGCAATAATCTTGCACTTGGGAGCAGCAGTTCTTCTTACCTTTGTGTATTGGTGGTCAGGTCCAATACTTATAGCCATAGGCCAATCGAAAGAAATAGCAGAGCAGGGCCAGATCTTTGCAAGGGGCATAATCCCTCAACTTTATGCCTTCGCCATAAACTGCCCTCAGCAGAGGTTCCTTCAAGCACAGAACATAGTCAACCCTCTGGCCTACATATCTGTTGGAGTTTTCATACTACACATTCTTCTCACTTGGTTGGTGGTTTTTGTGGTGGACTATGGCCTACTAGGGGCTGCTCTTACACTGAGCCTCTCATGGTGGCTTCTTGTCGTTATATATGGCCTTTATATTCTTCTAAGCCCCAATTGCAAGGAAACTTGGACTGGCTTGTCCTGGAAAGCCTTCAGAGGAATGTGGCCCTACTTTAAGTTGACTGTAGCCTCTGCTATCATGCTGTGGTAGGTGTGGACATTAATGCTAAAGCAACGGTTTTAGCAAATCTCATTAGTCAACTATCTTATTATGTTGAAGGTGATGTCTATAATTGATGTAGCCTAGTCTGGTGGGCGGGTCAGGACATGACAAATTCAACTAAAATGGATACGTGTACTGGGTCATATGGTTGGTAAACTTAACGATGATGGAACTGGACTCATTAAATTGGGCTACTGTTCGACACGTTAGAGAAAATAAGCCCCCTCCCCAGGGGCGGGACTGTATGCCAGACTTATCCCAGTCACGTCATGGCCCACCCACCAGTGAGGCTCAATCTCATGTACTTCGTAAGGTGGTCCACTAACGTCGTATGAAAAAGTGATCTCCGCATCTTTTCCCTTTCGAATTAGTTTCTCTGCACGTGCTTTCACGCTTGTGAGAGATTTTTTTATTTTTTTTATTTTTTTTATTTTTATAAATTAAAATTTTATTATAGAATTAAAAAAGATAATGAGTTGTGTTTCACAAAAATAGTATCTATTATTTGAATTTTCTTTTTAATTTGATTTTATTTTAATATGAAAAAATATGAATTTACCATATTATCTTTATTTAATTAATAATTTCAATTCTTATTATTTGCATTAATCAAGGATATTTTCTAGTATTTTGAATATTTCAACATTGTTTACCTTTTACTTTATATATATAGATAATAATTGTCTGATCATGTATTAATGTAGTTTGGAGATATGGTACAACCAAGGGTTAACGCTCATATCCGGGCTCCTCCCCAACCCTACAGTCTCACTAGACTCAATCTCGATTTCGTAAGTATGGAATTTGTTTATGCAATCTGTTTAACCTTCTACTAACCGAGGTTTCTAACTCAACATGTTCTGATGTGATATATTTTTCCAGCATGAACTACTGGAACTTCAGTTTGCAATTTATGTTAGGCCTAAGTGCGGCAGCCAGGTATATCCCAGAATTTTAAATTCATCCTTTACATGTTCAATGTTTTATAGTGATTGAGACAAAACAAGTATTCTAATCATAACGAGATTATTTGGCTTATGCAGTGTTCGAGTCAGTAATGAGCTAGGGGCTGGTAATCCAAGAGTGGCCAAATTTTCGGTGTTTGTAGTGACCGGAACAAGCATCCTGATTAGTATAATCTTCACTGCAATTATATTGATATTCCGAGTCGGATTGAGCAAGCTATTTACAAGTGATCCCGAGGTTGTCGAGGCAGTGTCTGATTTAACTCCATTGTTAGCAATCTCTGTTTTCTTGAATGGCATTCAACCTATACTCTCAGGTATGGCGATATATGATAAAAGCAGTAGATGAACAAACCAGGTCTGCACAAACTGTTAGCCCTCTAGGCATCATTTTCTAAATTTAGCTGTGTGGAATTTCAGGTGTGGCAATTGGAAGTGGATGGCAAGCTGTTGTGGCATACGTTAACCTGACTTGTTACTACATTATCGGTCTTCCAATCGGATGTGTTCTTGGGTTTAAAACCAGTATGGGAGTGGCAGTAAGTTGAACCTCTCACCCCTCTTGCTAATAAAGTCATTGAGGATTTGTGATAGAACATGATGCATTTTTGGCCTTTTTCAGGGAATTTGGTGGGGGATGCTTCTTGGAGTTTTTTTACAAACAGTAGCTCTAATTGTTCTCACCGCCAGAACAAATTGGGATGCCGAGGTGATTTAATTTTGACGAAAGTATCATATGATCAGATATAGTAAACATGAACTGCATTTGGTCACATTGTCGCCAATGATTTTGATTGTGGTTTTTTCGTAGGTTGTAAATGCGGCTGATCGCCTGAAGAGATCTGCAGATGATGAACACTCAGACTTGGTGGTCTATGTATGATCCCATGAAAGTGTTCAAACTTCATTTCAGCGGCGTTTTAATGTAGTGCACGTTGGGATGCAGTTCTGAAGGATAAAAACTGTCAAATAATGTCAAGGTACTTAAATGAGGATAAAAATTTACCACTCTAGAATGCAATTCTAGTTATAGGCACAAGACTTTACACACTGTGAATGCAAAAGCTACAATTTTCTCTATAGACTCAAAGGGATGATCAAAGACTTACAAAAACCCTTGATCTTCGCCGTGGAAAGAGCATTATTTCTTGAGCATATTTCATTTGGCTGTAAATTGAGAATTCATAAAAGAGGAAGACCAAATTTGGCTTCTCACCGCAACAGTTTTCATGTCATTTTTACTTTGGATGCTAAGAAAAAGAAGTATATGCGGTAGTTTAGTATTTGGTTATGAGATTGAGAGAAGTGAGGCCCTGATTATTTTATTTTAAGCATTTACAATGGAAAAGAATATCACAGACCTTTTCCTTCCATTCCATTTTCTTTGATCAGGTCTCTTAAGTAAGTGTTGAACCAAAAAAATTCACAAAAAAAAAAAGGGGTTATGTTTGTCTAAGCGCACGTCCAGCAAGCCTTATCTAATATAGATGATAAGTGTTTTAAAAAAAAAAAAAAAAAAAAAAAAAAAAGGGAGATTCACTATTATACTCAATATATGAGCCCAAATTATAAAAAAAACCATATATGAAATAGACTTTAAAAACACACCAAAAGCTCATTTACAACATAATAAAAAGGTTTTTAACTTTTTTTAAATTACAAAACTGCAATTGATTTCTTAAAACAAACCTAACCCCAAAACCTCATTTAAAAAAAAGCCCAAAACACGCATCAAAGTAATTTACTATTCAAAATTAAATTCAATATGGCCAACTATTATTTTTTGAGTTTGTTTATAAAAATTAAAAAGAAAAAAGAAATGTAAAGCTAATTATCCAATAAGCTTTTCAAGTTTCAAAGTCAAGGGGTAAAACAATTCAAAGGTGGGTTGATCCCACTTGCAAATCTCGTAAAGGAGTTTTAGGAAAATAGGAGTTTGACCAACCAATGAAAACTCTCAAGAGAGTTTGGTGGTTCCGGTTTTGGTGGAGTGATTATTGCATGAAAGTTCTTCACAAAAGTGATCTCTCACAGCTAGCCTACAAAAAGGACGGCTATGGGAAAAAAAAAGGGGAGAAGGGGGTTGGACCAAAAATAAAAAAAGATGCTGCTGGAGAGGATCAGCCGGCAGGCTGCAGAGATTCAAAAATGAGGCTCAACACCTCTACTCCCTGCAAAGACATAAGCAATCAAAGATACATGTTGCATCTGCAACAAAGCTCCTCTCTTGAAATCCTTCATGCATGGGTATAAAACCCGCAAATCAAACGAATGGATGGTGATCCATATTGGGTGGCAACCCGCAAATCAATAATGCTCTGCCGAGGGAACCCCATGCTTGGGTATAAAACTCACAAATCAAACAAATGGATGGTAATTCATGTTGGGTGGCAACCCACAAATCTCCATGCTCTGCCTAGCGAACTTGGATGATGAATCCATTTCGAGTACAAAACTCAAACTAAATATTGGGAGGAAACCATAAATTCCCATCGGATGATAAAATTTATTTTCGATGGAAAGAACCTATGAGTCAAATATGGGGATGAAGCTTGTATGGATGAAATATCCTTATAAATATATATTATGGACAAGTTGTTGAGGAAACTCAAGGTCTCCAACATGGACTCGGATTTAGTTTCTGCTTCAAGAATTCCACTCAACAAAATTGGGGCCAGTTTAAAGATGTTGTGCACCTGTATTTTTTTTTAGGAATTATCAAAACAAGCATTAAAAAAGTCCTGAGAAAACTATTCAAATTACTGGTTGCTAAAGAGATCAGCATACTGATCTGTGCAAAGACCAAATTCTCAAACCAAAGCTTGAATTGCTCAAATTACTGTTGCTGCCAGCAGCAAGGAAACAATGGTGCTCGTCACTTTACTGCAAGATTGGCCTATTTACCAAGTATCTTTAAATTGTACAATTTGAAAAACCAAGGAGATTTGGTCCACGTCAGATGGCAAACCAAATGGTCAAGTCTTATGGAAATGAACACATCCCACATGAATCAGTGGAAAGGGGCAATCAACAATTAGCAGGTTGATAAAAACTGTGGACACTTAGTTTCAAACTTCGACCAAATAAATTATCAAGAATTGTTCTCTCCTCGCGGCAAGCAAATGGTTATTAATTAGCACTTGTTCCTAAATCAAAGGCATGAACAAAGCCTCACCGTCAAACAAAACAAGGTCTTGTACTTGGCGGTGTTCTTTATTAAACCTTCAAGTTGCTGATTTAACTTAGAAAGCCAAGATGGCAAAGATGGACAATTCATTCTCAAGTTTGCAAAATTCCATGGCAGAAGCAAAATTCCATTGTCAATGACATTGGGAAGTGGTGAAGAGTGTCAGCAAAAAGGTTCACGAGAACTAAATCAATAGATAGTCAAGGAGGCTCCATAAAATGCTTATGGCATTTGGGTCTATTTGCCTTAATTCTCAAATGTAAGATGGCTATCAAACATGCCCACAAATCCCAACAAGAAATATGGGAATCAATCACACTGTGGCAAAGAAGCTATTTAGAAAGAAGTGTGAAGCGGCTCAACCATGCTATGATGGTGACTCCAATCCAAATAAATGATTGGTCATGCTTTGAGCATCAACCTCAATTTCAAAAGATACCAAAGGAGCATCAATATGCATTAACAGGTTTATCAATCACAAAAGCCCATTAATCTCAAATCCTCCAAATCATGCATGGGTACAAATGCATGTGTCAATGATCAAATTAAATTAGTGAGTTCATCAAAATTGCCCATTAGTTTTCTTTGATATTGACAATGGAAAAATGGTATAAAACCATTCCAAATTTTCTCATGGGTCATCTACCCTTGCAAATTTCAATGAGATCACATTCAAACCTCTCAAACACAAATTCTTAATTAGTGGGCCACACTTACCCATTAATTTCCAAATCAATTTGGAACTACATCTGTTTGATCCCGTCAAGGGTATATAGGTAGTTTAGCATACCAATACACGCAACAACAACCAAATTTAAATCCCTGGTTTATCCTAACCAAATTCGCCAAAACACTTTTTTAAGTGCAAATGTCAATTTTAGAAAATTAGTGGGTTAATTTAAATTGCTCATTATTTTTCTTGGACATTCACAATGAGAAAAATAGTACAAAACCATCCAATTTTTCCCATGGGTCATCTACCCATGCAAATTTCAATCTCTCAAACACAAATTCTCAATTAGTGAGCCACACTTACACATTAATTTCCAATTTTTCCCATGGGTCATCTACCTATGAAAATTTCAACATCTCCAAATTGTCTCTAAGACACAAATTCTTAATTAGTGGGCCACACTTACTTATTAATTCCCAAATCAATTCCGAACTATGTTGGTTTGATTCCATCAAGGGTACTTAGGCAGTCTCGCATCCCAATAGATGTAACCGCAACAAAATTTGAATCATTGGTTACATCAACCAAATTCTCACAAATCAAATCTCTCTCCATACAAATCATTTACGAACTACGTTGGTTTGATCCTATCAAGAGTATGTAGGCAATCTAGCATCCCAATAGACACAACTGAAACTAAATTTGAATCCATGGTTTATTTTTTAACCAAATTCGCTCCAAACACAAATCCAAATTGAATCCCTGGTTTATTCGGCTAAATTCACTCAAACATTGCTCAATACAATTCAAATCAAAGTTTCCTTGCAATGAGTCATTTATTCTTTGCAATTCTTTGAAGTACGAGTGGCTTGATTCTCGCAAGGAATACGTAGGCATCCTGAGGTTCGACTTAGGGGCAGCCGCAAAACCAATGACACACGTTTTGTTTCTTTATGATAGAATCAAAGGGTGTTCCCTTGAAGCAAGAAATTGTAATTAAGAGACACTACACCTCGAATGGGTCAAAAATAAAATAATAAAACCCCATTATTTAATTAGTGGTGGTGAAATTATGTTGGGAGGTTCACATTTTTCTTCAATAGTAAGATAAGAAAAAATTTCTAAAAGAGAAAGAAAATTCACCTTATAAATTAATGGTGGGGATAGTTCAGCATTTCATTACCAAGTCACCTATATTATTTCCAATCGTTAAGTATGGCTGCTAGAGTTAATATATGTACATGTAGAAATCTGAGTATAAATTTTGACTTAGCCTCCAAGTAAAGAGTTTCGAGAAGCCGTGTGTACAATTCTTCCTAAGGGGAACAATTCTTCCTTGATTGTTGTTAGAAATTAATGTAGAGAAGGAAGGTGGAAATAACCATCTCTGACTCTGAACACAACATATAAAACAACTTTTCTTTTAATTTTTTTTTTTCTGAAAAAGGTTGAGATTTGAAAATCATTTGCTTTTCTAGCTTCCTACTAGTCATATAGGAAATTGAAGAGAGAAGGAAGAAGGTAAAGCAGAACAATGGATGTTGTCCTGTTTCTAGGTCATATCACTCTGTTCTTGTGGTGTATGAGTAGTGCAATGTTAGCAGCACCATCAGAAGCAGTACCCTTATTAGCAAAGCCTAATTGTCAATCGCGCTGCGGTGACGTGGAGATTCCATACCCTTTTGGAATCGGAGAAGGTTGCTACATTGACGACTGGTTTCAAATAAAATGTGTCAACTCAACCAAACCTTTCTTGAACGTCATCAATCTAGAGGTGCTAGAAATTTCTGTTAAAGGTACACTAAATGTAGCAAACCCAATTACCCTCTCTTCTAACTGCAATACTATCAAGTCAATTCTCCATGCGGCCAACTTGGAGGGAAGCCCTTTTGTGTTCTCCCAGAAGAACATATTCACTGCAATGGGTTGCGGCGTTATGGCCACAATCACCTCAGACTCAAATGGCTCTACCATTTCAGCCGGTTGCAAGCCTGAATGTGACAACTTTTCAACAAATGAGAAAAAGAAGGGTGTTGATTTCTGCCAGACCCCCATCCCTTGGTTTCTCTCTGCCTTCAATACTAGTTTCCAGGTTCATGATTCGACAAGTAGTTCATGCAATTATGCATTTTTGGTAGACCAGGGCTGGTTCAAGTGGTTTGCCAGAAATTCAATAAATGATTTTTCTGCCATCCATCATATGGAACATGTTCCTGTGATGCTAGAATGGAGCTTATACCATTCGACGATTGATGTATTTGGAGCCGTTGTAGAAGTAAATCCCATAGTCGTGGATTCTGAGTCCTCCTTCTATTGCAGAAGTTATGGTGGCAACTCTTCAATATATAAATCCTCAAGCAGGCTTGAATGTTCCTGCAATGCGGGCTATGAGGGAAATCCATATCTTCTACAGGGATGTCAAGGTAAACAATCTTATAGCACTAAATGGCACATTTGGTTACTTGGAATTATTTCTAATTTGTTTAATAATGATCAACAAACAAACACTGTCTTTCAATTTTGTACTCTCTTTTTTCTTGGGTTGAAATTTGAATTAATTTTTATCTTTTAATTAAATAATATTCCAGACGAAAATGAGTGCAAGATTGGGAACTCTTGTTCTGCAGACACCGTATGCAAGAATCATGCCGGGTATTATGAATGCCACTCCCAACATAGGATGTCCTGGGTTAATATGCTCCTTATAGGTATGCCCTTGTCCCCTTAATTACAATATGTACAATCTATTTTTATATTATTAAAGAAACCTATACTGTTAAATTTGTTTGATAACTTATATTTTTACATAATATATGGATTAGCGATTGTCTTTGCACAAAGAATGAACCGACATGTAGAGAAAATCTTACTTATAATCAATTTTATTCAACTTTTACAAGGTTGATTATTTTGTGGTACAAAATTGTCTTTAAAAGCTTCGATTTTTGATTTGAAGTATTAGATATGAGACGTGAAACCTAAAATTGAAGCCATCATAAAGTTTAAGCTCTAAATGGTGATTTCATACCTTGGACAATCAATCATGTCAACAAATGAATCAACTTTGTGTTGAAATGAGGTTTTCTCAACGCGGTTTTTAAAGATCGAATGTACTGTCTATAGAATAATTAATCTAAAACAACAAAAAATAACAAAACTAAAAATCCTTTCTTATTGTATTGGGCAATATATTCAGGTGATGGCATCCTGGCAGTGGTGTCGGCCTATTATTTCTGCTTATTGGTGGTGGATGATGTGGTGCATCAAGATGGTTCATTCTTGGAGCTACAAAATTTATCTTCTGGCGATGAAGATAATGATTGATTTCGAAAATATTGCAGATATGAAAATGTCCGAATTATTAAGACCGTGGATGTAGCGTGAGCTAGGGTGTTCTCTCACCCCCTCCATCCTTGTGTCGGGTTTGTACTTTTTTGGGTTCTAATGTGTTTATTTGAGACTTTGCTTGTTTTGGGCTCGGTAATGTTTTACAATTGGGCCTACTTGTTCATATGGGCCTTTAATGCAGGCTTTGTTTTGTATATACTTTTTGGAAAATACGATAATTCCTACATTTATGCCAATTTGGCAGAAATGTGATATGTGTGCATACGTTTTTTTATTATTTGGTGTATTTTTGATGAATTATTTTTGTATTTGTGTTAAACTGTAATTTACAGAAAGGAAGAGTATAAGGACACAAGTAGTATCCATATTTTTTTGGGTTAAAAGACTGAAATATTTCATTACAAAATCACAAGACACAGAGCATCAAGCCAAACTAGTACATAACTAGTACATCTTCCAGCCAGTACAAACTTGATTATAAATTAAGGGTGGTGTTAGAGGCACCAACTTTGGGCAACAACTCTCTAATAGAAGTGGAGCCCGCCAATACAACGGATCTCATATTTTATTAGAGAGTTGATGTCCAAGTTGGTGTCCAATGTTGGTGCCTCTAGTATTTTCCGTAAATTAAAAGCATGCTGAGCGCCTTATAATATATATTTTTTTTGGGACAGTTTTTGTAAATATCGTTTTTTTTTACTATCAATGGAACTTCTCGAAAAACAGTCAGCCTTTCACTATCAAAGTTCCCTTTTTCTTTTTCTTTTTCATTGTCAAGTATGGCTGCTTAGAAGACAAGCAGCAACAAGAGCAGCATGACTTTTATACGGTTCTTCTCTTGTTGTGAAGAGAACATTGGAAAACAGCATTGATATTATATTTTCTAAGTTTGATGGAGAATTGACTGGGTGGGTGTAATCAAATCAAAGAATGAGTCTAGGTTTTGAAAAGCTTAAGGGAAAAGTGTTCAAGCAATGTAGAAAACCAAGCACAAGGAAAGTGCAGAGAACTAACTACTATCTCTACACCTTCTTTATATTTGTTCTGCACAAGGTTGGGAGTTGAGATTCATTGGGTTTCCGAGCTAACTCCAAGCTTCCTACTAGAAACTGAGATAGATAAAAAGAAGAGGAAGAAGAAGAAGAAGAAGCAGAATGGTTGTCACGTTGCTTTCCCATATTACTCTGTTTACTCTGTTGTGGTGGTCTATGAGTAGTCCAGTACTAGCACAACCACCCATATCAAGGCCTAACTGTCAATCGAATTGCGGGGGCGTTGAAATCCCCTATCCTTTTGGAATTGGAACAGGTTGTTACATTAACGATGGCTGGTTCCAAATAATCTGTGACAACTCTACTGGAAATCCGAAACCTTTCTTGAACCTTACCAATCTGGAGGTGTTAGAAATTTCAGCGGAAGAAGGCACATTAAAGGTCAGAAACCCAATCACCTTCTCTAATTGCAGCAACAAGCCAATCAGCAGCCAAACAGCCAACTTGGAGGGAACGCCTTTTGCATATTCCCAGAAGAACATATTCACTGCAGTTGGTTGTGGTGTTATGGCCATGATCACCTCAAACTCAAATGGCGACACCATTTCAAGTGGATGCAAGTCCGAATGCAGCATTTCGACAAATAATAGTAGCGGATATGATAGCTGCCAGACAGCCCTCCCTTCATTTCTCTTTGCCTTCAATACAAGTTTCCAGTTTTATGAAAATCAAACACGGAGTTCATGCAATTACGCATTCTTGGCCGACCGTGATTGGTTCGCCAACAATTCAACAAACTTTTCTGCCATCAGAGAAATGGACAATGTTCGGGTGGTGCTAGAATGGAGCTTATTTCACTCCACAACCGATGTGTATGGAACCTTTTTGGAAGTAAATGCAACGATGAACTCATTCCCGCCTTTTTGTGACACCTACAATGACAGCTATTCCATAAATGAATCCTTAAGGCTTAAATGTTCCTGCGGAGGGGGCTATGAAGGAAATCCCTATCTTCTTGAAGGATGTCAAGGTAAACCTCTAACACCGTTGTCCATGCTTTACAGAAATAATCTCTAATGGCAGCTGATCTTACCATAATTTTAATTTTTTCTATTACATATTAATCCAGACATCAACGAATGCGAGCTTCCCAACAGGGACTGTTTTGAACCCAACATATGTACGAATATTAATGGGGGTTATGGATGCTCCCCCCCACCGAAGAGCAACTCGCAGGTTAAAGTCATCTTTATAGGTATGCCCCTGCACTACAAAGTCTACACCCTCTGATATAATAATGCATAATCTAGAATTGCCAAGATGATTAGATTAATGGAAGGGCAACCATATAACAATTCCCAGAAGCATAATGAAACTCAACATAATCCAGAGATTGAGATCTTAGCATCTCCTCCACTAGTTCTCCTTCAGAAAAAAAAAAAAAAAAGTAAAATAGTTTTGGTTATATATGTAATAGCAAACAATATCTACTTGACCAAGTTATCCTTTCTTATTTTGTTGAGTTGTTCAGGTATCGGCAGCGGTCTTGGATTCTTGTTTCTGCTCATTGCTTCCTGGTGGTTGTACAAAGTCATAAAGAAAAGAAAAGCCATTAAACAGAAGGCGAAGTTATTTAAACAAAATGGTGGTTTACTGCTGGAGCAACAATTGTCTTCTGGTGAAGTAAATGTTGAGAAGATTAAGTTGTTCAATTCAAAGGAGTTAGAGACAGCCACAGACCATTTTAATGTAGATAGAATTCTTGGCCAGGGAGGCCAAGGTACCGTTTACAAAGGAATGTTGACGGATGGAAGAATTGTTGCTGTAAAGAAGTCTAAAGTAGTTGATGGAGGTGAAGTTGCACAGTTCATTAATGAAATTGTCATTCTTTCACAAATTAACCACAGGAATGTGGTTAAGCTCATGGGTTGCTGCTTGGAGACCGAAGTTCCTCTTTTGGTTTATGAATTCATTCCCAAAGGGACGATCTATCAGTATCTCCATCAACAAAATGAGGAGTTTCTACTTAAATGGCAAATGCGCTTAAGGATTGCGGCTGAAGTTGCAGGAGCTCTTTCGTACTTACACTCAGCAGCGGGTTTTCCAATTTACCACAGGGACATCAAGTCTACAAACATACTCTTAGATCAAACACACCTTACCACAATATCCGTTTCCATTGATCAAACACACCTTACCACAATAGTACATGGAACATTCGGTTACTTGGACCCAGAGTACTTCCAATCAAGTCAATTTACAGATAAGAGCGATGTGTATAGCTTTGGAGTTGTTCTTGTTGAGCTCTTGACTGGAGAAAAGCCGGTTTCTTTAGCAAGGTCATCAGAAGCCAGAGGCCTAGTTACATATTTCAATTTTGCAATGGAGGAGAGCCGTCTGCTTGATATTGTTGATGCTCGAGTTAAGGAGGAGGGTGTAACGGAAGACATTTTGGCAATTGCTACCCTTGCAAAGAGATGCTTGGAGTTAAGTGGAAAGAGACGACCTGGGATGAAAGAAGTGGCAATGGAGTTGGAGGGGATTCAAAAATCAGTTCAGGCTTCTAAGCTGCAACACAAGCAGGAAGAGGTTGAATATGTCCGAAATGAAGTAACTGGTGACTGTCCTTGGGATGTTGCATCTGAATCAACAGGATCAGGTTTGGAGGGTGTTATTTCTTCATCAAAAGATTCATTGCCACTATTATCTTTGTAATCGCGATGAACAAGAATCCTCCATGCAATTAGGCTTCTTAGCGTATGTTAATTGGAGATTTTCCGGTGTATTTTTTGAAACAAGAATTTATCTTGAGATTTTCTATTTTCTTAAAATGATTTTGTACAATGATTTCCCGGTAATAATTTTATGTGTTTTGATTTTGAGGTTTTAATTTTCTGTGCAATTTCCACCACTTATTTGGTCGAAACAATTTTGTCACGTGGCCCTTAAAAAAAAATTATCTTCTACTTCGGCAGCCTAATTATTCACATGGAACTTTCAAAGTACACTTGGCAAATAATTTTCAAAGTTACAGAGGAAGCAGCAGGCTCCAAAGATGACCGGTACACTTGCTCATATAAACCTTTTCTTATCTTCCTTGAAAGTTCAACGCATCATCAAAATAGTTTAGCACTAAGATTTAATATAAGCTTTTAGGAACAGGCACAAGTTTGGCCAAAGAATTACAGAATAAAATCTAGTTTTCTATATGCTTCAGCATTGTCATATCGGCCTCATTTTCTATATGCTTCCATAAGCTGTTATAAGCATCAGGAAATCCATTTGCTGAAGTCCCACCAATTCTGAGTTTGGAACCATTCAAGAATCTAGAATATGAATTTTGACTTAGCCTCCAAGTAAGAAGAAGAATTTCGAGAAAGCCATGTACTTTGTATCCTGAGGTTGACAATTCTTCCTTGAATATTATTAGAAATTAATGTAGAGAAGGAAGGTGGAAATAACTCTCTGAACACAATATATAAAAGAACTTTTCTTTTAGTTCTGTTGTTAAAAATCTTGAGACTGAAAATCATTTGCTTTTCTAGCTATAACTCTAAGCTTCCTACTAGTCAGAATATAGGAAATTATAAGAAAAAAGCAGAGCAATGGATTTTGTCCTGTTTCTATATCATTTCACTCTGTTCTTGTGGTGTATGAATAGTGCAATGCTAGCAGCACCATCCGAAGCAGTACCCATATTAGCAAAGCCTAATTGTCAATCGCGCTGCGGCGACGTGGAGATCCCATACCCTTTTGGAATTGGAGCAGGTTGCCACATTGATGACTGGTTTCAAATAACATGTTTCAACTCAACCAAACCTTTCTTGAACATCATCAATCTAGAGGTGCTGGAAATTTCTGTTAAAGGTACACTAAATGTAGCAAACCCAATTACCTTCTCTTCCAACTGCAATACTAACAAGCCAAATCTCCAAGCGGCCAACTTGGAGGGAAGCCCTTTTGTGTTCTCCCAGAAGAACATATTCACCGCAATGGGTTGCAGCATTATGGCCACAATCACCTCAGACTCAAATGGCTCTACCATTTCAGCCGGTTGCAGGCCCGAATGTGACAACTTTTCGACAAATGAGAAAAAGAGTGGTGTTCATTTCTGCCAGACCCCCATCCCTTGGTTTCTCTCTGCCTTCAATACTACTTTCCAGGTTCATGATGACCACCGTACAAAAGATAGTTTATGCAATTATGCATTTTTGGTAGACCATGGCTGGTTCAAATGGCTTGCCAACAATTCGACAAATAATTTTTCTACCATCAGCCATATGGAACATGTTCCTGTGATGCTAGAATGGAGCTTATACCATTCGACGATCGATGTATTTGGAGCCGTTGTAGAAGTAAATCCCATATCCATAGATTCTGAATCATCCTCCTATTGCAGAAGTTTTAATGGCAGCTCTTCAGTATATAAATCCTCAAGCAGGCTTGAATGTTACTGCAACTGGGGCTATGAGGGAAATCCATATCTTCTACAAGGATGTCAAGGTAAACAATCTTAGCACAACATGACACATTTGGTTACTTGGAATTATTTCTAAATTGTTTTATAATCATAAACAAACACTGTCTTTCAATTTTTTTACTTTTTTTTTTTGTTGAATTTTGAATTACTTAGGAGGTGATCTACCGCGTGATTAATTTTTTTTCTTCATTAAATAATATTCCAGACAAAAATGAGTGCGAGATTGGGAACCATTGTCCTGCAGACTCCGTATGTAAGAATCATGCTGGGTATTATGAATGCCACTACCCACATAGCAAGTCCTGGGTTAAAGTGCTCCTTATAGGTATGCCTCCCCTTACAATATGTACAATCTATTTTTATTTTATTAAAGAAACCCATACCGTTAAATTTCTTTATTTGTTTATTTATATGAAGTGGGTGAGCAAGCACTGTTAAATTTCTTTGACACTTACTAGTCACATATATTTTTACATAATATATGTATTAGAGATAGTCTCTGCACAGAGAATGAACCGACGTGTAGAGAAAATCTTACTTATAATTAGTTTTATTCAACTTTAACAAGGTTGATTATTTGTGGTATAGAATGGTTTTTTAAAGCTTCCAATTTTAGATTTTAAGTATCAAATCTAAGACGTAAAACCTAAAATTCAAGCAACCATAAAGTTTAAGCTCTAAATGGTGATTCTATACCATATACAATCAATCATGTTAACAAATAGATTAACACTTAAGAACATTGTGTTGAAATGAGGTTTATTTATTTATTTATTTATGAAATGGAATGGGTTTTCCCAACGAAAGCTCTGTCTATAGAATAATTAATCTAAAACAAAAATCAAAATCCTTTCTTATTGTATTGAGCAATATACTCAGGTACCGGCAGTGGTGTGGGGCTATTGTTTCTACTCATTGGTGCATGGTGGTTGCACAAAGTCATAAACATGAAACTCAAGGAGAAGTTGATTAAACAAAATGGTGGTTTATTCTTGGAGCTACAATATTTATCTTCTGGTGAAGAAGATAATGATTTCGAAAATATTGAAGATATGAAAATGTCAAATTTTTAAGACGGTGGACGTAGTATGCGCTTGATCTCTCACCCCTTCCATCCTTGTGTAGGGTTTTACTTTGTTGGGTTCTACTGTGTTTATTTGAGCCTTTCCTTGTTTTGGTTCTGTAATATTTTACACTTGGGCCTTAATGTAGGCTTTGTTTTGTATATTTAGATGAGCTAACAGGCACTACTAGAAAACTGTGGTAAAAGCACGAATTTCATTTGTGCTTTTATGTCAAAGAATACGAATAATTGTGCTTTATAAAAATACCCGGTGCAGCCACTATGAAGTTGTCGGTCTCCTATATAGGAGTTTCCACTGCTTATAGAGCACAAATTCACTGTCAAACATTTAAAGCACAAATGCTATATTTTGACAAATGGCTGAGATGGTAGCCGCGCCCCACTTGTACTCCACCTCCTTATCAGCAGCTCTTCAAGAATATTAAAATAATATTTTTTTTATTCAATATGGACACAAATAACTGTGCCTAAAAATGTAAACTTTTATAATTAAAAAAAATTTAAAAAAATTTAAAAACCAAAAACAAATAAATTTTGTTAGAATCATTCTTTGTACAACTATGAGTATCTACGTATTTTACAGATTTACAATAGAACCCATAGTATTTGCTTCCAAGTCCCTCCTGACACTAGCATCTTCCAATCTCCATGTGCTATCTTCTTCCAATTCCCCCACATCTTCATCTTCCCATTTCAAAATTGCATACAATCATATTTAGTGAAGAGATAATCCAAATTCCCAAAAATTACCAGAAATCAAATAAAAGCAAATTTAATTGAGGAGCATACTAAAATTCTCAAAGAAACAGCAGTTGCAAGTGGCAATGGTACGTAGTAGCAAATGCAGCATACTCACCAAGAAGTTAGGTACTCAATATCCAGATAAAGACTGCAAAGAGTGAGAGGATTTTAGCGCAAAAAACTGTAATTTAAAGAAATGTACAACTACAACCAACATTAAAGTCTTAAATCAAAGAAGGGTCCTACAATTGTTTTTTTTTTTTAATAAAGAAAAAGAAGAACACGAAGGTACCTTGTAATGTTCTTGAATAGAAAATCTCATTGCTTCATTCCATTAAGTTGAACAATCATTTTCTTGAGGATTCTAAAACAAAAATTCAAAACCGCAGTAGCACAACTTTAGAAAAATCCCAATCAAAACCAATTCATAAAATCACTAATTGAAATGAAACTGCATTCATAAACTCACCCATAAACAACAAATTTCATGCCCAAATTCGAAGAAAGAAATTAATTAAGATCAACCCAAATTCTCATCTCAGCGCCCAAGAAGAAGATAATCAAAAAAATAGAAAGAAAATTTACTTTAGAGAAATCGTGGTGGTGTTTTGTTACTTGAGAGGTGGCTCATCTGAAGGAAGGAAAAATTAGGAGAAGAGAAGAAAAAGAGGGGGGGGGGGGAGAGAGAGAGAGAGAGAGAAGGAAAAAAACGAAGATTGAGACGGGCAGAGAGAGGAAGAAGAAGAAGGGAAAATAAAAGAATAATTAGGGTTGCTCTCTCGTTACGCGAGGAGAGTTGTGCGTCCTCTCTAGGGTTTCATCTCTTCAGTCGCTCGGTCACCTTCCGCCATCTTCGTCGTCCTCAGTCCATCTCCCTGCACTCGTCGTGCACATTTCATCACCCCCATCCTCCCTGCCCAATCATGTATGCACTCTTAGCATCAGCATCGTGCACCATTGCCCCAGTTTGTCATTTTGGTAATCATTCCCCTAATTTAGGGACGGGTTCGTTTGCTCTCGTTCTTTCCCCTTCTTGCTGTTTGGTGGCTTGTCTATTATTTTGGTATGTCTACGTCTGTGGCAGATATTGAGCAATACTTTGGTAGCTTCTTGGTACTCATGCCACGTGAACATGCTAGTTTGGTTATTGGTTCTTCTAACGTTGTAGACACTTTTGTTGGTTTTATCTACGATCTTGTGGCTCAGGTCCTTACAGATCAACTCGTCAATCGTAATGGCTTTATTAAAATCGTTACGCAACTTTGGAAAGGTTCTGCCTAATGTCTCTATTAAGAAAATTGGTTTCAACATGTTTTGGGTCTGTTTTGTTTGTGATCGCAATAAGAAACGGGTTCTAGAGATGGAGCCATGGGCTTTCCAGCATCATTAATATTGCTGGCTGATATCCCGAATCACGGGAATATGGACTCACTACCCCTAACTCTTGGTACCTTTTGGGTTCAACTTCATCGTGTTCCTGCCTTCTGCATGACTGTCGTTATTATTACTAAAGCAATTGGGGATATTCTCTGGAGAAGTTCTTTGGGTGGATAATCGTGATGGTACTAATTGTGTGGAGCGTTTTATTTGGATTCGTGTGAGGTTTGATGTCACCCAGCCTCTTATCCACCGAAAACCTGTTACCTTTCTTGAGGTAGGTGAGCGAATAGTGGATTTTAAGTATGAATATCTCCCTGAATATTGTTTTGCATGCGGCAAAATTGGTCATCCTACTCAAATGTGTCTTGATAAGTACGAGCTTTCTCAAGGTTCTCTCACTTCCTCTCTGTTGGCACAATTTTCCTCTGCTTTTGTTGATCTAGAAGGTGGTACCAACTTGCGGGGCAATTCTATAAGTCTCCCCGCACGCCATACATCGGCTCCTTCACTCCCATATAAGCCTTTTATCTTAAGCCCGTTATTCAATTCTCTACCCTCCATTCACCAAAAAAGGGTCGCGCGGCAGACTGGAGAAAAGGGAGGCCTCCTGTTGTATCTTCATCAAGACTCATGCTAAGCGTAAAACTCCAGTTGCACTCAGTTGTGCTAGAGATATCCTTGTTTTGGGGTAGATTTCATTGCTTCCAAGCGTTTGTGCCTTGTTGTACCTCCTGAAAAAGCTATAGAGACTGGCCCTGAGTCTTCTGGACGCCTTCCTTCATGTGTTCTCTGGACACTCGTTCACTTGGCATCTAATGAGTGCTCTTGTGCCTGATCCCTGTGTTTCAGGATTAAGTGGTTGAGGCCAATTTTCTTATTATTGCGTGGTGTCTTCTTCGCATCTCCCCTTTGCTAATCATTGATTCTCTGCATGTTTCGAGGACTATGGTTTCATAGGAGTTTTCTTTGTCAATGTTGAGATGATACGACGTGCTTAGGGGACCTTTTTATTTTATTTCTTTCCTCCAACCATCACAGACAGCTATGTCTCCTGTGTCAGATCTACCCCTCGTTTCGGCATCTGGATCTCTACCACCATCCTTTTTGCTGTTTCTTTATGTTCTGAATAAGTCAGAGAGACTCTTTGGGTTCTCTGTGTAGTTTTTACATCTCCTTTTGTGAGAGCTTTTCACCTCTCCTTTTGTGAGAGCTTTTCACCTCTCCTTTGTGAAAGCTTTTCATATCTCCTTTGTGAGAGCTTTTCATCTCTCCTTTGTAAGAGTTTTATTTGTAGTGTTATGATTTGGTTTTTTAAAGCTTTATCTCTTTTTGATTATTCTAAGTTTGCAAGATGCATATGCCAGAGTTTCTTCGATCCCGCGTGATCGTTTGTGAAGGCACATCAGGCTTCTTAATTTTGATGATAGACCGCTCAGTTATTGTAATGGCCCTTTGTGATTGGTTTGTATTGGCTTTTTGTGGCTAGTGGCTTTTTTGGCTGAATTATGAATGCAATCCTAGAATTCCTCAACAAAAAAGAAATGACACAAATAATATTTTGTGAGTGTAATTGTTTATTAATATAATTTGTAAGCAATAGGGAACAAAAGTGTATCTTTTAGGGTTAAAAAAGCTTCAACTATTCCGTCAGTGAAGTGACAACTCTACGATGATATGATAATTGGCCACGAAATTTGTGCCTAAACTATTTAGGCACAATTATTTCATTCTTCTTTTGGCATTGGACACAAAACAATTGTGTTTTCCTGTATATTACACAAATACTACATGTATGTGTCAAATGTGATTCAAAAGGACATGAACTTCTTTTTTGTGCTCTTTAGATCGTGCTTTTAGCCCTGTTTTTAAGTAGTGAGGTGTAGATAGATTGTGCAAAAATATGGTCCTATACTTTTGTAATGTCTGGCTTTTTTCCCAATGAAATTTCATCAGTTTTATTTTCCTATCTGATTTCAATAGTTCTTTCATGCAATAATCTTTGTTTGGTATGCTAAGAAAGAAATCCTGCACTCTGATGTTTTTTTTTTGGTAATAACGAGTCTTGAAGAGCTCAAAGCTTTCTCTGCTCCAGTCTTTCTCAATTGCTGATTTATTTTTCTTCATTTTGACTGATATTTTGTAATTTGAATTTTGACTATATCATTACTACAACTTGTTATTTTTGCAATATTGTTAAGTATGCCAGACTACTAGAAGGCAAGTAGAAACAACAATATTCAAAACAGCTATAGTGAAGTAGATAAAATAAGAAACAGCATTGACATTGTAATGAATGCTACTCTCCTGTTATATTATTGTGACCTCTTCCAAGTTTGATTGAGATTGACTGGTTAATCAAAATCAAATCAAAGGATGAGTATAGGTTTATAAAAGAAATATTTTTTAAAGCAGGAAAGAAAAGAGAAAAAGTTTGGCATTCTAGAATGCCATATAAATTAAGTTGTTCAATAAAATTTTCAACATATATAAAATAGATTTCAAAGAGACAAGTTAGACCAAGCACGATACCGTTTCCTTTGATCTGGTAAGAAATGAAGAGAGCCAAGCACAAGGAAAGTGCAGAGAACCAACTGCTATCTCTACACCTTCTTTATATTTATTCTGCGGAAGATTGGGAGTTGAAAATCATTGCCTTTGCTAGCTAACTCCAAGCTTCCTATTAGAAGCTGCAGATATAGGTAAAAAATAGAGGAAGAAAAAGCAGAATGGTTGTCCAGTTGCTTTCACATATTACTCTGTTTACTCTGTTGTGGTGGTCTATGAGTAGTCCAGTACTAGCCCAACCACCCATATCAAAGCCTAACTGTCAATTGAATTGCGGCGGCATTGAAATCCCATATCCTTTTGGAATTGGAACAGGTTGTTACATTAATGACGGCTGGTTCCAAATAATGTGTGACAACTCTACTGGAAATTCGAAACCTTTCTTGAACCGTACCAATCTGGAGGTGCTAGAAATTTCAGTGGAAGAAGGCACATTAAAGGTCAGAAACCCAATCACCTTCTCTAATTGCAGCAATAAGCCAATCAGCCGCCCAACAGCCAACTTGGAGGGAACCCCTTTTGCATATTCCCAGAAGAACATATTCACTGCAGTGGGTTGTGGTGTTATGGCCATGATCACCTCAAACTCAAATGGCGACACCATTTCAAGTGGATGCAAGTCCGAATGCAGCATTTCGACAAATAATAGTAGCGGACATAATAGCTGCCAGACAGCCCTCCCTTCATTTCTCTTTGCCTTCAATACGAGTTTCCAGTTTTATGAAAATCAAACACGGAGTTCATGCAATTACGCATTCTTGGCCGACCGTGATTGGTTCGCCAACAATTCAACCAACTTTTCTGCCATCAGTGAAATGGACAATGTTCCGGTGGTGCTAGAATGGAGCTTATTTCACTCCACAACCGATGTGTATGGAACCTTTTTCGATGTAAATTCGACAAGGTCTAGCTCAGACCAGCCTTACTGCCGAAGCTACAATGACAGCTCTTCCATATATAAATCCTTAAGGCTTGAATGTTATTGCGGAGGAGGCTCTGAAGGAAATCCCTATCTTCTTGACGGATGCCAAGGTAAACCATTGTCCATGCTTTATAGAAATAATCTCTAATGGCAGGTGATTTTACCATCATTTTAAATTTGTTTCAATGCATATTAATCCAGACATCAACGAATGTGAGCTTCCCGACCCGCACTGTTCTGAACACCTCGTATGTGTGAATTTGGCTGGGGGCTACGGATGCTACCAGCCGGAGAGCAACTCACAGGTTAAAGTCATCTTTATAGGTATGCCCCTGCACCACAAAGTCTACACCCTCTGATATAATGCATAATCTAGAATTGCCAAGATGGTTTGGATTAATAGAAGTGTTCCAAATATGGTACAAACAAGAAGAGCAACCGTATAACAATTCCCAGAAGCATAATGAAACTCAACATAATCCAGAGATTGAGATCTTAGCATCTCCTCCACTAGTTCTCCTTCAGAAAATAAAAAGTAAAATAGTTTTGGTTATATATGTAATAGCAAACAATATCTACTTGACCAAGTTGAAGTTATCCTTTCTTATTTTGTTGAGTTGTTCAGGTATCGGCAGCGGTCTTGGATTCTTGTTTCTGCTCATTGCTTCCTGGTGGTTGTACAAAGTCATAAAGAAAAGAAAAGCCATTAAACAGAAGGCGAAGTTATTTGAACAAAATGGTGGTTTACTGCTGGAGCAACAATTGTCTTCTGGTGAAGTAAATGTTGAGAAGATTAAGTTGTTCAATTCAAAGGAGTTAGAGACAGCCACAGACCATTTTAATGTAGATAGAATTCTTGGCCAGGGAGGCCAAGGTACTGTTTACAAAGGAATGTTGACGGATGGAAGAATTGTTGCTGTAAAGAAGTCTAAAGTAGTTGATGGAGGTGAAGTTGCACAGTTCATTAATGAAATTGTCATTCTTTCACAAATTAACCACAGGAATGTGGTTAAGCTCATGGGTTGCTGCTTGGAGACCGAAGTTCCTCTTTTGGTTTATGAATTCATTCCCAAAGGGACGATCTATCAGTATCTCCATCAACAAAATGAGGAGTTTCTACTTAAATGGAAAATGCGCTTAAGGATTGCGGCAGAAGTTGCAGGAGCTCTTTCGTACTTACACTCAGCAGCGGGTTTTCCAATTTACCACAGGGACATCAAGTCTACAAACATACTCTTAGATGAAGAGTACAGAGCAAAAGTTGCAGATTTTGGGACTTCAAGATCCGTTTCCATTGATCAAACACACCTTACCACAATAGTACATGGAACATTCGGTTACTTGGACCCAGAGTACTTCCAATCTAGTCAATTTACAGATAAGAGCGATGTGTATAGCTTTGGAGTTGTTCTTGTTGAGCTCTTGACTGGAGAAAAGCCGGTTTCTTTAGCAAGGTCACCAGAAGTCAGAGGCCTAGTTGCATATTTCAATTTTTCAATGGAGGAGAACCGTCTGTTTGATATTCTTGATGCTCAAGTTAAGGAGGAGGGTATAACGGAAGACATTTTGGCAGTTGCTACCCTTGCAAAGAGATGCTTGGATTTAAGTGGAAAGAGACGACCTTCGATGAAAGAAGTGGCAATGGAATTGGAGTGGATTCGAAAATCAGTTAAGGCTTCTAAGCTGCAACAAAATCAGGAAGAGGTTGAATATGACCGAAATGAAGTAATTTGTGACTGTCCTTGGGATGTTGCATCTGAATCAACAGGATCAGGTTTCGATGGTGGTACTGCTTCATCAAAAGATTCATTGCCACTACTATCTTACTAATCACGAGGAACAAGAATCATCCATTCAATCGGTGCATTACCAATCTTCGCTTCTAGGTTCCCCGTGTATTTTTTGAAACAACAATTTATCTGTAGATTTTCTTTTTATTTATTTATTATTTTGTTCAATGTTTTTATATTTTATGTCCCTGGGGTAATACTATTGATGTGTTCTATTGTCCACTTCTCTGTGGTTTCTATTTGCTGTGTAATTAATTTCCACCACCTACTTTTGTTGAATAAATCTGTTTACTTATCTAAAGAAGGTTGATACCAGCTTTTCACTTGGCTTTCAAAAAAAAAAATTCCTTTTTACTTTGACTTCGAATGAAAAGGTCAAAGGGCACTAGCTAGGGAAATAATTTTCAAAGGTCAAAGGGATTTTTCTTGAGAGTTTATAAGGTAAAGGTAAAATAGAAATGAGAAAGATTTAAAAAGATCAAAATTGATTAAAAAGTATTAAAAAGCAAAATGGAGTGTAAGTGGAGAAAAAGAAAAGTGGGAAAATCAGTTCCCTTAAAAAATATTTACAAACTAAAAACTGAAAGAAAAAAAACCCTTACCCAGCTCAACCATACACGCTCCCAGCCACCACCCCCACCAAGCATTGAGGAAAAGCAATCAATCAGGTTAGGAGAAGATTTTTAACCTGAAAATCAAGTAAAGGACTAATGGTAGAAGAAAGGGAATAATTGAAAACAAAAACTGATGAGCAATTTGTTAAACCCTAGATTAGGAGGAATTAAAACTACCTGGGAGGAGAAGAATGGTCGCCGAATCTTTGATTCTTTAGGAGAGAGAGAGAGATGGGTGCTGAATGGGGAATTTTTTTTATTTTATTAATGTCATACTATTTTTCTTATTTTTTATTATCTATTTTATGTTTGTTTGATTTATTCATTATTTATTTTACTTGAAATTACAAGTTTAACCTTACAGTTAATGGAAAATTGGATGAAATTCACAAAACTTAACAACAATGACTAAATTGGTCATTTTAATTAATTCAGAGTTAAATTGGCTGAATTTTTAGTTTAACGGTTAAGTTCGATTGGGGACTTAATTCGAAGAGGGTACAGCAATTTACTCTTAAAAAAAAACACATTGCTCGAAACATGATATGCAAAGACCTGGGATTGCATCAATACATATTCACTGTTGTGCAATACTAATTAAAGAAAGGTGTTTGGTTACAAAGAAAATTAGAGAGTTGAGAGAGAAAATTAAACTGAATCTCATAATCTTCACTAATTGTAGCTTAAATACATTACAGACCTGGATTCACCACAACTAACACAACCAATTAACTTTTGATACTGAGCTTCTTGACTCTGTGAGAAGTGAGATGACTAGTCTTTTTAGACTGAGTTTCTGTAGACTTCACTCTTACAAATGCAACAACTTGGCTCTGATGAGAATGCTGAATGGTTCCACCATTGGTGGATCATGGATGCGTATCATTCTTGCTGCAACCCCCCCATCATGGCACGGGTTCGAACCATAGAGGAGACATCAACTACACATACTTTACTTTTAGTCAGTCAACTATACAGATACTTGCTTTACAGCCAAAAGCAAAAGAACAAAAAGAAGAGACGATAATAATTTACTTATTATCTTTGCCTTTTCTAAAAGTCAATCAATTGCATCAAGAAAAAAACAAGGATTAATGGGTCATCATTAATCTTGTTTATTTGGCATGGGATTATCTTAGTGTAAAATTTTGTCTCATTGCTTGACTTTTGGCCATTAAGCATTGACTTTTGCATTTACTTAGGGAAGTTAAGTAATAGAGCATACAGATCCCTCTAGAGGATGCCATTTGTCACATTTTCCCACGGCACACCAGTCTTTGCCCATTCCTCCTTCCTACAAATTGCAGTTTGAAAACATAAAATGAATATTAATCTACACATGCACAACTATGATTGACAGGAACTTTTCAAAGAAAGAGGCAAGTATATTACTTTTCATATGCCTACAAAAGACGGGGCTATATATATATATATATATATCATTGTCCTTTACTCACAAAACAATACAACAACATATGAAATTCCCTTCCTCTTACTAATTGCTAGAACTCCATGGCCTTACATGGGATGCTGATTATAAGGCCACTCAGGTTGGCCGGAACGATATTTGTTTTAGCGACACTTGCAACAGCCACCGCAGCAGCAGCTCAAGCCCTGCCTGGATGCCCTGACTATTGTGGTGATCTGAAAGTTCCATACCCATTTGGGACGGTTGAAAGTTGTTACCTGGGAGAAAACTTTTTTATCAACTGTACTACTAATACTAATACTAGGACTAGAAACATCACTCAAATCCCAACGGCATATCTGATGGGAAGTGATAACATTGTTACTAATATATCCCTTGACGGTGAATTGCAAATATTGCAGCGTGTGTCCCGTACTTGTTTTTTTGGTGACGACACCTCCTCGTACTCGTACCCGCTCCAGATTTCTCCTTTCACCATCTCGGACACCAGAAACAAGTTGATTTCCGTTGGTTGTGACACTTTTGCAATATTTGAAGGTTACCGGCAGGACGAAAAAAGGTACGTATCGGGGTGCCTATCCTTATGTCGTAGGCCTGACAGCGCTACCGAGTCTTGCTCTGGCATGGGGTGCTGCACAGCTTCCATCCCTACTAGTGGACTGAAAAATCGTACCGTGACAGTGAGTAGCTATAGCAATTATTCAAATGTAGGCTTTCCCTGCAGCTACGCCGCCATTGTGGAAGAGAACTATTTCAAAATCTTCAATGCAAGTGTTCTAGAAATGGCGATCACAACCCAGCTTCCAATAGTTATTAACTGGGAAATCGGAGATCAGCCGTGTGCTGCAGCTGAGAAGAGCCACAATTTTTCATGCAAAGCAAATAGTAAATGTGTCAACCGGACCAATTCATCTGGTTACTTTTGCATGTGCTTGCCAGGTTATGGAGGGAATCCATACCACCCCGATGGATGCCAAGGTAATCATGGCCGCGTTTAAGATTGCTTTCTCTCTTTTTTTTTTCACCAAAAGTCTGCTTCACTTTAAAGTTAAGCAGTTTGAAGTGTTTGGTAAAAATAAAATATCCCAATTATTTTAAAAACAGGTGATATTTTGACAGGCTTTTAAAAACGGGTTATGGGTTGCATTTCAAAGCTGCTTTCAAAAAAAGCAGAAATGAGCCTTTAATGAATTTTTTTAATTCCCAAAATACCATCATTATTTTTTTTAAATGACACTACCTCCACCTCCACATGCAACTCCACCACCACCGAACGCCACCGCCACCGCCACCACCACCACCACATGCTTCTCCTCCTCCACTTCCACCACCTCCACCTCCACCTACACCACCACCTCCACCACCAACACCACAACTACCGCCACACTACCACCGCCACAGCCACCACCTCCACCTCCACAACTGCCATCCCCACCACCATCACTACCACAACCACCACCGCCACCTTCATCACCACCATCACCTCCACCTTCATCACCACCATCACCTCTTTCTCCACCACTTTCACCTCCATCTCTTTCACCACCGCCTCCACCACCATTACCACCACATGATTAGCACATAACACATTCAACATCATATCTATTTTAGTCATTATTCACAGTTATAATAGTTTTATATTAAAATTTACCAAACGATTTTGACACTGCTTTTTGTACTAACAGCACTTTAAAAATATTGTTTACCAAACACGGAGCTGCTTTACTTTATAACAAATATTTTCAAAGCACAGCACAAGCAACTTTTTAAAAAAGTGACAGCAATCCCAAACTGGCCTAGACACATTTGCACACCATAATCTACAAATTCCTCCTTATAACACATCGCTAGCATATTTATCGACACGTTACTGATATGCTATTGACACAACTGATTTTTTAACTAAAGGACGGATACTATATATATTCTTTTCGAGTAATCTGAAGAGTGATCTCTTTTGATAAGAACTAAAAGGTTCATATCACTTTGTAGGTGTAACTGTCATCCTTACGATGAATCAATTAGGTCGGAAATTGTTATGTCGAAATATAATGTTCGTCCATTCCATGGACATAATTAGATGACTAAATAAATTATTAACACCACACATAAAAGCATTGTAATTTAGCAGGCATGAATATTATGAATGAAGGATACAATGGTAACATAACTTCGCCAAACATCCCCATATATATTATATATTATTAAGTCCATACGTTACTTATTAATTACTTGTTATAATTAAAAGCTGAAGATTGAGATTTTTATCACCCATTGTGATGCATTCTACTGCTGCGTTCTTTTCAGATATTGATGAGTGTGGGGTCTCAGATCCCTGCAGTGTAGAGTGCTTAAATCTACCTGGAAATTATTCTTGTCTATGTCCAAAAGGGTACAAAGGTGATGGCAAGAAAACTGGATCAGGTTGCATAAAATACAACTCCAACCAATCTCCTCTCTTGATTTCACTCGGTAAGTTAACCAATAAATTAAATTCAGTCCCAAAACGAAAAAAACCCATAAAGCATACTATTACTAAACTCTCAACCGACTTTAACTAACTTAAAAATCACTTTTGTTTTTCCTCTGTAAGCTATTGGTTACTTTGATTATCCCTTCCTTTTTTTCTTTTTCTTTTTTCCTTTTTTTGAGCTATTCAGGTATAGGCATTGGTCTTGGGCTGTTATTACTAGTCATTGGTGCATGGTGGTTGCACAAAGTCATCAAGAAAAGAAAAGCCATTAAACGCAAGGAGAACTTCTTTAAACAAAATGGTGGCATTTTACTGGAGCAACAATTATCTTCCGGTGAAGTTAATGTTCAGAAACCCAAGCTGTTCAAGTCAGAGGAGCTAGAGAAAGCCACTGACCAGTTTAATGTAGATAGAATTCTTGGCCATGGAGGCCAAGGTACCGTCTACAAAGGAATGTTGGTAGATGGAACCATTGTTGCTGTAAAGAAGTCCAAAAATATAGCTAGTGGAGGGAGAGTCAGACAATTCATCAATGAAATTGTCATTCTTTCTCAAATTAACCACAGAAATGTGGTTAAACTTTTGGGTTGTTGTTTAGAGACTGAAATTCCTCTTTTGGTTTATGAATACATACCCAATGGAACACTTCATCAATATATTCATGACCAAAATGAGGAATTTCCTCTTACCTGGGAAATGCGCTTGAGGATTGCTGTAGAAATTGCAGGAGCTCTGTCCTACTTGCATTCTGCTGCTTCTTTCCCCATTTACCACCGCGACATCAAGTCTACTAATATACTCTTGGATGGCAAATACAGAGCCAGAATAGCAGATTTTGGGACTTCAAGATCAGTTTCGGTTGACCAAACGCACCTCACAACATTAGTACATGGCACATTTGGTTACTTGGACCCAGAGTACTTCCAATCAAGTAAGTTTACAGATAAGAGTGACGTGTATAGCTTTGGAGTGGTTCTTGTTGAGCTCTTGACCGGACAAAAGGCAGTTTCTCTAACGAGCTCACAAGAAGCCAGAGGCCTAGTTTCATATTTCAATCATTCCATGGAGGAGAATAATGTGCTTGATATTTTTGATGCTCGAGTTAAGGAGGAGGGTGCACCGGAAGAGACTTTGGCAGTGGCTAACCTTGCAAAGAGATGCTTGGATATGAACGGAAAAAGACGCCCCGCGATGAAAGAAGTGGCAATGGAGTTGGAGGGGATTCAGAAAGCTTCTGATGTGCAACTCAATCTCGAAGCGGTTGAACATGTCCCAAATGTAGTAATTGGTCCTTGGGATGATGCTGTTACATCAAAGGATTCAACCGGGTCAGGTTGGGATAGAAGCGCTGCTTCATCAACAGATGTACTATCAATATTATCAGACGAATCAGGATGAACAAGAATTCTCAATGCAGGGGTCACATAAGTTCTTAGCATTCGTCTAGCTATATTGGAGATTTCCCTGTTTCTTTTTTTCTTTTCTGGTCTGTTTTGTGGTATTTGTTTGCTGTGTTTGCCAGTTTGAGTTTTGTCTAAACTCTAAACTGCTGTTTTGTTTGTCGAATTCTCTGTGTTTTTTGCTGTTTAATTTCGACCAGCTTTTTGTTGAATAATTATGTGTTGATTAAAAGAAGGTTGATGCTTGGCCCTTCAACATATTTTATCTTTTATCCTAATTGTAAACATGGAACTGTCAAGGGACACTTGGAAAATAATTTTCAAAGTTACAGAGGAAGCTGGCTCCAAAGATGACCGGTCCACAGTAAGAGTCTTGAATTAACCTGTAACTGTATCGCCTAATTAATCTGCTAATGTAAACCTTTTCCATGAAAGTTCAAAGAAAAGCAAACGAAGAGTAAGATGCCAAAAGTGGAAATGAAAAGTCTAGTAATACTTCCGTAAGACACAAATTTGCTATTAATATAGTAATGTAGTCAAAAGATGGCACATTGCTGGAAACATGGTATTGGTATGCAAAAACTTGTGGTTGCATCATTGGCCGGAGTGGTAGTTAGCATTTTCTCTTTTGTCAAATATGGTTGCTAGAATCCAAAACCTTAATCAAACTTTCAATGTTTCTTTTTTTACTTTGATCATTCTGGTGGACAACTTATTCAGGAAATTTCAGCACAGAATTCTCACATGGGCAAAGAGAGACATTTTTATTAGCCTGATTCCTTCCTATAAAGCATGCACTGAGAGTTTGGATTTGCTCCATGACCCTCAAGGAGAGAGAGAGAGAGAGAGAGAGAGAATGAAAATGGTGCTCCAACTTTTTGAGGTGGTTTTGTTATTGTGGAAAATAAGTACTGCATTAGCTCAATCACCAGCTCTAGCTAAGTCTGGTTGCCAGTCACAATGTGGAGATGTTACCATTCCATACCCTTTTGGAATTGGAGCCAACTGCTATGTTGATGAATGGTTTTCCATTTCCTGCAATGAAACTTTTAACCCTCCCAAGCCCTTCTTAAATAGCACTAAACTTGAAGTTCTTGAAGTTTCGACAGAATTAGGAACTGTTCGTGTCAACTTTCCGGTAAATTCAACTTGTGGTGATAGAAGCAGTGCAAATGTGATGAGCATGGAAGGAAGCCCTTTTGTTTTCTCCCAAGCTGATAATAGATTCACTGGTGTGGGATGCAACAACTTAGCTCTAATGACATTGCTGAATGGTTCAACCATTGGTGGGTGCTTATCATTCTGCTTCAGTGGCTCAACAGGAGGAAGTAGTACTACTTGCAATGGCATTGACTGTTGCCAGACAACAATCCCTTCCGATCTTCAGGCATTCAATACAACGATAGAGAGCATAGAAGCCAGGGAAAACTCAGAGGGATGCAAGTATGCATTCTTAGTAGACCAACAGTGGTTTGAGTCCAATGTAAGAGTAGCAAAAGCCTCAGCCATAAAAAACATGGATAACTTTCCTGTGGTGTTGGAGTGGAGGATAGACAGATGGAAATATGACTCGCTTGTAACGAATAAATCAATTTCCTTTAACAATTCAACTCTGTGTGAAAGTGGAGTTTTTATCAACAGCACCTCCTTTAGTAACCAGACCTCAGTGGTTCGGTGTTCTTGCAAAAGGGGATACGTAGGAAATCCGTATCTTCCTGAAGGATGTCTAGGTAAACTTCTCACAATCTATATGATGAATTTGTTTTTATTTTGAATCAGAGATCCCCATCAATCCATATTCATACATGGTAAACCAGTCCCGGCCTCAAAATGCAGGGCTAGTATCTCCACTAGTTGCTTGTTTATAATTGATCTTTGCTCATTATTTTTCACTGTTCTACCATTTCGATACTCATTCGTTTTGCACTTTTCTAATTTGTATCAGATATTGATGAATGCGCGGACTCGAAGAATAGCCCTTGTTTACAAGAAAACCTTGGATTTAATTTTACCTGTAAAAATACTGAGGTGAGTTATGAATGCCACTTTCACAGTCCTCCAGAGAAGAAGAAATCTGCTGTTAAACCGGTGCTTATGGGTATTTCTTCTATCCTTCAGTTGGTCTGGAACAATTTCCAGTGTATTCAAATGGGCAAAAGTTGTACTTTTCCCTGAAATTTCCAGAGACGCTAAAGCATTTAAGTACTGCTTTCTAAATTTGCTGAGTTATGCAGGTATTGGAGCAAGCTTGGGGCTATTACTTCTACTTGCTGGTGCATGGTGGTTATACAAGGTAGTGAAGAAAAGAAACAATGTTAAACGGCGAGAGAAGTTCTTCAAACAAAACGGTGGCTTGTTGCTTCAAGAACAATTAAGTTCAGGTGAAGTCAATGTTGAGAAAATAAAATTATTTGATCCAAAGGTGCTAGAAAAGGCCACAGACCATTTCAATATGAATAGAATACTTGGCCAAGGAGGCCAAGGTACTATTTACAAAGGCATGTTGACGGATGGAAGAATTGTTGCAGTAAAAAAGTCCAAGGTAGTTGATGAAGGGAAACTTGGTCCTTTCATTAATGAGATTGTCATTCTTTCACAACTCAACCACAGGAATGTGGTGAAGCTCTTGGGGTGTTGTTTGGAGACAGAGGTGCCTCTACTGGTTTATGAATTTGTTCCCAGTGGAACCCTATTTGAGTATATCCACGAAGACAATGAAGAGTTTCCACTTACATGGGATATGCGTGTAAGGATCGCCATAGAGGTAGCTGGAGCTCTTTTCTACCTGCACTCTGCAGCTTCCATGCCAATTTATCATCGTGACATCAAGTCCACAAACATACTTTTAGATGATAAGTATAGAGCAAAAGTAGCTGACTTTGGAACTTCAAGATCAATTTCCATTTATCAAACTCATGTAACCACGATAGTACAAGGCACTTTTGGGTACTTGGATCCAGAGTACTTCCAGTCAAGCCAATTCACAGAAAAGAGTGACGTCTATAGCTTCGGAGTAGTCCTCGTTGAGATCTTAACAAGTCAAAAGCCAATTTCTTTTACAAGGTCGGAACAGGGCAGAAGTCTAGCTACATATTTCATTCTGTCAATGGAAGAGAATCGTCTGTTTGATATTGTTGATGTTCAAGTCATGAAGGAGGGAAGTAAAGACCAAATTGTGGCAGTTGATAACCTTGCAAAAAGATGCTTGGACTTGAATGGAAAGAGACGGCCTACGATGAAAGAAGTTGCAATGGAGTTGGAGGGGACTCAAAAAGCAGTGAAAGCTTCTCATGTGGAACAAAATCATGAAGAGATTGAATATGTTGGAAATGAAGTGACTGGTCCTTGGGATGTTGCTTCTACATCTACATCAACAGATGCACTACCTCTATTATCATCCGAATCACGATGATCAGATCCTCAATGCAATTGGAGACTTCCCTCGTTAAACAATTCTGTAGTTGTTGCTGTGTTTGATAGTCTTAAGGCTTGTTAAACTCGTAACATATTGTTCTGTAGCCCACTTTCTCTGTGGATTGCTCTGATTAATTTGTAACTGTTTTTATTAAGTAAATTCTTTCATTGATTAAAAAGCAACTTCGACGATATCTTATTAGCTTCTCTTGCATATGTTTCACTAATTTTGTATTAGCCATCTCATTAAGCTGGATGTGTTGCATTGATTCTTAGCAGAGCAGTCTTAAATAGAACATAGAGATCCTTCCGAATTAAGCTATACATAGACATAGATGAAGGCTCTAATTTTGACTAGGCACTTTTTTCTTCTGTTTTTTTTTTTTTTTTGGTTGAAGGCTTTGTTTTCTTCTTTGTCAACTATCTGATCTTGACAATTTGCTTCCTTTTTTTTCTTAAAAGTAAAGCGATAGTATATTATTGACGATCAAACAAAAGTACGATAATTTGCTTCTTACTCCAAAGTTACAATTAAAGAAACTACAATCTCTATGGCATCTTATCATATGTAGCAATGTCAATCAAATTGTACAGCAATTATGGTTGTTAAATATTGGACAAACTGAATTCTTTATATTTTGTAAAAAGACCATTCAATTTAGTACTGGTTTTTTTTTACAAGAATCTTAGAATCCTAAAGCTGTTATGTGACTTGTGAAGGTGCACGTGCCCATCTACATAACTCAGTAAACATTTTTTACCTAATCAAAATTATTAACTGCTAATCAGAAACAAATCCCAAATTTTAATTCATGAACAAAATTTGTACCGACTATATTAGGTACACGTGGACCTAACCCGCCAAGAATAGAAACTCTTTGTCAAAGGTATCTGGGTCCACTCCAAAATCAATACAATAATTTCTCAAATACAAACCAGCACAGGAAACTGACATGGGCCCCACCAACCTTTCAGGCTATGCCACAGGGAACTGACAAGTGACATATTCGGTTTCCATTTAACAAAGCACTGCTCGGAGCCTTCAAAGTTCGAGTGTCACTTTTGACATTATACATGGGTTTTGGTTTGGGGTAATTTGTAGAACAAAAAGTAAGTAGTTGCAGCTAAAATTCTCTCGCTAATGTACAGCATGAATGAGCCGGTGGGTAACAAACAATTTGAAAGGTAGTTAAGACCATAAGCTTTCTACTTTCCCTTCTTAATTTTGCACATAATGTAACATCATATAAATTTTTTCACTCTGCCTCTTCCAAGTAACACAAGCATACTCTCTCACACACACAGCTGCACAACCCTCAGTCAGTAGTGGCACGGCAGGCTGAGACAACCATGGGGTCGACGGGGGAGTACCAGCCGCTGCTGCTCGGACTTGACTCACATTCCCAGATACCTGGCTTGTCGTCCGCTGCCATCGAAGAGTTTCTGGAGCACCGGCCTGTGGCAGTCCGATGGTGGCCTAGACTGGTGGCATGGGAGTCAAGGCTGCTCTGGATTTTGTCTGGTTCTTCTATCATTGTCTCCATATTTAATTACATGCTCAGCTTTGTCACCCTCGTGTTTTGTGGCCATTTGAGTGCCTTGGAGCTGGCTGGAGCCTCTATTGCTAATGTGGGAATTCAAGGTCTTGCTTATGGGATTATGGTAAGTATCCCAAACTAATGTACCAAATAATTCATTTACCAAAACTTCATCTCTATGTTAGTTTCTCACTATTTTGTGGTTGATTTAACTTTATTACTTTTTTCTTGCTTTTGAATAAAAAGTTGGGAATGGCTAGTGCTGTGCAAACTGTGTGTGGGCAAGCATTTGGAGCCAGAAAATTGCCAGAAATGGGCGTCATATGCCAAAGAGCAATCATCTTGCACTTGGGAGCAGCAGTCCTCCTTACATTTCTGTATTGGTGGTCAGGTCCAATACTTAGAGCCATAGGCCAGGCAGAAGATATAGCATTGCAGGGCCAAGTGTTTGCAAGGGGCCTAATTCCTCAGCTTTATGCATTTGCAATAAACTGCCCCCAACAGAGGTTCCTTCAAGCACAAAACATTGTGAACCCTTTGGCTTATATGTCTTTTGGGGTTTTCCTCATCCACATTCTTCTCACTTGGTTGGTGGTTTATGTTGTGGAATATGGCCTACTGGGGGCTGCTCTTACTCTCAGCCTCTCTTGGTGGCTTCTTGTCATTACATACGGACTTTACATTATTCTAAGCCCCAAGTGCAAGGAAACTTGGACTGGCTTCTCTTGGAATGCCTTCAAAGGAATTTGGCCTTATTTTAAGTTAACTCTTTCCTCTGCTATCATGCTCTGGTAAGTGTCAAATTTTAACCCTTTTCTCCCCTTCTTTTGTACTGCACATCTCATTTGCAAACACTTTTTTGACCTTTCGCTAATGGGGTATAGCTTAGTTGGTTGAGCTCTTTCCCATGTGTTCAGAAGTTTGAAAACCCCAAACACTCAATAAATACTTGTGTAAACCCCCCTCCCCCAATGTTTGTACTAAAAAAAAACACTTGTCTTTACCTTTCAAATAACTCTTGGGTTTGGTCATGCATTAATGCAGCTTGGAGATATGGTACAGCCAGGGGCTGGTGCTAATATCAGGGCTTCTCTCCAATCCTACAGTTGCTCTAGACTCCATTTCTATTTGGTATGTCTAGTGTAAAAGCATTCCATTTAAGCTTTTCCTTTTATCAATCAATTTGCTCAATTGTTTAATTCACATTGTTAGTCTAACTTTACATTTTCTGATGTGATATAATTCCAGCATGAACTACTTGAACTGGGACTTGCAATTTATGTTAGGCCTAAGTGCAGCAGCCAGGTTTGTGACAAATGAAATGCTCTTAAGAATGTTTATTTCTTAATCACGAATTAGAATTTTCTTTATTGATAACGAGACATCGGTTATGCAGTGTTCGAGTCAGTAATGAGCTAGGTGCTGGAAATGCAAAGGTGGCCAAATTTTCAGTGTTTGTTGTGAACGGGACCAGCATACTGATTAGCATAGTCTTCAGTGCAATTGTATTGATTTTTAAAGTTGGATTAAGCAAGCTTTTTACGAGTGATTCCGTAGTTATTGCGGCAGTATCTGATTTAACCCCATTGCTGGCCATCTCTGTTTTCTTGAATGGCATTCAACCTATACTCTCAGGTACTGATATGTGACAAAAGGAGTAGATGAACAAACCAGGTCTGCAGGCATTGTGAGGCATCATTTCTAATTTAACTCTCTGGAATTTCAGGGGTGGCAATTGGAAGTGGATGGCAAGCTGTTGTGGCCTATGTTAACCTGACTTGCTACTACGTTATCGGTCTTCCGATTGGATGTGTTCTTGGGTTCAAATCCAACATGGGAGTATCAGTAAGTTCAATCTCTCCCTCATTCTTGTGCCAGTAAAGCTATTTCTTTGTGAGTGATAGAACATGATGCATTCTCTTTACCTTTTTCAGGGTATTTGGTGGGGGATGATTATTGGAGTTTTTCTACAAACAGTAACTCTAATTATTCTCACCGCCAGAACAAATTGGGATACTGAGGTAATTTAAATTTTGATTGAAGTATTATCTTATCTTGGCGTATATAGTCAACATGGACTGCATTTGATCAACTTATCACTAATCACCATGCTTTTGTAGGTTGAAAAAGCAGCTGATCGGTTGAAGAAAGCTGCAGAAATACGAGACTCGCTGACCGATGTATAAGGCCATGGAGGTTTTCAAAACTTTATTTCACCTGCTGTTCACGTATGAATTCCTGTGTTTTGACATAGCATGGTCAACGAGATTTAGACTAGAAGTTTGTATCTTCTTCCCCTGTATTGTATACAACCAATCAGATTGTTGCCAATTTAGACGATATAAGGGAAAGAAAACCATCCTATTGGTTTCACAGAATCGAACAGTAATAGTTTCTGCTTTGATGAATATGTCACGTTCAGAACTATACTACCTTGCTTTTGCTGAAAGAAAATGAGTAACCTACACCAGACATAAAACTATGAATTCCAAACATTTATATATGCTAAAGCTCAAATTTGCCTCATTTTACTGTTGTTTCTCTCTTTGTTTTCTTTCAGCACAGTGAATTGTCGAAACTGCCCTCCACTAAACTTTTTCTTCCTTTTCCTTTTTGCCCTTCCCCTTAGGATCTCTCCTTTTTGCCCTTCATCGGTTTTTCATGTTCCAACACAGAACGCGCCATGTCCTCCTTCTCCTACTCTTCACGCTCCCAAATCCGAATTCCGTACCGGCCTTTGCAGATTCCGACGCACAGAAAACCCGCTTTCAACACTGGGTTTGAAACCGACGCTGACAACTGAGGTATGCTTGCTAAAAGTCAGTTTCTGTGTTTTTTGTTTTAATTCATTTGAGCTGAGGTATTGTAGGATTATCTCAGCCTTTGATTGTTGCTTTTGATTGGACTGTTTGATGATTTTGCTTTGGATTTGGATTGTTTGGAGGATCTTTGTCATATTTAATAATGATGTTCCTGTTTATGGATCTCTTTGTAGGACCGCGCAATAAAGATATCCTCTTAATATGTATGTAAAGAGCTGCTTAGGTTAGGTTAGGTAGCTGGCTTGCTATATTTTATTTGGTGATGAAGAAAAGAAGCAGCTAATGGGATTGCGAAGCATGAAGTTAACTATTTCAGTTGGCCGGGTCGTCTATCTTTGACCGGCGTCTAAAGCCCCGCTACCAATCAATAACTTGAATATTGGTATTTTGCTGGCCTAACTTTTTAGATTATATATTTGACTTTGAATTCAAACTGCTCCATAGTTGACATTAATAGTAGAACCGCGCAAGAGAAGAAGACAAGTTTGCTGTGCATTCAGGTAAGACAATCCCAAAATTGTTCATATTAATGCCTAGGTGTTTTAAATTGGTGGCTTCAGTCAAATCACAGATAAAGCTCAAGTCATTAAGTCCCCCACTTCCTAGATTGTTGGAGGTTAGAGAAAATCTCTCAAGCTTATGCAAATTTGCCAAAGATGGGACTTTACCATGTAGGCTGTTTCCTTGCATTCCTAGATGACCTAGACTTGAGGCATTAGATATTGATACTGGAATGGTTCCACTAAATTGGTTAGAAGCAATATCAAAATACTGGAGACTTGGAGAAAAAATACCTAAGTTTGAGGGAAAAGTACCTTGGATTTCATTTAGTTGCAGAGAAAATCTTATGAGAGAAGACAGATTGAAGATTGAGGGTGGAATCATACCAGACAGAATTGCCCGTGAATCGAATATCTGTTAATTCTGTCAGCTGGCTGAAATAATCTGGTATGCTCCCATTCAAATAATTAGAAGATGCAGAAAGCACCTCAAGAGTTGATAAGTTACAGGGCAAATGTCCTGTAACAGGTTGTAAATCTTAAGGAAGCACGGGAGTTCTCTAGTGACAAAAGGTTCATTTATTTGTTCAAAGTAATGTGCTAATCTTTGTGCATCAGATCAGATCACTATTTCCTTCTGTCTCTATTTTCCCTTTGTGGGGTTGGGATGAGGGGCTAAGGGGTGCCTACTTTCCTTTCCTGAACTGCTGTAAATTCTAATTATATTTGGTGCATCTCTTGGTCTTGCTCCAAGTGTATGTGCCGTTGTGTTTGCAAGTGTGTGTTCCATTATTATCTTACTAGAGGTGCTAGGCTTCCCAAGTTTAAATTACTTATTAAATGATGATAAATTCTTTTCTTACCAGACACTTGAGTGGGAGTCTTTGTCTATCGATCTCCTGCCTCACCCTGATATGTTCATGGATGCTAATATTGCATGTACTGAAGATGGAGGAAACCAGAGAGATGATGATGGTGCAAAGCGAGTTTTCTTTGGCAGAATTTCAGGAGAAGCTTATGTAATGTTGATCTACACTTTTTTTTAAAATTCTTGATGGATTTGTTTTGCTCCATATATCAGTGTGAATCTAGAGAGCTTCTAGAGTTTTATAGGCTTTGTGTTACTGCATCGTCCTTGACTTTGTGGCCATGGAGCTGCTGGAAGAGCCTTATTTGGCAGCGGCAAGATTGCTGGAGATGAGGCATTGGTTTGAATTGACTGCGGTGGTTCCCTTATACACCATTCCTGATACTGCATATGCGTCAAGCAAAATGTTATAGGCTTTCGGGGTTGGTCTGCAAAACAGAAAGAATGGCGGAGATTATAGTTTTCATCAATGGTAAGGAATTGGCATCAAGAATTCAGCCAAAAGTATATTGTGTGTAGCATAAATTGGCCTGCCAGTGTCTACTTTCCACAGCTTGGCCTTGGTGCAAAAACCAGTAAAATTTGAAGCCAGCGCAATCATCTTCAATTTAAATATAACCTTTGTAGATGATGATACATCAACTTGCAAATTCATTTCATTACAATCATTTATGCAGAACACAAGTAGAGGAGCCCGCAAGTATTATAAATACAGATTCCATAGCTTAAAGTGATGACTGACGTGGTGGTTGAGTGGCTCCAGAAAACTCACTTTACGCATGCAGGGGTTGGAACCCCTTCCCCATTCTAAGATCTGTAGCCACTCAACCACCACCCCAATCATCACTTTGTGATAATTAGCTATGGAATCTGTATTTAATTATAATACTTGCGAGTTGTTTCTCAAAATAGAAATTAACATAATTACTTATTGTTCCTTGTTTTATATTGTTGATCAGTTACTTAATTACTTAATATAATTTATTTCTTTCCTATTTAATCCATTTAATGTTATTGATTATTTTATTATTCATTATAAGTACTTACATTACTAAATTCCCCTTCAAATTGTTGCTTAATTACTTAAATCTCTATAATTATTTTCTTTATTTACTATTTAATTCTTCCTTGGATAAATTTATTTATGTTCTTAGTTAATTTTCAATCTTCACTATTATTTTTTAAGCATGGTAAAGTGCCTAATTTTCATGAAAAATCAAGTTGGTTTACATCTTTAATTATTTTTCAATTTTTGATAAATAATAAATATAAGAACATGTACCATGTCCAATGAATAATGTGAAATAAAGTTACTCATGTATCTTACCATGCAATTTATAAAGTGTAAAATATTGTACTAAAAAATGATAAATAAATTACTAGGGGGGGTTTAATTCTCTTTCATTAATTACTCTAGATTTTCTAAGTCACAGAGTTTGTCAACTCACAATATAATTTACTCGGTTTACCATTGGTCTTGATTCTCAAGAAGCTGTTTCTATTCTTAAAGATGGTTTGGATTGGTGGAGTAATATTGGTAATGTGGTAGAGGATGTTCGTCGGTTAATGGTTGATCGAGAGGTGACTGGAGTGTTCTACCAACACCGGCAGGGTAATGGGGTGGCACATAGTCTAGCTCAGCATGGGTTGAGAGTGAGATCTCTTCTTTTTTGGAAAGACCGTGCTCCTCCATGGTTAAGCATTCTTTTAGATAAGGATATAGCTATGGTGTAATTCATTGTTTGTTTTTTAGATGCGGTGGTACTCTTTTTTCCTTGACCGGATTTTCCCCCATTGGGGGTTTTGGATGGCAAGGTTTTAATGAGGCCACACTAACGCTCTCCGTTCGTAATGAGGCCGCGCGCTACGGTTGAATGAATCTTTCTATTTGATCCCAAAAAAAAAAAAAAAAGTCACTCAAACCCACTATGCAATGCATTTCCTTCTAATTTTTTGTGTCAAAATAATAGATGATTGACTAAATAAACTTCTTCTAAAGTTTCATAAAAAATTTCCATGTATTTATCACAATTTTCGTGGTTTTTATTCAATTTTTATCAATATCGATATTTTCCCGATATTTCCATCAATATTTCCGTGTTTTTGAACCACCGATATTTCCGAAACTATCAATATTTAAGACCCTGTTTTCAGCCACATATTGTAGTTTCTACTAGAGCTTTGTACTAGCTTCAACTGACTAGTGTTTAGGGAATGCAACCAAAGACTTTGCATTCTAAATTATTCTAGAAAATTCTGCTAGCTTGTAAAAATCTTCTCCAAATGTGCATTAATGTTTAACATTCCTCCTTCATGCACTTTTATGTGATTCCAAGCATGTTTCGTAGCATTTCCAATCTTGGTCTTGGAAGTGCCTTAGTGAAGATGTTTGTGATTTGCTCCTCTGCTCTTGCAGTACTTGAGCTCTTCTTTGTTTGTTGAGACTTCTCGTAAGAAGTGATGCTTGATGGCGATATGCTTTGTCCTACTATGGAACACTGGATTCTTTGCCATTGCTATAGCAGACTTGTTGTCACAAAGTATTTCAGTAGCTTCTATTTGGCACTCTCCCATATCTTCAAATATTCTTCTGAGCCAAATAGCTTGACATGCTGAACTTGTTGCCTGTTACGTACTCGGCTTCTGCTAATGATTGTGCCACGGTATCTTGTTTTCTTGATGAACATGAAAATATACTAGACCCAATTGTAAATGCATAGCCTGATGTGCTTTTCATGTCATCCATCTGATCCAGCCCAATCACTGTTTGTGTAGCCAAATAGTCTTGGATATGTGGTAGGCTTATACCACATGCAATAGTCAATTGTGCCTTGCAAGTATCTTAATATTCTCTTTGCTGCTCCATAGTGTATTTGGCTTGGATTTTGCATAAATCTTGATAGTAAGCTTGTCGCGTACATGATGTCAGGTCTTGTTGTTAAGTATAGTAAGCTCCCAATGAGACTTCTGGAAACTGATTCATCAGCTTTACTTGATCCATCTTCCTTTCTTAATTTCTCATTGCTGATAAGTGGAGTAGCCACAGTCTTGCACCCGTACATCTTGAATTTTTTCAAAAGATTCTTAGTGTACTTTTTTGGCATATGAAGATTCCATCTTCTTCTTGGTTTATTTCAATGCCCAAAAACTAGTGCATCAACCCAAGGTCACTCATCTCAAATGTTTTCATCATATCTTTTTTGAACTTTTGAATTATTTCTTCATTGTTTCCAATGTAAATGAGATCATCCACATACAGAGAGACGATCAAGATATCGGAATTACCTAGAGTTTTGGTGTAGAGAGTAGGCTCGCTTTTGCTCCTCCTGAAGCGTGCATTGATGAAATACTTGTCTATGCGGTTGTTCTATGCTTGTGGGGCTTGCTTGAGTCCGTACAAGGCTTTCTTAGCTTGAGTGCTTTATCTTCTCCTCCTTGCTCAATAAATCCTTGTGGTTGCTCCACATATATTTCTTCTTCGAGCTCTCTATTTAGAAATGCAGACTTTACGTCTAGCTGATAAATTCTCCATTTCTTTTGAGCTGCTAGTGCTACCAGTGCTCTTATAGTGTCAAGTCTTGCAACTGGTGTGAAGGTCTCGTTGTAGTCTATGTCTGGCTGCTGCAAGTAGTCTTTAGCTACTAGCCTTGCCTTATGTGTTTGTATTGACCCATCAGGACTAAATTTGGTCTTATAGACCCATTTAACCCCAATGATCTCTTTGTCTTGTGGCAAGCAACGAGTTCCCATGTTTTGTTTTTCTCAATTGTTTTGATTTCTTCTTTCATAGATTTTCTCCATATTTCTACTTGGAGTGATCTAGTTCTTTGTTTTGGTTCTAGAGAGCCTTCATGTTGTATAGATGGAGGAGTTGTAGGTGGTGGAGGAGTACCTAGAGTTTCTATAGTTTCCTCTTTGCACGATTGTGTTATTGTAAGACTTTTCCTTTCAACTTTTTCTCCTTCCAGTTCCATTACGCCAATTCATCGAACTCAGTATCTTGACTTATCATGAACTTCTTAGTTCTGGGATTGTAGACTCGATAGCCTTTAGATTGGGAACTATATCCCAAGAATAAACCAACTTTAGATTTTTCTTATAGCTTGTGTCTTTACTCCTTAGGAATGTGCACATAGCAAATGCATCCAAATACTTTGAGATGCTTTGCTGATGGCTTTATATTGCTTCAAGCCTCAATAGAGGTCTTATTTTGTAAAGCTTTTGTTGGGCATATATTTAGCAAGTATACTATTGTATATACAGCTTCTGCCCGGAATATGTTTGGTAAGCCTTTTTCAAATATCATGGATCTTGCCATCTCCATGACAGTTCTATTTTTTCTTTTTCGAGACTCCATTTTGTTTAGGAGCATAGCCAACTATTAGTTGATGCTCTACTCCTTCATCTACACAAATTTTGTTGAATTCTTTAGAGGTATATTCTTTTCATCTATCACTTCTTAGAGTTTTAATATAGTGGCCACTTTGTTTTTCGACATGGGTTTTGAATTTTTTGAAGATATTAAATACTTCTTATCTTTCTCGTAGTGTTCACCCGTTTTGATTAGTTTCCTGAGATGGAAAGGGTAAAGTTCCCCATTAAACTAACTTTCTTTGTGTGTCGAGCGTGCCACCGTTATCAATTTTTAAATTCTAACAGACTTGAGAAAAGAATAACTTGCGCCCCAAGCTATTGACTTTGAACAAACGATTGTGAATTTGGGTGAGGAATATCTCCCAAGTAAGTTCTTTTCTATGCCTTAGACCGGTAAGGACTTCATAATTTATCTCAGTATAAAAATCGGTAGTTCTGGCCAGAAATGGATGACGACAGAATGGATTGATCTAGACCGAACTCCCCTGTTACAGGCAGAACTCAATTGTTTCAGGCAGAACTCCCCTTTTACAGACAGAACTCCTTCTTCCAGGACTCAAAAAGGAAAATTGACTGTATAAAGATGAAAAGGAGGGCTGGGGTTCCATTTCTGCCTGGACAGCTATCTCTGTCCATTTCTACCTGCGCTGGACTGGACGTGCCTGTGCCTGGACTGGATGTACCTGCTGACTGGGACGTGCCTATGCCTGGACTGGACTTCAAACAGCTTTTACTGAGAAGTTTTGGCTGCAAATCGATACCAAAGCTTGAGTTTGGCAAAGCTTTAATCTATTTCAAGCCCTGGAGGCTTCGGGATGGGCAGAACTGGGATTTATCCAGGTCTGGAGAGGGCAGAAGTGGCTGGACTTGAGCTGGAATCTGTCCTGGGACACCTGTGCTGCTTCAGCCGAGCTTTTCATAAATTTATTGAGGTTTTCTTATTTGAGAAAACTCAAAACTCTGCTTGTAACGAGAGAAGTCTCGTTGTTGCCTCTCTTGTGAACAAGATGATTCTGCAAGCTCCTGGGAAGCTTTTGAGATTGGAATGCTTCAGACTTTGAGTCTCTCTGGAAATCTGCTTGTGATCAAGTGATCATTTTGAGTGTTTGTCTTTTGACTGAGTTTTTGGTTGGGTTGGGTGGATGTCTTTGCCTGTTCGCCCTCTCTGGTATTTATAGGAGGTGATCTCCCGTGGGGCTTTTCTATCTTTAAATAATGGGCGGCGTGAATATTTCCCTGTGTTTTGATGGGTCGCCATGCTTGCCTCCCATCTTTCGCGAGTTCCAGTTTTTGTAAGAGTCTCTCCAGTCTCTGAGATGGTGAGTTCTCATTTTGAGCAACTCCCTGTTTCCCGCTTCCCTTCCCTTCACAGAAAACGAGTCTGCTCAACTCTTAAAAAAGTGTTTATCAACAAATAACAGAATATCCCTAGATAAACTATCCTCTGGCCACAGAAAATGTTTCAGAAGCGCCCTATTTTATTCCTGTTCATGGGCACGGTCCTTTCTTTAATCGAAATCGTCAAGCCCAGCTCTTTTGGCTCGGAACCGTTCTGGTCCTTCTTGCGGCCCAGCCTTTTCAACGTTCTTTGGGCCACGTGACATGGGCCTGCTCACATTACTTAATGGACTGGATGCGCTGATAGGCTGACTTAACCATGAGTGGCCCATGATCGTGGGCTTTTGTTTCTCGGCCTGGGTGCGCCAATTTTAGGCCCAAACAATGCCCCCATTAAGTCTGAATTGTTGTTTGAACGGTTTTAGACTTAATGATTTTGCCATTAAATTGCGCGCCGAAATAAAACGTCCCCTGTCTCCACGTCTGTCCACCACGAACTAGACTTCGTGGGAAACTGTTCAGTTACTAGCTAGTTACGGGCTGGTCACTGTCAGCTTTCAGGCGTCTTGTCTTCCCACGATTTCGAGTTTTTAAAAGAGATTTGAAACTCTCAGCTCCTGCTCATTTCGAAACCCTTGCCTCCTCAGCCTTTGCTTCTTTCCCAAATTTTCAGAACCCTTCCCACCAAAACTCTTCTTTGATCAATTCTTAGTTCCTTTTGAAACCTCCCAGAAAATGTCTTCTCCAAAAATTCGTGCTCGCGGTTCCTCTTCCTCTTCAGTTCCTGCCTCGATTACATTCCTGGGGCTGGAGTCGATGCTCACGCCATGGAGGTTCGAACCAGGCTTCATCCCTTTGTTCAAAAGAATCTGGATGAAAGCATCCTTCATTTATTTGAGAGCACTCTGATTCTGGGCCTCGGTGGTTTGGTTCTCTCCGGCTGAAATAGCAGAACTAATCCAGAAGGATGCTGAAGCACCTCTGTGTTATCAAAGGACCTCTGCCCTCTCTTCCTATTCCTGGGTCAGGAAGAATTTGAGCCGTCGTTCCCGTCCAGCGAGGTGAGGAACTGTCCCGTGAAGTGGTCAGGCTGGATTGACAATGGAAGAGGGAGGAATTTATGATGTAATTCTCCTGTCCAGCAGTCCATTAACCGGGATGAGAATCTGCTTGCTGCCTTTTGTTTCTGGAATTCTGCCAGCAACACATTCGATTTCCGGGGTGGGTCCAATGGCGCCAACCCTGCCTGGACATGGCTCAGATTTTTGGGTTCAGACCCCATGGAAGACCTGTTGATGTTGTTGGTGATTATCACCGAAGAGGAATCAGGAGAAGCTGACCAAGCCTTTCACCATTTCTCTCCTCCATCAACCAGAACTGCTCCTTTTCCAATTACTTGAAGAAATTCAGTGTGGAGGAGGACGGGATCAGCAGCATATGTTGTTCCTTCTGGATTGGCTGAATAGGTTTGTCTTCCCAAACCGCTCTTCTGCTGCTGCTGCTTGAGTATAGGCACTTGGCGGAAGCTTTGCACAATCACACAGACGTTAGGCTTGGACCATCAGTTCTGGCTCATCTATTCAAGAATCTACACACTGCCACCATGGAGAATCCTCTGAATTTATCTGCTCCTGGCTCGTTCCGGATGATTCAAGTCTGGCTGCAGGTGTATTTTCCGGAATTCCGGTTCCCTGACCTTGTTCTGCCTGAAAATCAGGTCCTGGCTCTTCCTCTCATGTCGGCAGAAGTGCCCAAGCGCTCTCTCGAGGAGTACCTGATGTGGTTCAGGCACTGTTCTAAGCGTTCTGCAGCTCGATGGCAAGTGGTGATCAGAAGAACCTATCCTTGGTTCCAGCCTGGGCATCGGCTTTTTGAAAGGGAGCCAGAAGATGAAGCTGCCAGAACTGAATTCAGGAAGATCTTCCTGAGCGTATCTATCCTGAGGGATCTGCCCTACGGAGGTGGGAAACCTCCAAGTTATCATTTGGGGGCGGAAATCTACCATCCCAACTTCTGCGCAAGGACGGCTCGGTTGTCCAGGTCATTCCATTCAAATATTACAGAAGTTGTAATCGGGCTTCTTCCTGGAGAGATTCAGGGACAGCCTGGAGGTGCACAAGGATGCTCGTCTGCAGTAAATAAAATAAATAATAGTCTGGATGAACCCTATCCATCCTGGGAGCTTAACTCATCCAGTTCTCCGATTTTGATGCCTGGTGGAAGGCCAAGTTCCTGGGGGATGCCTGCTTCGGCTGCTGCAGTCAAAGTGCTCTTTGATGGCTGGACTTGTGGCAATGTGTTTGGAGATGTAGAGGCCAGAAAATTCACAGTCAATACCATCCAAGACACCAATGATCAAATTATAGAAGGTAACTTCTTGAATCTGTCTGTATTTTCTTGTTCTGTTGTCTACGTTTGTCTGATGCATCAATTCTGCCTGTACCAGATCCTTCAATGAAGAACATCATCAGTGAACAAACGGTTCAGGCTGGAGCAATGTTTGGTAAGCTTTGATTTACCATTCTGTTTCCATTTTATGTTGCTGGATTCAGTTCTGACTTTATATTTCTCTTATGCAGTTAGTTATGTCATTGCCGATGGTGATCTGGAGCCCCCATCCGGTGATGACGAGGATGAGAATTTGACAGAACAACCAACTGCTGAGGCTGGCCCTACCTGCTGGCCGGAAAAGAAAGGGAAGTACTCCTACGCAGGCAACGTTGTCCAACCTGAAACTTCTGGTATGGTTCCTGTATTCAAATTTCATTTCCTTCGACCTGTTCCGCCTTGCCTGTTCCTCTAATACTTGTTCATTCTGTGCAGCTGAAAGTCCTCCTGCTCCTCCTCTCATTAGGTCTAAAAGACTTAGGAAGAGGAGTGGAGCCGGCGTTGGTGGGGCTGCGCTCTTCCAGCCGCGGCTGCTAGTCTGATGATGATGAGCTGGAAGAGGCTTTCAAAGCTGTTGAGCAGGAGAAAGGCCAGGCAGAAAATGTGACAGAAACCTGCTCAAAAGGAAAATATTTTGAAGAAGAAGTGAGGCCCTCCTTTTGATCGTGTGATCATGTTTCTTTTTATTTTTACTTTTCAATTCCTGATTTATGTTTGCTCTTGCTAGGAGGAAATTCCTGCTGAAGTGATAGCAGAGAGCATCGCCTTGGCTCAAAAACAACGTGCTATGGTCCGAGACGAACTGACTAGCTCCTGAACTGGACGCCTTTGAAGATTCGGAGGCTGAACATTCCACTGCAGTTCCAGCCTCTGATGAGCAGCCCAGAGGTTCTGTTTCAAGATCAAGGGAACATGCAGAAACTCCTGCGCGGTCTGATTAGTTCGCCTGTATTTGAACCTGGAGACAGGCAGAAACCCCTGTCGCAGGTTCAAGCGAACAGGCGACATTTGGGTCCTGGGAGCGGGATGAGGTTCTGGCAGCATCGGAACCTGTGGAACAGGGTAGAGTTTTGGTTGCAACCCCAGAGCCAGAAGTAGAAATAACTGTTGCTGCTTCTGAAGCCATGGTAAATCCTTGTCACCTCTGGACTCGTTCATCCTTGCACTGTTATTCTGCCCTTGTTTCCCCTTTTAATTCCTATCTCTTCCAGGTGGAAGTGCCCAGGAACTCCAGGAGCCGTGGCTGTGGTGGCTAGTCCCTTGAAGCCTGTTCTCGCAGCTGTGAGTATCATCATGTTATGAACCCTTCTTTCATTTCCGTCCCTTTTGCTAATTCATAATTTTGATCCTCAGATGCCTATCCAGGTCCCGTGCCGTCTCAGCCATCACAACCTCCCTTGCTTACCCTGAATTGGCTGAATTTGAGGCTATGGACTTGGACGCCCGGCTGGGCAGGCTGGAGAGGCTCAGTTCTCCTCCAGCAAGGCCAAACTCAAGGCGGTGGATGAGGCCATGGAGAGAGTGAAAATTTGGCAGTCTCCTAGGCTGAGCTGGATGAAAATCGAGGGGCTGCCGAGCAATTGATGAAAGATCTGGACCTCCTCACAGGGCAGAACATGGCTCCCAAGCCTATCCTTGAAATAAGTCTCTGAAGTGGCCAGAGATGTGCTCAACCTTCATGGTCGCTATGAGGATCTCAAACCTTCCTTCAAGACCTCTGAACTCTCCAAGGCTACTCATGATGCCAACTTGGCTGATTATACAAAACAAAAGGCAGAACTGGATCAGATGGTTGTGGGGTACAAAAGGGCCAAGGCTCCTGCGGATAGGCTGGAGAAGCGGGATCGAGGAACTTCAGAAACAACTGGCAGCTCAAAGGGAGGTGGAGCGCAAGCTGAGTGCTGGACTGAGTTCTAAGACCAAGGCTACCTTCCCTGTGCAAAGCATGGTTTCAGCTTCCAGGCCGGCTTTGGAAATTGCAGAAGCTTCGATCCATTAGGGGGTGCCTGCTTCAAAAGGAGCTTTCTATTAAGAAGACCAGCCTCAGGAGACACTCAAAAAACTAGGTTTTTAGGATTTTTGAGATTTGTAATGAACCAAATGGTCACTAAGGTGACTTTAATCAAAGTTTATTTATTTTTGTGGAATTCTGATTTTTTCTGGATGAACTGAAAACTTGGAAAGTTATACTAACAGACAAGAATTAAAACTGAAACAAAATCAAACGATAGTTTCAAACTGTTCCCTTTCTATCCCAGGATCCGTCTTTACAGCTTGTGAATCCCACATGGTTGGATAGAATTTCTTTAACCATTTGCCATTAATTGGCGCAGCATGGACTTCTCCATTCCGATCCTGTAGTTTGTATGCCCCTGATCCTAGGACTTGGTTAATTATGAAAGGTCCTTCCCAAGTTGGTGACCACTTTCCATAACCGGCTATATGTGTTCCGAGGGGCAGAACTGCTCTCCAGACTATTTCCCCTTCTTCAAAACTCTTATTTTTGACTCTCTTGTTGTATGCTCTTGACACAGCCTGCTTTCCTGCTAAGAGTTTGTTGAGGGTATCAATTATGCTTTCATCCAGTCCTTCCAGTTCTAATAACATGGCCTGGTTGTAGTCTTCCCCAACCAATTCGTGTTGATGGGCAATCCTGAGGGATTGGACTGCTATTTCCATAGGCAGAATTGCATCATGGCCGTAAGTCAAAGCATATGGAGTCATACCAGTTTCCTCCCTTTTTGAAGTTCTGTATGCCCATAAGGTTTCTGAGAGCTTGTCATGCCACTGCTTTGGATTTTTCTCAAGCATTTTCCTGATGATATTGATTATTATTTTGTTGCTTGATTCTGCCTGTCCATTGGCCTGAGCATAGTAAGGAGTAGACTGGAGTAGTTTAAATTTGAATGTTTCTGCCATATCTAGCATATCTCTAGATATGAAAGAAGATCCCCTGTCGGTGGTGATTGATTCCGGAATGCCAAATCTCTGTATGATCTGCTCCTCTATGAAAGTGATGATTTCTTGAGATGTGGTAGATTTAACAGGCTTGGCCTACACCCATTTGGTAAAATAATCTGTGGCCACAATGATGAAACAATGCTGCTGGCTGCGGCTGGATAAATCTTTCCAATGAGGTCCATTGCCCATCCTCTGAATGGCCATGGCTTGACTCCTGGATTCATAGGAACCGAAGGCACCTGCTGGATTGGTCCATGTCTTTGACAAGCCTCACATCCCTTGGAATAATCGATGCAGTCTTTCATCATGGTCGGCCAGAAGTAGCCATACCTTCTGATCAGCCAACACATTTTCCTTCCGCCTTGGTGGGCTTCACATATCCCTTCATGAGTTTCTCCCATGACCTTCATGTACTCCTTCTTTCCCAGGCATCTTAACAACACCTCCTCCTTGATCTTTCGGACCAGCTCCTCATTCCACATGAGGTAGTTTGAAGCCATGATTCTGACTCTCTTCTCAGAGGGCGAATCGGATACTGCAAGTAGTTTATAATAGGGGTCCTCCAATCATCTTCAGTGATTGTGGCAGAATTGACATCTATCTCCATTCCCCTAGCCAGAACAGATGGCAGGCTCTTTTTTCCTACTTTGATAATTCTTTGGACACAGTCTTCAGGGATTTGTATTCCTGTAGCTATTTGAGCCAGTTCATTGGCTGCGAAGTTCTTTTCTCTTGGGATGTGTTCCCAAGTAGCTTCCCTGAATTCTGTCAACAAATTCCTAGCTGCTACCAAATAGACAGCTAGATCAGGGTTCAAACATTTGTATTCCCCAGCAATCTGTTTCAAAACAAGCATGGAGTCTCCCAAAATTTCCACAGACTGGACCCCAGTTCCACCAATATTTCAAGGCCAATGATTAGAGCTTCATATTCAGCTCTGTTATTGGTGCATTGAAAGTCCAACTGAAAAGAATAACAATGTCTAACTCCCAAGGGTTCTTCTAGAACAATTCCTGCTCCGGAGGGTTAAGTGAGTTTTGATCCATCAAAGTACAGCTTCCAAGAGGTGAGGTGAATTGAATAAATGGGATTGTTAAGGCAAACATGAGCCCTTGTCAGTAGATCTGCGCTTGCTATATCCATAGAGTCCATATTCTCAATTTCTTCTCTTGGATGATCTGCGAGGAAATCTGCCACAGCTTGCCCTTTGACAGCTTTCTGAGGAACGTACCTGAAAGCAAATTCTTTAACGCCAGAGTCCATTTTCCAATTCTGCCTCTTAACATTGGCCTTGTCAGCATGTATTTGATCAGGTCTGTTCTGGCAATGATGTAGATGGTAAACGGCAACATGTAGTGTCTGAGTTTTACAGCGGTGAAGTATAAGGCCAGACAAAGCCTTTCAATCGCAGAATAGTTCCTTTCTACTTCTGCGAGAGTTCTTCTGCTCAGATAGTAGACCGCTTGTTCCTTCCCTTCCTTGTTATCTTGAGCTAACAAGCTCCCCAGAGATGTTTCTGATGCGGATATATAGAGCTTAAGTGGTCTGCCCTTCTTTGGTGGGGACAGAGCTGGCGGATTGGAGAGATAACGTTTGATCTCTTCAAAAGCTCGTTGGTGTTGTTCTTCCCACTTAAAAGTCTGTTCCTTCTTTAGTTTTAACAAAGAAGAAAAGGGCTGAATTTTTCCCGCAGAATTGGATATGAATCTTCTCAGGAAGTTAATTTTCCCAAGAAGACTTTGCAGTTCTTTCTTGTTCCGAGGCGGTTGAGCCTCTATGATGGACTTGGTTTTATTTTTGTCAACCTCTATGCCTCTTTGATGTACCAAAAATCCCAAGAAGTTTCCCGCCTGTACTCCAAAAACACATTTCTTAGGGTTCATTTTTAATTTGTGTTGCCTCATCCTTAGAAATGCCTTTCTTAGGTTTGATACATGATTCTCTAACTCTGGAGACTTGATCACCACATCATCTATATATACTTCCAGAGAATGTCCTATCATATCATGGAAAACAGAATTCATTGCTCTTTGATAAGTGGCTCCTGCGTTTCTTAAGCCAAAAGGCATTACAGTGTATTCAAAAGCACCCAAATGTCCTGGACACATGAAGGCTGTCTTGTGGATATCTTCTTCTGCCACCATAATCTGATTATATCCTGCGTTGCCATCCATGAAAGATAACATCTGGTGGTGAGCGGCTCCATCTACTAGCATATCAGCCATTGGCATTGGATATTCATCCTTGGGGGATGCTTCATTTAGATTTCTGTAATCCACACATATCCTGACTGCCCCTCCCTTTCTCTTCAAAACTGGCACGATATTAGCTAGCCAGTCTGTGTAAATGGCCGGCCTGATGAATCCTGCCTTGAGCAATCTCTCTATCTCTTCCTTGACTTTCAATTCTGTCTCCATGGACATTCTTCTTCTAGCCTGCTTGACCGGAAGGTAGCCTTCCTTGATAGGCAGCTTGTGTTCAACCAATTTTCTGTCCAGTCCTGGCATCTCGTGATAATGCCAAGCAAAACAATCCTTGAAATCATGCAGAAGTGCGATGATTTCACTCTTGAGTGGTTCTTCTAATAGTGCGCTGACGAAAGTAGGTCTTGGGTCTTCTTCTGTCCCTAGATTGATCTCATGTAACGGATCCTCCACTTCTGGCAAGGAGTCATCTAGTGCTGCCTGTGCGAAATCCAATATTTCCTCCTGAAACTCCCCTCATGTTCTTCAAAGTTCTTCAAAGCTCTCATGCGTGAATTCTGCCATGTTAATGGCTGGATTCTGCGCAATAAGCTTCCTTTCTTCCCAAGTATATCAACAATCTTTTTGTAATGGATCGGATTGTTGAGCTCGATCCTTTTCCTGTTGATTGGGACTAAACATTGGAGTTCTGCAGGTTGAGAACAAAAGGTCTATTCCAGTCTTCTGAGAGAACTGGCCAGAGACCGTTTTCAATGAGCCTTTGGGCCGTGACACCATGAGGGCGGCCGTTCTGATCGACTCCAAAGAAGATGAAAGGACCAAGGTCATCATGATAATACCTTGCTTCAAAGCACATGGCAGAAGGCAGAAATGGCCGTGGATCGGCCTCTACCATCTCCATGTATCCTTCCTCATGCCAAAGGGCTAGTTGCTGGTGTAGAGTAGAGGGAATGCAAAGGCTTTGGTGAATCCAGTCTCTTCCGAGCAATGCATTGTAGGTGGTGGAAGTAGTGTCTACCACAAAGAATGCAATCTTCAGCTTTTTGGTTCCAACAATGACATCTACGTCCAGAATTCCATGAGTTTTAGTGATGCCTCCCGCAAAGTTGGTGACGGTCAGACGGGTTGGAATCAGATCCTTCTCTGTTCTGGCCATTTTACTCGCAGTCTGTGTGGTATAATATTAATGGCTGCGCCTCCATCTACCATTACTTTGGAAATAGGAATTCCTCTAAAGTTTGCAGTGATGAATAAAGGTCTAAGGTGATTAGCCATTTCCTTGGTTGGTATGGAGAAACAAAGCTGTTCTGCAAATGATTTCATGGCGATTCCGTCGGTTCTGGCAGCAAGAGTTGCTGTTCTGGCACTCCTTCTATTTCCGCCAGTCTGCACTCAAAGTTCTCTTGTGAGAACACGTCTCCCTCCAAGGTACTTCCTTGTCCTTCTCCTGCCCTGAATTTTTCTGATAAGATGAACACCATGTTGATGCCTAGATCACCTTGTAACAGGTCCTCTAATTCTGCACCAAAATCTTCGGTTTCTTCATCCAATCCTTCATCATACTCCATCTCTTCTGTCCAATCCTCCTGCTCTCCTGCCTCAAGAAAACCAGTCTGATCCTCCGTAGATGGTTCATAATCCAACTGTTCCTCCTCGTTCTCTTCAGCCCAGGCTTGCCTGGTCCTTCTCTGGAGCGGATTCGGGTCTAGCTTGTGCTTGTGGAAGCTCAAATTGATCGACTTGAGGCTGAGTTTGAATGGACGGAGGGCTCGCCTGAGGTTCTATCTTTTCCTACTTTTGTGGCTCAGGTTCTGCTTGTTCTGCCTCGAGGAGCTGTTTTTGCTCTTCCTTTCCTCTGGCAGAATTCGACTCTGCTAGTACCTGTGCAGCTCTCCTGTCTCTAAGGAAGGTGGAATATTGTTTCTGGATTCTCCTCCTCCTCTGAGTTCTGTTCAGTTCCAAGGTTGGTCTACCGCTTTTTCCAACGGAATACCATCTTCCTTCTATGATAGTTGCCAAAGGTTTGTCGTTTCCCGGCATGCTGATTGGTATCTCCTCCTTAGGCTGCTCTTGGCATCCTTCCTCCTGTGCTGAACCGGCCTGAGGTAATCCCTTTGTCTGATTCTGTTTCTGGGAGGGGTTGGAGCTATGTCTTGCCTGGTGTGACGTTCCAATCTTGTCAAACACGCTGGGTGTGGGCTGCTTCTGCCTATCCAGAGTTATTTCCAACTCACATTCGCACTTGCATTTACTGCATAATACTATCCCAGCCGAGATGGTTGCCTTTGGCCTCCGGGAGTCCTCATTTGCTGTTCTCTCACTTCTGCCTGGAATTGGCATTTTCCCTTTGCTCTGGCCAATTTAAGTTGACCATGTTAACTTGAGGCTGGGGAAAAGGATTGGTCGTAACTGAAGGAGGTTTTTCTCCAGCTTCAATCTCCCTGCAGTTATTCCTTCCTGTATGACATCTCTAAACACGACGCAACTGTTGGTGGAGTGGTTCCAGGAGTTGTGCCATCTGCAATATTGCCTACCCTTGAGCTCTTCTGGTTTGGGCAACTTATGAGGCATCTCTATTGCCTTTTGCGCCAGCATTTCGTCAAACAAAGCATCAACTTTGGTCAAGTCGAAAGAGTAGACCTTGTTCTGTGTTGGTTTGCTTGGAACGAACCCTCCTGTGAATGGTGGTGGCTTCTGGTCCTTCGGTGGCTTTATGAGAGTTTTGCAGCTGATGGGATGTTTTAGTTTTGCCATTTCCGCCACTTGCAACCTCTCTTTCCTCCGAGTCATCCGTATCTTCTTCAGTTTCTACTTCAATCAAATGGACTGAAGAAGAAGGAGTCTTGTAGTACGTCCCTTTGGAAGAGTTCCTTTTTTGCTGTTCTTCTCTCAATAGCTCCTCATATTTAGATTCCTTGTCTCCAGTTCTCCAGATCTCTCGAACAGCATCCCATCGAACCTTTTCCTTAAAGAAATCTTAAGGGAGGTTTGAGCCATCTGAATGAAATGTCTCTCTTCCATAGGGATTCGGCATTTCATCTTGAGCTTCCTAAATCTGGTTATGAAATCCTGGGCGGGCTCATCTTCACTTTGCTTGAGAGCTGCAAGATCACTGATGGTGACTTCCTGGCTTGGATCCTGAAATAATAATCATGGAAAACGTTTTCCATTTGCTCCAAGGTCTGAATAGAATTGGCTGGTAGACTGGTATACCAGGTGAAAGCCTGTCCTAGAGAGAATTTCCAAAAAGCCTTAGCTTTAACAGGGGATTGTTCTCTATAGCTATGCACTGGACAGAAAATCTGCCTATGTGCTCAACCGACGAAGCATGGGGGTCTTCTCCATTGAATAGAGTGAAGTTTGGTACTTTGAAACCTGGGGGTAAAGGGATCTGATCTATATAGGCCGGGTATGGCTTTCTATAGGTTGGCCTTTCTCCTCTTCTGCTTCTGGCTCCATCATTTCCCTGATCATTCTCTGTAATGCCCTACGTCGTTTAACGCATTGGCAGGCTGTGGAATTCGTCTCTCTCTCTCTGGGTGGTCGTGATCAAACCTGTGCTCCCCTCTGTGTGGCCTGGGCAGAGCTTCTTCCCTGTGTTCTTCCTCCTCTTCAGCCTCTGGATAGTTCCTCCAGTTTGCCCCTGGTCTGTTTCTCGTTATTAGCAAAAAGGTTAATTCCCCCTCTGCCTCTTCTGCCCCTTGCTAATGGAGGAAATGGATTGGGATCCATTCTCCTTGGTCTATAGGGTGGCACAGCTGGTGCCTGAGGCAGAAGTGGCGGTGGTTGATCTCGCGGAGCCACAGGTGGTGGAGGCGGGCGGTTCTGGCTCGATTCTGGGAACCTGAACTGGCGCAGGGACTTCCTGGCCTGACTGGAGCCTCGTGTTCTTGGACGAGAAGGGCTCCTCCCCTCTGTCCAGCCTGGATTTCCTCGGTCCTGGTATTTCAGCTGTCTGCGCAATAAGAGGGTTCTCTTGATGTGGCCACGCTAGTCCTGGTGGAGCACCGAAGGGAAGGTCCAGCGCGAATCACAGGCATCAGGATTCAGAATTCTGGCCATGGCGGCCTCTCGGTCTTTCCTCGAACTGCCTCTTGACTTGCCATTGCATCATGGCTGTTATAGTATTTAAAGACTCCTGACTCCTCTCTGCCGTAGCCTCCTGTGGAACACGCTTCGTGTATTTGATTTAGCCTCCTGGCACCAGTTCTGGAACGCCTTCTCCTGTCCTCCATGGGCTGATTGTCTCGCATCGCTTTCTTCTGATTCTGGTCCTTCTTGGAAGGCTGCTTGATCTCGCTCCATCGTGCGACGTGGATTCTGACTAGAATTTCCAATGTACATGTACTTTCAAAGTACGGCAGAGTGTATATACCTGAGAAATCCCAGCGGCGTGCCAAATTGTTCACCCGTTTTGATTAGTTTCCTGAGATGGAAAGGGTAAAGTTCCCCATTAATCCAAAAACCATTGTTTGGCCATTGAACTAACTTTCTTTGTGTGTCGAGCGTGCCACCGTTAGCAATTTTTAAATTCTAACAGACTTAGAAAAGAATAACTTGCGCCCCAAGCTATTGACTTTGAACAAACGATTGTGAATTTGGGTGAGGAATATCTCCCAAGTAAGTTCTTTTCTATGCCTTAGACTGGTAAGGACTTCATAATTTATCTCAGTATAAAAATCGGTTGTTCCTGGCCAGAATGGATGACGACAGAATGGATTGATCTAGAGACCGAACTCCCCTGCCAGTAGGGCAGAACTCAATTGTTTCAGGCAGAACTCCCCTTTTACAGACAGAACTCCTTCTTCCAGGACTCAAAAGGAAAATTGACTGTATAAAGATGAAAAGGAGGGCTGGGTTCCATTTCTGCCTGGACAGCTGTCTCTGTTCTCAGCTGGACTGGATGTACCTGCGCTGGACTGGACGTGCCTGTGCCTGGACTGGACTTCAAACAGCTTTTACCTGAGAAGTTTTGGCTGCAAATCGATACCAAAGCTTGAGTTTGGCAGAGCTTTAATCTATTTCAAGCCCTGGAGGCTTTGGGATGGGCAAAGCTGGGATTTATCCAGTCTGGAGAGGGCAGAAGTGGCTGGACTTGAGCTGGAATCTGTCCTGGGACACCTGTGCCTTTCAGCCGAGCTTTTCATAAATTTGTTGAGGTTTTCGTATTTGAGAAAACTCAAAACTCTGCTTGTAACGAGAGAAGTCTCGCTGTTTCCTGTCTTGTGAACAAGATGATTCTGCAAGCTCCTGGGAAGCTTTTGAGATTGGAATGCTTCAGACTTTGAGTCTCTCTGGAAATCTGCTTGTGATCAAGTGATCATTTTGAGTGTTTGTCTTTTGACTGAGTTTTTGGTTGGGTTGGGTGGATGTCTTTGCCTCTTCGCCCTCTCTGGTATTTATAGGAGGTGATCTCCCGTGGGGCTTTTCTATCTTTAAATAATGGGCGGCGTGAATATTTCCCTGTGTTTTGATGGGTCGCCATGCTTGCCTCCCATCTTTCGCGAGTTCCCAGTTTTTGTAAGAGTCTCCAGTCTTGAGATGGTGAGTTCTCAGCTTTGAGCAACTCCCTGTTTCCCGCTTCCCTTCCCTTCACGAAAAAGAGTCTGCTCAACTCTTAAAAAAGTGTTTATCAACAAATAACAGAATATCCCTAGATAAACTATCCTCTGGCCACAGAAAATGTTTCAGAAGCGCCCTATTTTATTCCTGTTCATGGGCACGGTCCTTTCTTTAATCGAAATCGTCAAGCCCAGCTCTTTTTGGCTCGGAACCGTTCTGGTCCTTCTTGCGGCCCAGCCTTTTCAACGTTCTTTGGGCCACGTGACATGGGCCTGCTCACATTACTTAATGGGCTGGATGCGCTGATAGGCTGACTTAACCATGAGTGGCCCATGATCGTGGGCTTTTGTTTCTCGGCCTGGGTGCGCCAATTTTAGGCCCAAACACGTAGAAAATAAACTTATGTCATTCTAGTATAGTCATCTATGAACAAGATAAAATACCTGTTTTTATCCAAGAGATGAAGTCCTCATAGGTCCACAAACATCTATGTGAACAAGTTCCAACAAGGCCTTAGCTCTCCAAGCTTTTCCAAATGGAAATGCTTGCCGACGTTGTTTGCCAAATTGGTAACCTTCACAGACATCATGGATCTCTTTTATGTTTGGAAGGTCTCTCATCATATTCTTTTGATAAAGAGTTTTTAGTACATAAAATTTAAAGTGGCCAAATTAAAGGTCTCTCATCAACTTATGCTTTCATGGCTGTGGCTTATACAAATTGCCATTGGATAGGAAAATTTCTATTTTCTATCCTTACTTTTGTTACTATGTGATTTTTATTTCTTTTATCGAATATTGTGCAGGAGTCTCTAGAAAAGTGCAGAGAGTATCCATTTTCAATCATTTGTCCGACACTTTTATGCTCCAAGCTAGGTACTAATAGAACATCTTTAATACATTTAGTTCCTTTATTAGTTTGTGTAAGACCCGTGTCTTGGGGAAACAAGAACGGTGAGCAATCCCACATCGTTCGGGAGGGAAAGGTGAAGTGCTTTAAATGTGTGGGCACTTCTCTTCCTAGCACGAGGCCTTTTGGGAGCTCACTGGCTTCGGAGTCATAAGAACTCCGAAGTTAAGCGAGTTGGGGGCCAGAGCAATCCCAAGATGGGTGACCCACTGGGAAGTTGCTCGTGAGCTCATAGAAACAAAACCGTGAGGGCAGAGGGGGGCCCAAAGCGGACAATATCGTGCTAAGGGAGTCGGGTCGTGACAGTTTGGATAGAGATTGTACATTTCCTTTTGTCTCGACCAGTGTTCCATTTCCCAGTTTTACTTGGAATTTTACGAACTTGTCTATGTTGGAGAAGATGCTTTCATCTCCAGTCATGTGGTTACTACAGCCACTATCAATATACCATTTCTTGTTGGTTCCTTATGGTGTGGCTTGATCAACATAAAACACATGCTCATTCTTCTCACTTTTTTCTGAGTAATTGGCTTGATAGTTCTTGGTCCAACAGTCTTTTTCTATGCACTCAAATTTTTTACAATTTCAACATTTGGGCTTACCACAGAACCAACAATATTTTTCTAGGTGGTTTGTATTTTTACACACCCCGCAGGGAGGATTGTTTTTTCTTTCCTTTATTTCTTTTCTATTTCCCCAATTCTTATTGGGTTTATAATCTTCTCTTCTAGAACTTTCTTCAAATTTCCTTGCCCCTTCTTTAGTTTTCTGAGACCTTAAATTTAGTTTTGACTGAAAGGCGTTTTCTATTGAATTTTCATTTCGCCTACTTAGTCTTTTCTCATATGCTTCAAGAGAGCTCATTAGTTATGTCACTGACAAACTAGTTAAATCTTTTGTATGTTCAATGGCAGTAACTAAAGTATCATACAGTACTTATGAGGAAGACTTATAAGTATTTTTCTACAATTCTTGAATCATTAATATTTTCTCCATATTCTCTCAATTGATTTATTTTTATTTTTATTTTAGCATAATAGTCTTGTCAAAGTTTCTAGTTTAACTGCACATACCTTGACATTGCCTTGAAATTCCTCCTTTAAGGTATTCCATGATTCCTTTGCAATTGTGGCTCCCCATGATCCTTGGAAAAATCGTATCATGCAAGGCTTGTTGCAGGGCATATAAGGCCTTTGCATATTTTTGTTGATCCTTCTTAGTTGCCTCAACTATTCCACGGTTGGATTTTCTGGATTATTGAAGCCACTATCAACTATGTTCCATAAATTTTGAGACATAAAATAGGTCTTCATTTTAATACTCTAGAATTCATAGTTTTCTCCGGTGAAAATAGGAAAAGGGTCAGAGTTTTGATTAGTGATAGACATGATGGAGGACTAGAGTGAACCAACTCTCAAGGTTGATTGGAACGAGCTTTGATACCACTGTTAGTTTAAGGGAGAAGAGGTTTAGAGAATGGTTGGTAATGTTTAGGACAATAGCTTAACTTGGAAAGGAAAACTTTTGAAAGAGTAACAAAGTAGTTTTATTTTATTAATTGAAGTAGGAAAGGTACAAGGCTTTAATACTAAAGTTGGACAGTTGTAGGTTTTTTAGCTTGATTACATTGAGAGGCTGTAGGCTTATTTATAGGAATACTAAGTCAGAAACTTTGCTTTGGACAAGTTGGTTGCACAGTAACCCGACTTATCCAAAATCATTTTCAGCCACATATTGTAGTTTCTACTAGAGCTTTCTTCTAGCTTCGATTGACTAGTGTCTAGGGAATACAACCACCGACTTTGCATTCTAAATTATTCTAGATAATTCTGCTAGCTTGTAAAATTTCCTCCAAATGTGTATTAATGTTTAACAGAATTAAATAAACAAGTTGAATTAAGAATATGAATCAGTTCTTCACATATTCAACTTTCAAATACTTTGGCTCCCTGTATCAATAGAATAAGTAGCATTGAGTCCAAGTACCTGACACCAGCATCAAGCATCTCCTCAAAAACAGCTAAGGCTTCTTCCTCTCTTCTAGGTTTCTTCTTGCAATCATGGCTTCATATTCCAAATACATGACATGATTTTTAATAGGAGAGGGATGGAGGAGCAGAGCACGTTTTGGCCTTGGCAAAGAAGAAGTTGGAAAGAACAAGTAAAGAAACGATTTGGTCAAAGAAAAGAAGAAAGGATTTGGGAAAAGCAACGTTGGGAACTTGGGATGGGAGAGGAGAGCACCCGGGGAACACAAACTCGCTTTTAAATTTTTTAATTTATTTTAGAATTAAAAAAATTAATGGGTATTTTTATTTTAATTTTTTTTTTAAATATGAAAAAATTTGAATTTACCATATTATCTTCATTTAATTAATAATTTTAATTCTTACTATTTACATTAACTAATAGTATTTTCTGATATTTTGAATATTTTAACATTATCTGTCTTTTACTTTATATATATATAGATAATATATGTTATAATTAAGCAAAACATTTGGAGGCCCCTAAGTGTTGGAGGCCCTGTGCGGTCAGCTCTGCTTCTGAGATTCTCTCTACACTGTCATGTGACTTGTGAAGGTGCACGTGCCCATCTACATAACTCAGTAAACATTTTTTACCTAATCAAAATTATTAACTGCTAATTAGAAACAAATCCCAAATTTTAATTTATATACAAAATTTCTACTGACCATATTAGGTACACGTGTTGACCTAACCCACACTGAATAGAAACTCTTTGTCCAAGGTATCTGGGTCCACTCCAAAATCAATACAATAATTTCTCCAATACAAACCAGAACAAGAAACTGAAATGAGCCCCACCAACCGATCAGGCTACAAGTGACACATTCAGCTTGCATTTAACAAAGCACCGCTCGGAGCCTTCAAAGTTCAAATGCCACATTTGACTTAGAAATTATCCAGGTTTTGGTTTGGTGTAATTTGTAGACCACAAAATAGGTAGTTGCAGCTAAATTTCTCTTGCTAATGTAAAGTATGAATGAGCCGGTGGGTACCAAACAATTTGAAAGGTAGTTAAGACCCTAAGCTTTCCACTTTCCCGTCTTATATTTGTACATAATGTAACATCATATAAATTTACTCACTCTGCCTCTTCCAAGTAACACAAGCATACTCTCACACACACACACAGCTGCACAACCCTCAAGCAGTAGTGGCACGGCGGGCTGACATACCCATGGGCTCGGCGGGGGAGTACCAGCCTCTGCTGCTCGGACTTGACTCACATTCCCAGATACCTGGCTTGTCGTCCGCTGCCATCGAAGAGTTTCTGGAGCACCAGCCTGTGGCGGTCCGATGGTGGCCTAGACTGGTGGCATGGGAGTCAAGGCTGCTCTGGATTTTATCTGGTTCGTCTATCATTGTCTCCATATTTAATTACATGCTCAGCTTTGTCACCCTCATGTTTTGTGGCCATTTGAGTGCCTTGGAGCTGGCTGGAGCCTCTATTGCTAGTGTGGGAATTCAGGGTCTTGCTTATGGGATTATGGTAAGTATCCCAAACTAATGTACCAAATAAGTTATATGTATCTCTATGTTTTTTTACTTTTTTCTATTTTGTGGTTGATTTTTATTTTATTTTTTCTTGCTTTTGAATCAAAAGTTGGGAATGGCTAGTGCTGTGCAAACTGTGTGTGGGCAAGCATTTGGAGCCAGAAAATTGCCAGAAATGGGCATCATATGCCAAAAAGCAATCATCTTGCACTTGGGAGCAGCAGTCCTCCTTACATTTCTGTATTGGTGGTCAGGTCCAATACTTATAGCCATAGGCCAGGCAGAAGACATAGCATTGCAGGGCCAAGTGTTTGCAAGGGGCATAATTCCTCAGCTTTATGCATTTGCAATAAACTGCCCCCAACAGAGGTTCCTTCAAGCACAAAACATTGTGAACCCTTTGGCTTACATGTCTGTGGGGGTTTTCCTCATCCACATTCTTCTCACTTGGTTGGTGGTTTATGTTGTGGAATATGGCCTACTGGGGGCTGCTCTTACTCTCAGCCTCTCTTGGTGGCTTCTTGTCATTACATACGGACTTTACATTATTCTAAGCCCCAAGTGCAAGGAAACTTGGACTGGCTTCTCTTGGAATGCCTTCAAAGGAATTTGGCCTTATTTTAAGTTAACTCTTTCTTCTGCTATTATGCTCTGGTAAGTGTCACATTTTAACCCTTGTCTCCCCTTTTTTTTAACTGCACATCTCGTTTGCAAACACTTTTTTTTACCTTTCGCTAGTGGGGTATAGCTCAGTTGGTTGAGCTCTTCCACCTCCATCCATGTGTTCAGAAGTTCAAAAACCCCAAACACCCAATGAATATTTGTTTAAAACCCCCTCCCTCAATCGTTTGTACTTAAAAAAAAAAAACACTTGTTTTTACCTTTCAAATAACTCTTGGGTTTGGTCATGCATTAATGTAGCTTGGAGATATGGTACAACCAGGGGCTGGTGCTGATATCAGGGCTTCTCTCCAATCCTACAATTGCTCTAGACTCCATTTCTATTTGGTATGTCTAGTGTTAAAGCATTCCATTTAAGCTTTTCCTTTTATCAATCAATTTGCTCAATTGTTTAACTCACATTGTTAGTCTAACTTTACATTTTCTGATGTGATATAATTCCAGCATGAACTACTTGAACTGGGACATGCAATTTATGTTAGGCCTAAGTGCAGCAGCCAGGTTTGTGACAAGTAAAATGCTCTTAAGAATGTTTATTTCTTAATCATGAATTATAATTTTCTTTATTGATAACGAGACATTGGTTATGCAGTGTTCGAGTCAGTAATGAGCTAGGTGCTGGTAATGCAAAGGTGGCCAAATTTTCAGTGTTTGTTGTGAACGGGACCAGCATACTGATTAGCATAGTCTTCAGTGCAATTATATTGATTTTTAAAGTTGGATTAAGCAAACTTTTTACGAGTGATTCCGAAGTTATCGCGGCAGTTTCTGATTTAACCCCATTGCTGGCCATCTCTGTTTTCTTGAATGGCATTCAACCTATACTCTCAGGTACTGATATGTGACAAAAGGAGTAGATGAACAAACCAGGTCTGCAGGCATTGTGAGGCATATTTCTAATTTAACTGTGGAATTTCAGGGGTGGCAATTGGAAGTGGATGGCAAGCTGTTGTGGCCTATGTTAACCTGACTTGCTACTACATTATCGGTCTTCCAATCGGATGTGTTCTTGGCTTCAAAACCAGCATGGGAGTAGCAGTAAGTTCAATCTCTCCCTCACTCTTGTGCCAGTAAAGCTATTTCTTTGTGAGTGATAGAACATGATGCATTCCTTTTACCTTTTTCAGGGTATTTGGTGGGGGATGATTATTGGAGTTTTTCTACAGACAGTAACTCTAATTATTCTCACCGCCAGAACAAATTGGAATACTGAGGTAATTTAAATTTTGATTGAAGTATTATCTTATCTTGGCGTATATAGTCAACATGGACTGCATTTGATCAACTTATCACTAATCACCATGCTTTTGTAGGTTGAAAAAGCAGCTGATCGATTGAAGAAAGCTGCAGAAATACCAGACTCGCTGACCAATGTATAAGGCCATGGAGGTTTTCAAAACTTTATTTCACCTGCGGTTCATGTATGAATTCCTGTGTTTTGACATAGCATGGTCAACGAGATTTAGACTAGAAGTTTGTATCTTCTTCCCCTGTATTGTATACAACCAATTAGATTGTTGCCAATTTTGATGATATAAGGGAAAGAAAACCATCCTATTTGTTTCACAGAATCGAACAGTAATAGTTTCTGCTCTGATGAATATGTCACATTCAGAACTATACTACCTTGCTTTTGCTGAAAGACATAACTTGAGAAGACGCTGCCACACTTGAATCACAAAACTATGATTTCCAAAATGCACATTAATAAGCCTGACAAAACTCAAACGGTTCCATTTTGTTCTCCGCCCATCTCACTGCCAATAGAAGCGCGATCAAAGGTGGCCTGAATTCTGAGCCTATATAGTTCACAAGCAATCCGAAGCCAAAAGCAGTAAACTGTTACTTAAATGCCACTAAGCTGGTGTGGAAGAATTCTGTTTCCACGTAATAACTCTCAACTGATATTCTTGCATGAATAATAATAATAAGGCCTGAATAATGTAACTATACCACAAAACAGAGTACCCCCAAATTTACAAATCAGCCACTTTAAGTAAGCCGTCAAGATTTTTCTCATTATCACCATTTAAATAAATCAGTTCATGTTTTTGTTCATCATATGATGAAGTGAGCTGTGAAGGACCATCTAATTCATCATCATGATTGTCATCATCGTCCTCATCCTCATCCTCGCTGTCATTCTCATCCTCATCCTCGCTATCATTCTCATCAACAGGCACCAAAAACTTTGTACCTCCTTGTTCATTGCTACACTGATCCAAATTCCCTACAACTTCGTTAGCTACCTTCTGTTCTTCTGCTGTTTTCGCCAAAGATAAAAGGATATTCTTTGCTTTCTGATCAGGTGGAAGCCTACAGGTTTCCATTTCCTTGTACCAAACAACAGCACTGCCAAAATCTCTGTTCTTGCCATAAGCATCCATGATTGTCGTTAAGATTGTTTGATTTGGTTTGACACCAGCTGCCTGCATTTCCTCATATTTCTCCATCATCTTCTCTATATTATTTGTCTTAGCATACCCTTTGATTAAGGTTCCGTAAGTGACGATATTGGGTTTAAGTGCATCTTGTTTTATTCTTATGAAAAACTTTTCAGCACCCTCCATATCAGATGCATTTACATATGCTGATAACATAGTCGTATAAGAGCAAAGATCAGGTTTATACCTGAAGAAAGGCAAACAAATATAGAGGGTTCACTATCCAGATCATAGACAGTACATTTTTAGGGATAGGTATTACCATCATAAATATGGCTATTTCTACACTCCTACAAAATCATGTCTTTAATGATTCTGTCAACAGACCACATTCTTGTTGAGTTAGATACATGACGTTACAACCTAAAAATCCATGGTTCTATCAGACAGTAGAATCATAAGGTTCATTCAAGACCTAGGTATTTAATTCGGAAAATACATGTGAAGATAATCAGTGAAGGGAGAGAAGAAGTGAGAGAAATGGACTGATGGATTCCAATCGAATCCAATCAAACATTGAGTTGTTGACTGGTTTATAGAATTTACAATCTGATCCAATGGTGATCAGAATGTAGAAAATTTAGTAAGTTCATATACATGCTTCAACACATATACAGACAAAAAAGAAAATCTAGGTGAAGAGGACGGGCAAACAGGCAGATGGGTGGAAGAATACATGGGCATAAAGAAATGAAAAAAAATGTCACATAAAAAGCATGCTTGCACATGATACTTTTTAAATATCTCAACAAGTATGATATACTGACATCATCCAAGTTCCCCTACTACAGTGGAAACATCAATTAACTATAACTTTCAAATCCAAGACTTCTATGATATGTGGACCCAACTAACAGGTCCACCCCTAATATAATCAATCAATGTCACTAACCACTTATTTGCAATCTTCTGAACATGATAAAGCAGATAAGAAAAAGATATTATGTAAATATTTTAGAGTTGAAACTTTTCCTTTTCCAGTTTTCCTTACAAGGTCTTATCCTAAAAAGAGTGCACAAAGTACTCAGTTGTCATTTACTGCCACTAATAATAAGCACAATAGAAATCTTTCTAGAACCAAAACAAGAATTTTGAGTATATGGAAAGTTTGGAAACTAATTTTTTAGAAAGTGCAACTCATCTCTGAATATAGCATAATCAACATGCAGCACTGAGAAGTATACCTGTCCCTTCTCATGCTCTTAAAAACAGTTCGAGCTTGGTCCACCATTCCTGATACTGCAAATGCGTCAAGCAAAATGTTATAAGCTTTCGGGGTTGGTCTGCAAAACAGAAAGAATAGCGGAGATTATAGTTTTCATCAATGGTAAGGAATTGGCATAAAGAATTCGGCCAAAAGTAAATTGTGTGTAGCATAAATTGGCCTGCCAGTGTCTACTTTCCACAGCCTGGCCTTGTTGCAAAAACCAGTACAATTTAAATATAACCTTTGTAGATGATGATACATCAACTTGCAAATTCATTTCATTACAATAATTTATGCAGAACACAAGCAGAGGAGCCAAGTGACCATGTCAGCTTCATTGAGTTTTGCAAGCTTGAATTAAATAAACAAGTTGAATTAAGAATATGAATCAGTTCCTCACATATTCAACTTTCAAATACTTTGGCTCCCTGTATCAATAGAATAAGTAGCATTGAGCCTAAGTACCTGACACCAGCATCAAGCATCTCCTCAAAAACAGCTAAGGCTTCTTCCTCTCTTCTAGCTTTCCCATAAGCACTAATGAGTAAGGCATAGCTCACTACGTCAGGTCGGAGACCAGCTCTTTGCATCTGCCATTTGAAGTTACCGTTAATTTCTGATGAATTTTATAATTAACAATAACGCTGACCACTTGAAAACCTTGATATTTAGGTTATGGAACTTCAGGTGAATAGTTGGTACGAATTTCAGGAAACAAATTAACAAGATAAGCAAGGGGAAGGGGAAGGGGAAGGGGAAAAATAAAATATTTTTAAGTCTTCTTGATCATTAATATTTGGCAAATTTCTTTTTGATTGATACAGAATGATGACTTTCATGTGTGCTTGTCGACCATTCAAAATCCTTGTTAAAGCTGGCAGATAATAAAAGGCATCCTTTCCCACTTTTCATTTATATGCATAATATATGTAAGCCAGTTTTTGCCCTTTGAATGATATGTTGTATAAACTGGGCACACTTCAAAGAAAAAAACTACATGCCTGATATACGACAAGAACAATGGATAAGAAGAAGCCCTTTCATTCTCTACAAACAATTTAATGTAAAACTTACTTTATATTATTTTTTTATATTAATAAATATTTAAAAAATTCTACCAAAAAAAAAGGTCATGCATGACTGCTAAACCACAAAGCTCTTGCTGCTGAGGCCTGGGAAACCTTTAAAAGGTACACATGATAACAGATTAGGTCCCTACCAAAGCAAGCCTCATGAATAAAGCCATTGGAAAAAATCACTATAAATGTGCAGACTTGAGAAAGAAGGCTGCAAGGAATGGATAAAGGTGTGATTCTTGACCAGAAAGGAAGCGCATTCTTCCATCCTGATCATAATTCAACCAATGATGCTTAAGAGAACAGACCAGGCAATTAATGCTGCAAGATTATTGTACAATTCTAAAGCATACTCTAATAGGAAATGTTCAGCATGGTCTTGCGAGCTATATGAATAATTATTAAGATATTTTCACAAAATTTACCTGGTTATACATCTTTGAAACTTCCTTGTAATTAGTTTCAAATGACATTAAGCTATTATAAGTAACCGTCGATTGCTGAACCCCTCTCTCAGCCATCAATGCAAACATCTTACGAGCTTTATCATAACTCCCAGCCTTCTTATACATATAAATCATCATATGGAACATCTTTTGGTCTGGCTTCAAAGGTGATTTTCCCTCATCCAAAAGGGTCTCAAAAATTTCTTCTGCTTCCTTGAACTTACATCCCTGCAGTATTTCAAGGTACTCTCGTGAGGTAGGTAGAATGACTCTCCAATGAAAGCATGCATATTGCTCAACAAACTATTAGAAAGACTACAGCAAGCAAATCATATTCTAGATACAGCAGCACCCATTTGTCTAAAGCAAATCATTCAAGAGACAAAAGAGAAACAAAAAACATATATTCAAAAATAAATTTTAAAGCAAATATCATCTACTTTGCTTCGTGTTCACTTTTTTATTTCTACTAAAAAAACTTTAAAGTAATCTTGCTGCAAATTTGAACAACTATATAAATTAAGGCCAGACATAGGCCGCACTGAGGTTATAACCTAGATCATTCAATTGGTACTTATATATTTCAAAATAATAGAACTTACTGAAATACAGCTTCCATTCATTAAACCATCAAATAAAAAGAAAATTTTCTATACTTGACCTAATATAAGCATCATCAAAATAGTGTAGCACTAAATTGAAAATTTATAGTTAAGATTTAATATAAACGTTTAGGGACATCCACAAGTTTGGCTAAGGAATTAAAGATGATATTACCTCAACAAATATTTTTAGTATTATTTGATAAGTCACAGCAGACGGTTCAGGGCCAGAGGACTGCATCCTTCTAAATATTGCTTCAGCATTGTTATATCGGCCTCCTTTTCCATATGCTTCCATAAGAGCAGTATGAGATATTACACTTGGTGGAATTCCCTTCTCATTCATCAAACTTAAAACCTTCTCAGCCCCGTTGAAGTGCCCTTGCTTTCCATAAGCTGTTATAAGCATCAGGAAATCCATATTGCTGAAGTCCCACCAATTTTGAGTTTGGAGCCATTCAAGAATCTAGAAGACAAAGGACATAAGCAAACAAGAGATTTGAACATCAAAGCAAATCAAGCACTAAAAGTAATGAGCTCAGAAAATGAATGATTTACAAGAAAAATAAAACATCCTATCCACGTAATTTATCTGATTGGTTTGTCTATAATATGCAGGATGCCCTAAATGATTAATCAAGAAATTTATCTGATCCAACCTATAAGCCATTCCTACAGGGAAGCTGCCCCCACTAATTGAAATATTCATACTATAATGCACACAGAAAATACCCTTTTCCTCCACATAAACTAAGAATGACGTCAGCATAGATTAATTTACTATTTGGCTACAACTTGTCATCCTCAGAAAGAATTAACTGACTTTTAAGAAGTAACCAAATCTTTTCTGTTGCCGCACAAAAAAAGTGCATCTCTACATACCTGGCTGACAAGGTTCCATTTTTTCAGTTGCTTGAATCTGACCAAAGTTCCAAGTACAAGATCCTTAGGAATAGTCTTGTCCTTGAGCCTTTCACTTTTGAGCACAGAAACAGCAGAACCTGTCTCTTCAATTTCATTCATCAGTCTCCTCCAGTTCTTCTGCTCGGCTTCATCCGCAGCATCTTTGAAAACTTCTACTTTCTTCCTTTTCTGCAAGAACTTTCTTGGTGCCAGCATACCCATACAAACTACCCCCACTCTTCCACGCACCTTGACATTGGCACCAATAGAATTTGTGCACGCTTTCAATTTACTGGATACAAAAATTCACATTGTTATTTCTCAATACCACAATGAACACATAAACCATCAGATAGAGAGTTCTCAGACTAGTCATTTCTATGCAAAATCCTGACTTTCCCAGGTTGATGACAATGTAAAAGTACAAATATCTATACATCCAGTGGAGCAAGCAAGCCAAAGGCCACATTGCAGAGAAATTCAATTGCACAACAATGCCACTAGGTAGATATAAATTAATCTAATTATACTCAAACATTCATAATTTACCGTTGCACGTCTTCAAAAATGATAGCATACCCCAGAGGCATACAAAAACAGCAATTTCACCTTCGACCCCATCAAGAAAAATCATACTATGTACTCATATCTTTCAGAATTTTGAATCAAAACAGAAAATTTAGTTAACCACAACCCCCTGTTTGGCTGACTAGAGAAAACATTAGCTAAAAAATGTAGTAAAATAATTCTCACTTCACTTTCAAAGTAAAAAGCTACAGCCCTGAACCTCAAACATTCAATGTGATCCCCCCAAATTATACAAGTAACCAAACAGAGCATCAAGAATGCAAACTCAGAAGCTGAAATAAAACACAGATGCTCAAATGAAAGTATGGGTTTTTAGGGGTTTTACAAGGGTTTAGCAAAAGGGAATGAAGGAAAAACAAACCTCCAATTATCCAAAGGAGCTGAAATGAACGGCTTTAAGAAAAGGGTTTGAGGCATTTCTTTTCTGGGTTTCGTCTCTCAGAAGTGCTCAGAGAAAAGCCAAGTATGAATGAAGTTTTAAGGGAATTTCTGAAGAAGCTGTTGGAGCAGAAGACTGTAGCATATTTTTGACAAAAATCTTATCTTGTTTAGAGCGGGACCGACTGGTAAAACCCAACCGTTGCTGGGCAACTGCTGTCTTTGGGCTCAGGCTCCTTTGGAGGCACGTTGGGCTTTTCATCTGTGGCCTCTTCTCTCTATCAATCAGGTAATTTAAAGAAAAAAGAAAGCAAAAGAAGAAATTGAAAATAATTTGGTAAAGCCTAAAAAAGGTCAAAGACATTGCCAATTTTACTCTAATTATTTTAATTTTATGATTTGTTTCAAATTAATTAGTAAGTTTTGAAATAGTTAAACATTATGCTCGGCCCTTTGGACTTGTTGTATAATCCTGAAATACGATCACATAATCTAATTGGTTTAAGTGTTATAATATAGATGGATGAGTTTATACAATATGATCATATTCAAGTACCAACTTATTAATTTATATTTAATTGTTGTTTGGTATTTTACTAGCCTCTTCGTACATGCTTACGCACCTGCAAGATGCCCTTTAAAAAAAAATTAAATTTATTTTAGAATTAAAAAATAATAATGAAAAGTTGTGTTCCATAAAAATAGGATTCATTATTTGATTTTTCTTTTAATTTTAATTTTTTTCAGTATAAAAAAGTATGAAAGAATGGTAAAACATTCAAAATACCAGAAAATGCCTTTAGTTAATGCAAATATTAAGAATTAAAATTATTAATTAAATAATGATAATATGGTAAATTCATACTTTTTTATACTAAAAAAATTAAAATTAAAAGAAAAATCAAATAATGAATCCTATTTTTATAGAACACAACTATTCATTATCTTTTTGTAATTATAAAATAAATTTAAAATTTTTTTATAAAAAAAGGCATCTCGGAGACGCGAAAGCGCATGGAGGAGGCTAGTTCTTTTAAATAAGTATTAGATGAACGTAATTAATAATATATTTTTAATTTAAAATAAAATTAAAAGTTTAGGGAATTACCCATATTAATAATTTTTTCCTTTTTTCCGCTGACAATCCATTTTAAACTTCAGATTTACCCCCAAAATGAAATAAAATAAAGAGGAAGGAGGAGAAGGAGAAGAAGAAGAACGTTATTATATGGTTGTAGCTCCAAAAAACCATTAAATGAATAGTTTAACATTCAGATCACACATCGCTCTTTCTCTCTCTCTCTCTCTCTCTCCAGGTCTCTCAACCTCACAAAGCCCTGAATTTTCTCACACATCAAACATGTCGTTGTAGCTGATTCCCCACCTGTCTCATTCCACCGCGCAATTTCAAGCTTCCGTCATTTTCAGTAAACCGTGATCTGAATCTGATGCAACCGGCAAGGTAACAATCACAACGCATTAGGCATTTCAAAGCTGTTTGCTTGATGGGAAAATTTAAAGAAAAAACGAAAGAAAATGGAAGACTGTGTAATGAAAACGAGTTGAAACGAAATTATGACTGCTACGTTTGTAACTAGTGTTCTTCCGCTCTTTCGAAAATTTTGTGTCACCTCAATGAATATTGACTGAAAATGTTGCTATTTGGACCCCGCATTGTGAAAGCTCTGTAAATTTGTAATTTTTATTACTTTTCTTCCCAATTCTTACATTTTCTTAGCAACCCAGCATTACCTATAACTTCAAATTTTGTTTTTCAGTTTAATTGGATTACATTGGATCTAAAGATTGGTAGTTTGCCCCTGGAATTTTCTGTTACGTAAATGTGTAGATTACCTAGATATCATTAATGTTATACTAAACCATCTGTTTGGTTGCTGAGACATTTTCGGAAAGGGAATAGGTTTTAGTCATATATTTGAGCATAATTGAGATGAAATGTGTTGCTGAATTTTGTTACACAAATAGTTAGTTTTTATACTTGAAGTATGTTCAATTTCTAAGAACTGCAGCATTTTATTTATTTGTCAGCTAAGTGTTGAATGGATAAAAGACTGGGACAAAAGTGAAATTTGTGGAATAAAGTGAGGAAGAGTAGGAAGCCACGCCATGGATTCTGGCGAGTATGAAGAAGGCATGGTGATTGAATTCTCTGCAAATGGGAATTCCATGAAAGCAACAGATGTTCAGGCCAAGCTTGATGAAGGAAATATTCAGGAGGCAGAATCTTCATTACGAGAAGGGTTATCACTCAATTTTGAGGTTATTCTATGCCTATCATGTGTTTATTTTTGTGTAAAAATTTTGTATGACCTATGGACCTAACAGTACCTCCTCCCCTTTAAGAACAGGGTTATAGTATACTTGAGGTGTCGGCCCTAATGTTTCCCAGTCCATCGGAAATTTGGAATCTGATTCAGATTATAACAAAAATAATTCCAGGATATTCATTTATAATTTCATCATTTGAAGTATTAGTCATTTAAAATCTTGGTTTATTCTGGAATTTACCATCTTTTCCATAATTATATCTGTGTCTGTACGGCTATATGCACAAGTTAGATTAGTGCTTGATGATTGGTTATCACTTATCCAAGAAAAAAAACATTGATTTATGATAATCTACAGGAAGCAAGAGCCCTTCTTGGAAAGCTGGAGTACCAAAGAGGTAACCTAGAAGGTGCACTTCGTGTGTTTGATGGCATCGATCTTCAAGCTGCCATAGAGCGATTGCAACCTTCTCTTGCTGAGAAAACACCTTCAAGGAAGGGCCGATCTCGTTCTGACTCACAACATACAGTCTCACAGCATGCTGCTAGTCTCGTTCTTGATGCAATATACTTAAAATCCAAGTCTCTTCAAAAGCTTGGGAGATTAACTGGTAGGGTACTGTTCCAGCAATTGATATGATGGTTTTCCTTTCTTTTTAACTTTTTCAAGTTTGAATTAGAGTACAAATGGAACCTTGTTTTATGTGTCTGCAGAGGCTGCTAGTGAATGCAAAAATGTGCTTGATGCTGTGGAAAAAAATTTCCATCAGGGCATACATGATGCGCAAGTGGATGGTAGATTGCAAGAGACAGTCAGCCAAGCTGTAGAGCTCCTTCCTGAGCTTTGGAAGCAAGCTGGTTACTATCATGAAGCAATATCTGCTTACAGGCGTGCCCTACTTAGTCAATGGAACCTTGACAACGACTGCTGTGCAAGAATTCAGAAAGGATTTGCTGTGTTTTTGTTGTATAGTGGAGTAGAGGCTGGTCCACCCAGTTTAGGTGTTCAGGTTGAAGGTTCATATGTGCCTAAAAATAATCTGGAGGAAGCAATTCTGCTTTTGATGATCCTTTTGAGAAAGTTATCCCTAGGTAAAACCAAATGTGACCCATCGCTTATGGAACATCTAACATTTGCATTATCTTTATGCAACCAAACTTCAGTTTTAGCAAAGCAGCTGGAAGAGATCATGCCTGGAGTATATCACCGTGTTGATCGTTGGAATTCATTAGCTCTTTGTTATAGTGGAGCAGGACACAACAACGAGGCTTTGAATCTATTAAGGAAGTCTTTACACAAACATGAACGACCAGATGAACTCACAGCATTGTTATTAGCCGCCAAAACCTGCAGCGAGGATTCCCATGTTGCGGCTGAGGGAGTGGGATATGCACAAAGGGCTATTAGCAGTGCTCAGGGGATGGATGAACATTTAAAGGGTGTGGGTCTTCGCTTGTTGGGTCTTTGTTTGGGGAAACAAGCAACAGTTTCTTCCTCTGACTTTGAGAGGTCCCGGCTTCAGTCTGAAGCACTGAAAGCGCTAAATGAAGCCATTGCTTTGGAGCAGAATAATTTAGATTTGATTTTTGAGTTGGGTGTTCAATATGCAGAGCATCGGAATCTAAATGCTGCTTTACGGTATGCAAAACAGTTCATTGATCGAACAGGGGGCTCCATAATAAAAGGTTGGAGATTGCTTGCTCTTGTTTTGTCTGCTCAACAGCGATATTCAGAGGCTCACGTGGTCACTGATGCTGCTTTGGATGAGACCGCAAAATGGGAACAAGGGCCATTGCTCAGGCTTAAAGCAAAGCTGAAAATCTCTCAATCATTACCCATGGATGCAATTGAAACTTATCGTTACCTTCTTGCTTTGGTTCAAGCCCAAAGAAAATCTTTTGGGCCTCTCAGAATTAGTAATCAGGTTAAAACTCTGATTTCTGCTTTACATTCTTCACTATTCAAATTTCTGCCAAATGTAGCCCTAAGCTATTATTGGAAGTGGTGGGAAAGTGGTATTATTGTGAGTCTGCAATGTCCTGGGAGGAAGTTTAGCCCATTAATCATTTCTTTCTACAATGGTTTAATTTAATGTGATAGTAGTTTAGATTTTAGAAATTTGAAGTATCTGATTGTTTTATGGAGTTGAATTTTTAGATCTCGAGGTTTGTAAGTGAATGCTGGGTTAAGTTGCCTTCTCGGAAATTATTTGTTAAAGATTCTTGCTCAACATGAAAATATATACTAGTCGGAACTCCTGATTAACAAGTTGTTCCCTTTAAGTTTATGTTGGTCTTTTCTTTTTGATAGGTTGAAGATGATAAAGTCGATGAATTCGAAGTTTGGCATGGTTTGTCAGACTTATACTCTAGCCTATCACATTGGAAGGATGCAGAAATATGTTTGAGTAAAGCCAGCGAACTGAAGCGGCACTCTGCAGAAACGCTGCACGCGGAAGGCAAGTACTAAACTCATCTACTACATTAATGAATTTCTGAGGCATTTATATTGTACTTCTTGATAAATGATATACATGACAATGCAAGTGGTGGACCTGTCGAAAATGCTGACTTTAGGCAAAATGTCTTTCAACTTTTCAAGGGCTAGTTTTAAACAAGGGCCTATATGACCTAACAGCACTTTCAAGCTCTTCTAACACTAGGGAGCCTATCGTGGCATAAAAGCCTTTTTCTTAAATAGCAGTGCAATTTGATACGGTATGTTTACTGTTAAGTTACTTGCTTTGCAATCATATTAGGTGTTATCTTAGAAGGACGTGGACAAATTCAAGAAGCTCTAGCAGCTTATATTGATGCTCTTCTGCTAGAACCCTATTATGTTCCGTGCAAGATTTTGATTGCTGCTCTTCTGTCAAAGATGGGCTCAGTGGCATTGCCTGTGGCGAGAAGCTTACTCTCAGATGCATTAAGGATCGATCCTAACAATCGAAAGGCTTGGTATTACTTGGGGATGATTCACAGAGATGATGGTCGAATAGCAGACGCCATCGACTGCTTCCAGGCAGCTTCCATGCTGGAAGAATCTGATCCTATTGAAAGCTTCAGCTCCATTCTCTGATGTCTCCCTCTATTAAAGGGTATAGGTTTTTGTAATTTTTGGTTCTATATATCATTTATTTTAAGCAAGGCAACCAATCTAACAAGCATTTAATTCATCTAACAGGAACCTTTAAAAGAGGGATTTGGAAATTGGAGCCTGCTGAACTTCTGTGTTGGATATTTATATTCAAATTTGTAGGTCTCATTCATCTATCGGAACGAAGGTACGAGAATCAGTATGTTTTGAGCATGTTTTTGAGAAAATAAGAAAGCGACGGAAATAGAAGCTAATTCAAATTTTCAGTGGAACGCAGAGAACTTGAAATATTCGGAGATTAATCTTCTTTTATTCTTTTTTAGGAGGGCAGGGTTTTAGCAATTCATTTGCTTAAATTTGTCAACTTTTGCTCAGCTGTGTAAATTTATGTGATTTGACTGAGCAACTATATCTAAATGAAAATCAAAGATTCATTTTCTAGAGTTGTATATCTTTCCATTCTCTCATTTTATCTCTCGAGTGTAAGAGCATCCACAATGACCTCTCCAAACCATCTCCTTAAACAAATTTTAGGGAGGAATTGGAAAAATACAACTTCAACCATGCTCCCTATCCACCTCCAAAAATAGAGAGACCTCTAGGATCTCCTAAATCTGAGAAGATAGAAAAGACTCATAGTGGCTACCTATAATTTAATGTTACTTTGTTTTATGCATATTTTAAACTTTTACTTAATGCTAACTATTTTTTTAAAATATTATTTTGTATAGAGATGGACCAATTATATTGAATTAAAAAATAATACTAGGGAGTATGATTGGAGTTCAAATTTTATAGAGAGCTCCTAAAATAATTTTTGTGTATTGTTAGCTAAACTTTAACCAAAAAAACAAAAAGGGAAGCCTGATTGTAGATGCTAATATCACGTGATTATTATCCTGTGTCCAGTTTTCTCAGTATGAACACGACTTGATTAATGATACATTAAATTTTGAAAACTATCTCAGAATTTCAAGTGTCAAAGAAAGATGGGTCCATTTGGATGTCGAGATTTGAATAGAAAATGAAGAAAACAAATGGATTCCAAATGACTTATTGGATATAGTCATTTCAAATTCATTCCAAATATATTACATCTAGTTATTTAAATACATTCAATATAAGGCTCCATTTGGAATTTGAAAGAAAAATTGGCAACAAGGCCAAATTTGCTATGAAAACAAGAACATGAATGTATTTGAAATAACTATGTGAAATAAATTTGAAATGACTACATCCGAGGAATCATTTGAAATTCATTTGTTTCCTATCTTTCTTGTCCAAATCTTCGCATATTATGCATACATGAGCTTAGTCAAGTTGGCTATAGCATATTTGCTCATTACTTTGCACCCGAATTCGAATCTTCATCTCTATAGTTTAGATTAAGCTAAAGTAGAATATTGTTTGTATCAACAACAAAAAAAAGAATTTTGGCAAACACAAATTGTAATTATCTTGGCTACACCATATATTTATCTCACATTTCTATACCACATGATACAGCATGTCCATATCATATGACACATCAATTAAATGAATAAAGTGTATTTTAATAAATAAAATTAGAAAAACAAAAACTAGTATTTTACATGATGTGGTATGTACACAACAACTGCCACATCATATGGTATAAAATTGTGATAAGACTAGTATTATTCTTTAAACAGAGCCTTAAAGTTTTTAACGGATCCAATGAGAGAATCTACCAATGCTGACAATAAATCAGTTGCAGAAAGTTTCCTTTCTAATTCTGGGTAACGGGCAGACAAGCATGCATAAGATTAGAGCAGAAGAGAGAGAAAACCCACATTCATTTGAACATGACAAATTGTAACGTCCTGCCCACCAATTAAATACTAGATATATTGACCTCTAATATCACAATTTATTGTAATATTCCACTAGCTATTTATTAGACTAGATTCATATCATCTAGTGATTGTCCAATGATTGCGCAAATACAGATAAGCCCAAACAGATGAGGACTACAAACAGATACACCAGTGCTTGGCTGCTTCATTCAAGGGAAAACGGTGATTTTCCACGACCTTTCCCAGACAGCCGAATCAAAATGGCAATATTGTTTGTCGCCCAATCCAACCTGAACATATCTTCAATACTCGCATTCATATATCTGAAGGATGGTGTGGCCTGAAAGTTATAAGCGGGAGATCAAAAGCGGGATGGACATGGCCTCCTCGCCCATGACTGGCTCGAATAAATCCAACTCCCCATATCGCTCCAGAACACGCATCCTGCAGTCTTCAGCAGCCATCACTCCAGTAGAGAATGCACCATGCACAGAGCCTGGGAAGTCCGCGCTTGTTGCCTCCCCGGCAAAAAATAGGTTATCCACTGGGACCCTTAGCTTCTCGTACAAATCATGGGGTTTTCCAACCATGTCATAGCTATAGGACCCAAGCGTGTTAACATCACTGCCCCAACGAGAAACAAGATACTGAATCTGCATAATTGGAAAGGCATCAATTAAGTTAAGTTACAGCTCAAAAATAAATTAGACTCATCAAATTTCATATAAAGTCTAGTAGAAGTTAGAAACGATACCGGGGAAGAAGCATCTGGAAGGATCTTCTTGAGTTGCATAAAAGCAAAGTTAGCAGCCTCTTCATCAGACATTTTCTCTATGTCTTTAGCCAGCTGCCCTGCAGGCATATAAACAAGTACAGAATGACCAGTTGCCTTGTGAAGATTTAGAAAGTAGCTGCAGCAATAAGATGTTTCAGCAACCACTCCCAAAAACTCCACATTTGGCCAAAACACCTTTTCGAAGTGCAACACTATTTTATTCTCAATTCCCACTCCGAGGTCAGCAATGGCTTCTTCCTTCCAGTTGGGTAGCTTTGGCTCAAACGATATGCTCTTTGCCTTAAGCACACCGAGAGGAACAGCTACAACAGCAGCATCTGCAACAAATGTACTCCCACCTTCTGTTGTTACATGAACCCCATTATATTGCCTTGCTATTTTTGTGACCCTGAGAACAGGAGAAAAGTTATATGCTTGTTGATTAAGCTACAAGCAGATTGCAGAACATATATAGGAGCATATGAAAAAGAAAACTGATGCATACCTGTGGCCCAAACGGATGTCAAGACCTTTGGCAAGTGTGTTTATAACAGGGAGGTAGCCCCTGACCATAAGGCCATGACCACCAGGGAGCAGTTCTTCCTATATAAGAGAGAAACAAAATTGCTAATTAATGGCCATTCGAGGTTATTAACTTGTTACATGCCATACTTGAGCACAAAGATATCAATGTCTATAGTTGAACTGAAAATTCAAACAGTGTAATGTGTAATGAAAAGTAATCTGAGGGGTGATAAGCTTGCCTGATCCCAGCATTTAAGTGAAATCGTATCAGCATCTGCTGCAAACCAACCTTCCATTCTGCACAAGTACCACTGCAGAACCTTATGTGCAACTCCTTCCAACCTGTACGACACATATGAAAGTAATTTTTGTAAACTATTTATACACCAGCAGAGTGTCAAAAGCTGAAAAAATAAAAATAAATGTGGCTTGGCCTTATGGTACCTTAATTCCGGGTTCCTTTCGAAAACAATTGAAAAGGCACGAGTGATGGACATGTCTTCACTAAATTCCTCTCTTACCTTATCTGTCTGCACTACGAAAACAAAAAATGATGCAAAGAATGTCCACAATGGCAAGCCACTATTTAAGGGTTAAGATAGAAGCGAAACCTTTCGTCTCACAAGGCTATTGCCTTGAAACAAATAAATAAACATAGATGACTTGCCTCTTTCAAAAGGTTCTCGAACACTTCACCAACTTTGGTGACCAAATCTTGAGGAACTTGCTTCCCATCCATATCAAAAAGTGCATAGCTGCAAAGACAATATGAATTTACTACCAACGTCAGATATCACCTTACAATATAAAGGCTCAGACAAAAAGCCAACTTCACAGAAAGATGAAGCAATGTGTTGACCATAAATAATATATATTACATTGTAGACTGTTGTGCTTTAAACTGTTAAAAGCAAATCTTGGCACTATACTAGAAGGTTGGAAAAATAAAACAAATTATACGAGTACGAACCATTCAATTCAAAACAACCAACAAAAACCAAACCACACTAAAACCATAACCATGCATATCGACAACCCAAACTTAAATGACATTTAAAATCCACAGCATTTCCTACAAGGAGGGAACTATTTGTTGACGGAAGATATTATGTACCTCTCCAAGTCATGGTCATATAAGACAGAGTTATCCCCACTCGTACGGTATAAGGGTAACCCCAATCTCCCAATCAATGGTGCCAATGGATTTTCTTTGCATACTCCGTGCAACCTGAAGCATAAACAAAGATCAAGGATTTAGGCTTCAAATGCCAAATACAAGCAACTCAAATTCCAAATACAAGCAATTGAAATTCCAAACACAAGAAGCAAGTCACATTCTCAGCTTACCATGATGCACCCAAGTCAATAGGGAAACCAAATGAGTAATCGGTGTAAACTCGACCACCCAGTCTGTCTCGAGACTCCAACAGCATAACCTGACCATCAAAATTCAAAAAATTTAAAAACCCTAATTGCAAACTTCAATGTACAAAGCATTGAGTTGGAATTTCAATGTTTGTAGGGTACCTGAATTGAGGCATCGTGAAGAGCACGAGCAGCTGAAACTCCGGCCATACCACCACCTATCACTATTACAGATGGGGACGTCGTCGTTCCGCCTGACGTCTGCTTCTTGTCTCCATTTGAATAGCACACAGCTGCATTTGTACAAATTATGAAATAAAAATATTTAATCCAAAATTTAAAAAATTATTTTACAAATTACCCAAAGCAGTAAAACCGTTTAAAAAACCTTTCAAACCCAAAAAAGAAATTGGAAGAGAAAAGAATGGAAAATGTGAATGGACCTCTGCGCAATTGGGGATTACTCTTGGCTCCAGACGCCATAGTGATTCAAAGCGGAATTGATATTACGATTAAAATTTGGATTAAAGTTAAGATTGGATAATGATAATAATGGATCGAGGGCTTTCTTCTCGAATTTAAGCAGAGTAAGAGGCAATTGAGGGGAATAATGGAGGATGAAGATTAAGAGACACGTAATGAAGTGATTAGAATTGGAATTCAATTTCCTCTTTGTGAAACCCAGCTTTCCCAACCAGCTCATGCGCCTTTCTTGTGCCTGACGATTCGAAATTCACTCTCGTTTCTTTGTATTCAAACAGCCGCGATCGGATTTCAATTCCCTGCGGTGAAAGCACGCACCAGAATCGCCGGAATTCGCAGCGGCTCTGGAGAGATCGGGGAATCGAAACGCGGGATTTGGATGCACAAGAATTTAGGGATTTGGTGAGTATTTGGTTTGGAAATGGAAACAGAGTTTCATACAAATAGGAGAGTCGAAATTTGATTTCCACCGTCTAGGTTGCCCTGCCTTTATATAGACAGCTACGCTGTGACAGCCAAATGGCGAAGAAGATGAAACGAAAAGATTTTGTAGTCGCCAAGATCGCTTTATCGTGTACTCGCTGGAATAATTTGCCACGTGTAAGGGATATTTTGGAAATTTACCGGGACTGTGATTCCAATTTTGGCGCAAACACTGGGATTTGCAAAGTAGGGGCATTTTCGGTTTTGTGTATTAATTGGTGTACCGTGTACGGTCTTTCAGCCTTTAATATTGATATGAAATTATTGAAATTTTCTTTTTTGAATTTTGTTTCCTTTTCTTCATTTTCCTTTTTTACTTTCAAGTAAATTTGCTATACATATGCAGCATGGAATTAAAATTCGTACCTAATTAGGGTAGTGGCAAATTCAGAAATTTCTTTTCTTTTTTTTTGTCACTTTTTTTTTTTGGGTTCTTGTTGGGTAAATACGAGAATATTAGTTTTTTTAATGACGCACTAGCATTACATATTTGTTTTGGGTTACGTGAAGTTTTCATGGCCATGCCGTCGAGAAATAAATAAGAAAATAGAAAATGCAGCATGCCAAAGACGAACTTGATGATGACTGCTTTGCTAGGATGCTGATTTGGTGATGTCCAAGTTCTCAATATTTTATTTTTCCCAGTTTTAATTGAATAAAGAAAGTGATTGTTTCTTATAAACATGCTTGATAGTCACCGAGTTGAAATTTGCAAGCAGTCTTCCTTACTTTATTCATTTCTAAAACGCGATCCTTTTATTATATTAAAATGATCGGATTTTCAACGTTATATGAGCTATTTATGCTGTTCAATTAGATTTTCTTTTTTCTTTTTTTTTTGCCAACAGAATATCTCTATTACTGTTTACTGAAATGGGTAATGTTGACTAACTTTGGGTTGTTTTTAATTTTTTTTAATCTTGGCGTGTCAAATATTAAACTTAATTTTGACAATTTCCTTGTAGACAGTTTTTCTAGATATACATTGGCTGATATGCACTGCATTTTCAAATTTTCATTTAATTCCATTTAATTCTTAATTTGGTCAGACCCATTCTTCAACCGTTCATATCAATAGCATTCATTAGGGTGGTGAATTAGATATCGAGTTGTTTTGAGAACAGGGAGGCCGGGCACTGGCAGGCAAGGCGGCCGCCTAGATTGGAAGGGTCCCCAAATTTGTATAAATCCATATACATACATATTTTATTTTTGACCAAAAAAAATGCATACCTATTTTATTTATAAAAAAAATTATTATATAAGTATTATTAAGGCCCAAGTATTGTAAATAAAAAAATAATAAATAAATAAATAAACCAATAAAGGCCAATTATTCAATCAAAAAGAGAAAACTCAATAAATGCTCAATTATACTAAACTGACACACACTACATAGATACCTATGAATAATTTCACCCATACAAATAAAATTTTGAAATTTTATTCAATTTGGAGAAGTTGAAGACTGCAAATGATGACAGCTTGAAGAGATACTGTAGGAATCTTGAAGGTTTGATGAAACATTATGATATTTCTATTATTAATGGGAATGATTTGTTTCTCGAATTACGAATCATGAGAGAAACTTTACCGTAAGATACAAAAAGGGCAATTCAAGTGTTGAATTGTTTCCCAAATGCATTGATTGCTTACATAATTTTGTACCAGTCACGGTTACCTCTGCAAAAAGAATCTCTTCAAAGTTGAAATTGATTAAGTCAACTACGTCACAAGATAAAGATTGAATAGTTTAGCTATATTATCCATTGAAAAAGACATGGTAGAAAAACGTCATTATATAAAGTTAATTGATACTTCTGCATATTGTTTGTTTTGTTTAATGTTATAATCGTGAATTTCAATTCATATAATATTTTTTGAACTTACGAAAAAAATATATATATATCACATAAACATGCATAGAGGTAGAAGGTCATATTTAGGTTGTTCGCCTAAGGACTCAAAAAAAAAACCTGTTTGAGAAGTGTTAAATTTGTTCTTTTACAAATTTCATATTCAGTACCGCACAAATGGAGGTACTTGTCGCATTGCGTAATTTGCTCTTCATATTGATAACTCTTGCACTCGATTTGAAAAGCCACATGATATATTCAAGATAACTCACTCTCAATCTCATTTATCTATAATATACCGAACGTGTGGTAGGCAGAGAGATAATTTACAAAGAGGACCCTAAAATTATAGGTGGAACCAAGTTCCAACCAATATCCGGCATCTGCAATACATTATACATACACAATTCTCTGGTCAATTCATCTCATTCAATCGTCATCGTGACCTTTTGGTGCTAATTTACAAATATCTGTTTTTTATTTATTTATGTTTGATATATTTTTTAAAAAGGAAAATTCAGAGGGGAAAAAATTTAATGAGAATATCACTGTTTTATTATTTCCGGTTCCAATAACTATTAGTTACGTGCATGAAAGTTTCTCTCAACTCAGAAATCACCCTGACAAATGTCATAATAAAACACCAACTATGATGAAAACTTGAAGTTGAAGACGCATATTTTCAACACTAGTGCATATGTCACCTCTCGAAACGAAAGGTTGCAAATCTTGTGCACTTAAAAATCATATAATTAATTAGATGAAAGTCAGTCTAGCTACTCAGATAATTAGTGCACCTATCTCCATTCTCCACCGTTTGCCATTTTAGCTAGCCCTTATTATATATTTAAATTCATTGTCATGTCATGCATTGTGTAATGCGTCAAACATATTTCTTGCGAAACTGTGTATCATGCGGGGCATTAATCAACTAAATCACAGATATTTAAATTGGTGTAAGTGGACATTTAGATCTCATGACAATAACGTTTACAATGGAAGTAGTCCTTCTTTTTTCCTAAAGATAATCTACCCAATAATTTATAATTATAGTGTTACACATAAGACTTCCATTGCCATACTTAACAGATTTATAAGGTTAAATTGTAAGATTAAGATTACTGCAATTCACATATGTCAAGATTTGAATAAGAAGAAAAATAAAGGAAACAAATGAATTTCATATGATTCATTGGCACATTGTATACAGTCCTTTCAAATGGAGCTTAAAAGTCAATACCAAAATGATAAAAAGGGGAGTCAGAGCTTGAAAATGAATAATACGAGAGGCGCCATATTTTTACATCACATTGATCATATGGCGTGGTAATAATCGATACTTACATGTCATATATATATAGTCTCATTCTATTGAGGGATCCCTCAAATAATTTTATTTAAGGGACACCCTTTAAGGTACCCTACAAATATTTTTTCAACGATTCAAACCATCTATTTTTTAAGTCTACATTCATAGATCATCCTTGCAAAAAATTAGATAAATCGGAAACTGTTTCGATATCCAAATGTTTCCTACAAAATCACTTAACACGGTGCTTTAAAGAAAGTACTAAAATTTCAATAATTCAATTGAATAGTTAAATGATATTCTGATTCAAGTGGTTTTTTTTTGGAGAGATGATCTTTGAATGAGTATCTACAAAATAGACGGTTTGGATTAGTGAAATACAATATGGAGTGGGCCCTACAAAAGTGTCCCTCAAATAAACATATTTGAGAGATCTCTCTAAAGCTCATTATATATATATATATATATGTATATATATTGGGAACTGTTAAAAACATGACGAAGAGAATGAGTATAAAAGCCATTATGAAGTTAAGCAAACTTTAAAAATCAAATGATAGTTTAATTTACTTGAAAGAGAATTATGCACGCGAGTCTTGTGCAAGGGACGAATACATCGCTCTAATCAACCGAATTAAACTACATCTCCTTACAATTCATTGTTGAATCAAGAGAAGGGAACCTCATATAACTGCTAGGTTATTTCGTCTCAAGCTTAAATTCGTCACAATCCTAGTGGAGTAGCTTGAAAACGACATAATGCTTAATAGACCTCAATTTTTTTTAATTACCAGTTGAGTGAGTCTACATGTTATACAACTTACAAGATATTGAAAGAGAAATGTATGCCGAAGTCGTAATCAACTAACCTTTTTCTACCATGGCAACTCTTTTATTATTTTCAGGCCCCACTTATAACCACCAAGTTGGACCACCCCAATTAATGGAGAAAATATAAACCTAACTTAAACAAACAAATAAAACAAAAACCAAAGTGTTAACAGTGTTTTTCATACATCTTTACTGGTTTAGGTTGGAAACTAAGGATGGTTCCACGTTGCGCCTTCCTTCTCAATACGTTTACTAATCTGTAATTGGATTAGGAGAAAATAAATTGAGGATGAATTAAATTGAAAAAAATTAAATTCTAAATTCCTATTAAAGTTGTTTATTAAACTATATGGAATTGAAGTTGGAGTGATGCTAATTACTAAAATGTCATTGTTGTTGGGTTAAAGTAGATAAAAAATTTGAAATTTTTAAAATTTTGTGAGGATATAATAGGTAAAACATATGAATTTCTAATGGATTAGATCTTCATAAATTAAAATACCACTTCATACTCAAAAATTAGATTTCTTCAATTCCTAATTTTATGTGAACTCCGCTTACTTTTAATTGATTTGAAATAAACACGAAATCCTACTCAACAATATGCTGGTTCAAATTCAATAGGCTATCATATCAGTATCACTATCAACTGAGTACATGGCCTTTTCAGAAACAAAAGGAGCCCCACTTAACCACCACTCAAAAAGTCCGTTGCCTTTTTATTTAAGTGATTAAATGCATCATTTAAAACTAACGGCGACTTACAATCTAATCGTTTGTAGGTGTCATACATGAATTTATTATGTCAAACACTAATTCCATTTATTAATTAAAAAAATGATAAAATTTCTTTTAAATTCATGGCGCTCTTGGACTCCGGAACGTGGAGTATCCTACTTTCACGCAATTTACATTTTTGTGTAGGTGAACTAGTCAGGCCTTGCTGTCAATTAGCATTAATTCAAAATTTGAGAGACATGATTTGAGGGCAAATGACAAATCAATAAAATGAGTTTTTTTTCAATATTAGCGATAATGTAAACTATAAGCGGAGGGGTTTCTCACAATCACACACACTATTACAGTATTATGGAATTTGAAACTTAAGGCTACTAGTACACACTACCACAGTAATAAGGTTTATATTTAAAGGTTTTATCCCTTCGGGTTTTCTTCAAAAAAAAATATAATGAGGCTACTATGTATACATGTTGTCACATCTCATAGTGTTTTCTTGATGTGTTAGTGAAATCCCATTTTCTCAAAAAGGACTGATGTTTACCCAAGGATTTGGTGAAAATACAAAAATTAATATGATAAATTTCCTTCATCCATGGGTAACATATTATTGCTCTTTCATTACTCAATGGGTCACCACCACCGACCAGGTTTGGTGGACCAGTGATTTAAGCTGAAACACCTTTTCCGTGCAAAAATGAAATGTCATGTGGGAAAAAAGACCTACATGAAGAAGATTGATGGGCACTTAACCAACCACGTGTTGAAAATGCAGTAATTATCTTTCTTCTTTTATTTATAGTCACACAAATATCTTCTCTTTCCTCCTCGACTTGAGCGCTCACAGAAATCAGAGACAGATTCTGACCATCTTTTGTTTTTTCTTATACCAATTGCTCAGTCCCGGGATTTGGTGTTTTGATTCGTTATTTTTCTTTTCTTGGGAATGGATTTAATAAGAAGGAAAGTTCAGATTCTTCTTCAGCGTTCTTTGTTAATCGCATTAGTAAACCAGTCACATTTTATGTTCATCTACACAGGTACCAATGTGACAACAAGTAACCTTCAATTTTTTTTTTTGTCAGTGCGGCCTCAGTCTGTTCTTTGATTGATACACATCCGGTCATTAATATAAAAATATATCTCTTTATTTATCATAATTCTAACCATTTTCTCGATCTTCCTTATTATCTAAATTAGAACTAAGCGCATTTTCAGCGGGAGGAGCTAGCCCAATTAAGAGGCCTCCTAGGCCCTCAATCTCGTTTCCAACGACCAAGGCTTGCCAAGATAAGCGTTGGGCTTCACCAACTGAGCAAGGCCCAAAGCAAAACTTGCCTGGACAAGATGACTTAATACTGACGTCAGCATCCAATTTAAATAACAAAAATAATTAAAAAATAAGGAAAAAAATACCAAAATTTTCAGAATTAATATATATATATATAAATACCCAGTCATATTCTTCACTTCCTACACCAAAACTCTATACAAATTCCTCTACTCATATCTCATGTGAATAGTGGTTACCCTTGAGTTGCCATGGCAATGGGTGGAAACGAACAAAAAAATTTGCTAGGATAAGCACTATTCATGTGAATAGTAATAGCCTTTGCCTCCTTACCTTTTGTCGTAAGAGCACTTCCACTCATTTGCCATGGCAAAGGGCAAGGGCAAGGGCAAGGCAATGACTTTTACTATTCATGTGAATAGTGGCAACCCTTGCAAAAGGCTTGTGGTATTTCCACCCATTGCCATGACAACTACTATTCACATGAGATATGAGGAGAGAAATTTATATAGAGTTTTTGTGTGGGAAGTGAATAATATGACTGAGTATTTATTTATTTTTTTAAATATGAAATTTTTAGTATTTTTTTCAATCATTTTTCATTCGCTGACGTCAGGAAATTCAGGCAACAGCCCATACCTGTTTTTTCATTTGGGCTGGCTTGGTTTGCTAGGGATCCAGCTGCTGCCCCAGGCGGTTTAGGCCCGTTGGAACTCCAAAACTTCACTTGGGCCCCGTCCTACCTTGGCAAAGGACTGCTGCTGGAACTACTCTAACAAATGGATGGAAATACTCTAAAAGACCAACCAACCATCTTTCTATATTTATCATAACCCTAAAACAATTTTCTCGATCTTTCTTTCTTATCTAAACTAGCACCGAGGGCTAGCCAACCCTAATTCTCAAGGCATAACTAGTCTTCACACCAACCCTATAATGTAGTTTTCATCTTCACAAGATGATGAAAAACATGGAATTAAAAGGTGAAAATCCCCCCACATGTTACACTTGTTGCATATGCCGTATGAGGAGCAAATACAAATGGGGTGGGGCTGTTGAGGAGGGCCACCACTTTTATAAGCATCCTGTTGGCTAAGGAGGACCAGCTGAACACATTCTCATGCAGGCCTATGCTTGGGTATATTGAAAACTGAAGAGGGCCTCTTAAGGCAAGGCCCACTTGACAAAAGTTTCCAGCCTTTTTGATCGTCTTTATTTTCAAAACCCAACACCATTTCATGTTTTTGATTTCCAGAAACCTGTGAATTGTTTAAATGGTTTTACCAAGGTAGAAGAAGGAATGAAATATATTCTTTAACTAATGTATATAACAAATGCACATGAATTGGAGAAATTATAGAATATAGACGCATCTACTTTTTTTTTTTTTTTTTTTGTTTCTTTGTTGTTAAAAATGGAAAATTCAAATTGCAAAAATGTTAATTACTGACTTTTTGTATGGAGTGCTGAATTTCATGACATAAAATTGAAAGTATAGCCGCGCGTCTATACCTCGTTAAATATATTCGAATATTTTAAACGTATAGCCGCTGGGCTGTACTGTCAAAATATATTAATATTTAAATCGTAAAGCCCCTGTAAAATATATTCGAATATTTTAACGGTATAGCGCGCGCTTTTACTCGTTAAATATATTCAATATTTAAAGGTATAGCCGACGGCTATACTTTAAAAATATATTAATATTTAAATAGGGCGGCTATACTCTTAAAGTATATTCGAATATTTTAACAGTATAACCGCACGGCTGTACTGTCAAAATATATTTGCTATACTTAAAAGTTAGTTTCAATTATTAGAAAATGATTTTAACATTACTAAAATGGATTTGAGCCTCTTATGACTCGATTAGGTTTGCTCAATCAGTAGCTTTGGAAGTTCGTTTTGACGTAATTTCTTGTGACTTAAAAAATAAATGTGTATATAAAATTATTCAAATTGATTTAGTAATCAACCAATGATTTCTGACCTAAAAAAACTAAACTAATGATTTGGTGTTGGTTAGGTGATTAAAAAAAAAGGCTAATGATTGAGAGGAAAAAACAATTGATTTTCAGAATGAAGTGAAAATGTTGGAAGTGGGGCATAAATGATCGTGATGATTAATGCAATGAACATGACTGGAAATTACTATCTCAAGTCCCTCCAACTTGCGGACAAGACAGAAGCTAAGAAAAAAGATGTTCATGAATAACGTTGGCTGTATGCAAGTTTCACAAGAATGGGACCAATCTGCTGCGGCCGGCAACATCAATCTTCATCCACCTTCCAACATCAAGAAAAAGATACATAGTGGGGACTGAGGAGATATTAGTAATAATAATCATTAATTAAAAAAAGAAAAAAGCAAAAAAGCAAAAGAAAAGAGAGCTGGCTTTTGCCACTAGCTTCAAATGGCTCTTGACGTCTTTTATCTTCTGTTATCTGCTTATATGGTTAGATCTTCTTGTGGGGCCCATGATAATTGGGAAGCAATAGTCTTGTTTTTTTCCGGTAACAAAAAGTTTAGGGGAAGAGGAGGCTACCTCATCTCAAGGTAAGGATATACCAGGTAAGGATATACCAAGGTCTCTTTAAGATTACTCACTAAATAGAATTGTCGATAGCATGATTTGAATTTAAACCTTAATAACAAAGAAAACGATTATTACCGAGTCAACCAACCCATATTGGCCGAAGCAATAAGCTTGAATTCATGATGATGATGCCTAACTATTTGCATTTGAAATACAAGGGGAATCTGCCCATTATAAAAAGGACCACCCCCAACCCCCAACCCTCATCCCAAAATCCAAAAAACATAAATAAAAGAGATACAACTTGGGAAGGTGAAAACATATCAATTTTCATAAAATACTGAAATAGTATATGTATAATTAACCGTAATGTTATATGTACAATAGTTACTAATCACACTGTTAATTATAACTTTCCGGCTCTTCACTTGTGTCTCGTCTTTATACTAGATGTGATCAGTGATAAGTTTACCATGTGATTGATCAAATAGTTCTCTAAAGTGAGTTGGAAGTTGGGAAAGATGAATATCAACCCCACCCCATTGATAGAATATAATGATGATCTTACACTTGTCGGAGAAAGCAGAAATCCTTCTTGCTGGAAAGGTAATGACATTTTGATCAAATGAATTTTTATTTTATTTTTATAATGATAGTGGGAGACCTATGTGAGTCATGCACGTGCACTTGTAAGTCATTATTATATTTGATCGTACTTCCTAATTATCTCCTCACTAACTAATCTCAGTACTTAAGCTAAAAGGCACGTTGGTTCCAAAATTGTTAATCTAAATAAAACATAATTAGACATTTTTGCTTCAAGACCAATTATTGAACTTGGTGAAACAATTGGAAACCAGAAAAAGAAAAGCATCTACAGAAAAAGGGTAGGGAGGAGACATAATCTTTGTGGCAGTTGTTGACTTGAAGATCAAAATGCTAGAAATACAGAAGCACAAGTTGTATACTTGACTCTGCGAGAAGCACAAAGCACACCATTTTAATCAGATTTGGGAAAGTTTCCATGTTCATAGCTCCCACCATTAAAGAAAATGAAGGAGAGCTCCAAGTCAAATTATGCAATAAAGGATCAGCCCTGCAAGCCATGTGCTTGATCTTGGAGTTTTATGACTTGTGTAACATGGAGTTAGAGATAAAAAAGGGTACCCCAATATCGAGGACTTGCATATCATGTGGATAGCATTGTTTTGCTATCCCCATCCAATCACGCTCAGTCATTGGAATTCTTATCATGTTTGGTGGAACATAATTGGTTGGGAATAACAAAATTGTGTTATCCCCGTGATATACGAGTTTTTCTCCCCAATGTCAGTAGAGCTGGTAGTAGTTGGCTTTGCTTTTATTTTGATTCCAAGACCACCACCACCTTTCAATTAATTGCAGCTTGACTTGTAAAGAACAAGATAAAGCTTGAGAAAGAGTGGTACAAGCAAATTCCTTTTGATCTCCAAACCTTGAAAACAACAGGTCATAAATAGACTAATATTTCAGAACATGAACTGTAACATTTAAGCCAAAAGGTAAAGAAAAGCCTCAGTGATTCAACTTTTTCCTTTATTCATTTCCAGTTTCTCCATATACTTACAGTGACAGATATAACCATCACAGGCAAAAGCATAAGCATAAAGGTGCAAACAAAGAAACACTTCAGGAAACATCAATATCCATTAAAAAATTGAGGCATATTTTTATAAGAGAACATCAATGAGCAGAAATATGCCTGTATTTTATACATGTTATTGGACATGAACTGAAATACTATCTTACTTTTTACCAGAGTCAAAAACTCAATTCAGGAAGCTACACAACTAGGCTTGGGATGTTTTGAACTCTTGCAGTAGTTGTTCATTGGCATGTACGTAGGAGAAGTGAATCTTCGATCACCTCAACTATGCGGTAAGATCGAATGTCGCTCATTGGTTGGGGAGGCATGCGAACAGTGCGAGCTAGAAATATATTCGACACAACAACTTTTGCCACCTTGAAATAATCTTGTTGAATAAGCCAGGGGACCATAGAGAGGAGATAAGCATGCATACTCACTGATTAACCTGTTAACATCAGAAAAAAACAGCTTGTCTATTAAAATTAGTATGACAGGGACACTTATGGCATCAAGGATTTAACAAAAACAAAACAGTTTTTTACATGTCAAAATGACAATTATAGCTACAGAGCATCAGCGTCAGGACTGTTGACAGCTAAAAGGAGAATTCAGTGTAAGCGACTAAAAAAAGACATAATGGCCTTTATTTAGCAGATAATATGAGCCACAATTGTGCACAAGAAGATTATTTGTGGCCAAACGCCTCACAGTAGGGAAGAAGTTTGCGACCATTCACTTTATTGGGAGATTGAAACGAAGATAAGATAGGAAATATTCATAAGTTCAACCCAATTTGCTACATAGACCCTGATTTTGACAGCCATCAAACATAAGAATCCACAAACTACGGTTCACACGGTTTCTTTAACAAAAGTTACTCCTTTATGAGTTCGAAAAGTTAAGCATGCTTCTTGTAAACAATGATTATCTCAAAGATGGAGGAGCAGTCAGTTACTGGCCTATCAATACAACTTTCCACATACTTTGTTTGCAAATCTGAGTCTTAGAAATCAATAAAGTGACCTAAGATGAGTGGTTGATGAAGTGACTTACACATCTTGCCACTTAAAGTATCATTAGCTGTACCTCCTCCACCTAAAGGTCCACTGTTGATGCCAGTTGGTGCTGTCATCTGATTCTGTTGCATAGGCTGGGAGCCAAATCTGAACATATTCATAGGCTGCAAGAAAATTTAGATATGATAAAACGAAAAAAATTCAGTTAGAAAAAAAAAAAAAAAAAAAAAAAGCATGTCTAACAAGACACGAATGGCGAATAATTTACTTGTGTACAAAACCACTATATTACTAAACATTTAATTCAAGACAAAGAACACAAACCTGAGGCATAGTCTGCATATGATGGAAGCCCATAAGACGCGCATACTGCTCCTGAAAAGCGGGATTTTGCATCTGGTTATGATAATCAACTGGATTCAACACCGGTGCCTGGCACATTACAGCCTGGTTTGTTGCTGGAGCCACATTCATACACTGATCAACTAGAGGGACTCTAGGTAAATGCATCGGATTGTGCATTGAAGGCAAGGCTGGTGGCCCCATTCCCATTCCCACTCCCACTCCCATTCCCATTCCCATTCCCATTCGGGACATATAGTGCTGCATGGCTGGAAACATCATTGGTGCCATCCCGCTTCCCATCCACATTACCTGAAGCACCAAGGAAAGTTGTTATTAGTAGCTTGAGCTACAAACAATATAGGACCAGTTTGAGTTTTATGAGGTGCCATTGTACCTGAAGTTGCATCTGAAGAGACTTCAAGTATTCAATTGCTTCATCTAACATTGATGCTTTATCTGTCTGAAAAATAAGGACCAATTCAGTCAGAACAATATATGATTACACAAAAATTGAAAGACTACAAGAGAAAAGAAAACAAGTTAATAGGTAGTATGAATAAAGAAAGATATGGTGAGTGCCTGAGGCATATATTTTTTTAGAGACAGAAAAAACTGAATGGCCTTTAAGAAAGTAAACCTTGTTAGAATGAGGTATGAGCTCTTGCAATGCTCTCATTTTCTCATTGATCCGATCTCTCCGTCTCTGCATCAACGAACAAGTTATAGTGTAACTAAAAAACAAGTTATAGCAACAAAATCACAAATTCCAAAACTTTGAAATGATAGGGAACTCCTACCCTTTCTGAGAGATTATGGACTTCAGCAGCACGGCTCCTCCTGGATGACCCAGACCGTTGTGCTGACTTGTTTCCCGCAGCTGACTCAAGTTCAGCAGCCTAAAACATACACAGGTTATTGGTCATGGTGAAAAGAAAGTGATGCTACAAGCAGTCAATGTATTGGAGAGAGGGTTTTTACCTCACTTTGGCACTCTGAGTCCTCAGCATCTCTACCCTTTCTTTTGTTGCTATTGACAACATTAGACTGCTTTCCTCCTCTGCCAAAACTACTACCAGAACCACCAGAAGACGAAGTAAGAGTTGGGTCTAGTGTATCTGTTTTCCCTGTCTCACTCTGAGGCATCATCTTTTGAACATTGTCATAGAAGGGTCCAACAGATAAACCAGTCGTCCCATCACAATTGCTTGAAGCCCTGCTCACATCAAGGTCATTTAGAACTTGGTTGCTACCAACGTAACTCGAACCAACGGTCATTACCGAACACTCTTTAACCTCCCCCTGAGTTAAATTGCCAGACTCTTTCCCTCCTATTTTTCCTCTCGAAGATCCTCTATCACCCTTGCCTGGGGTAGCAAATGTTGAAAAATTAACTACCTTCCCCAAGCCTCCTATATTTTGGTTTTGCTCAGTTGAGTTATTGTATTGATATCTTGGAGGAGGCATTGGGTTTGCAGGATATCCCATACCAGCAGGGGACTTAACATTAGGTTGGGGGGCAGTGGAAACAAGATGGGGCGTATCAGAAGCACCAAACTTAGCAAACTTTTCTTCTTCAAATTGTTTGGTTGGCTTGTCAATCTCAATTGGATCACAGGAAGGCAATTCAGAAAAAAAATGGGAACAGAACTCTTTGTCAAAGGAATCTTCAAGAGGGTAGTGGATCAAGGAACTTGTGTCTTCATCTTGAATCAAATTACTTGAGTTCCCATATAATCCACCAACCCTTATGGTTTGCTGATCTTGTTTTTGAACTTGTCTGGACTCGTTAGGAGGATTAAGACTCGGTTTTCGATGCGTTTGGCTGTGCAAAACTACCTGTCCATTTCTCCACAAGAGCTCTACTAGTTCATGGTCTGGCCTGTATAATTTGCCACCCAATCAAGATAGTTCAACAAGTTCAAAATGCACAATATTTTATTCAGGCAAGTAATCTGGTAATAACTTTGAGAATATATAAGAGAGAGTACAGACCCCATGGATTTCTTTTGGTTTGTCAAAGGGAGATCAGCCTCAAAGTTCCAATCAGGAATGCAAGAATTCATGTCTCAGCAGACAGGATTTCTGTAAAACAAAGCAAGCAGACAACTTTAGATTATTGTAAATGATTGATAACCATATTTAGAAGCACTGATACCTCAACTTAAAATACTAATTGATTAGTTGGTCAACTGACTAACTAATTTAATAATCAAACAATAACCAACAAAAGATGTTGCAGCGTACCGAATATGGAACTGTACTAAGAAATGGAATAAGAGAAGCACTGAAATGAAGCCCCAATATATTGTTTTCTACACCACATGCTCTTTACAGATTAAAAAATTAAGAGCCCACCCAAATTAGACTCTTCATTATTAAAAAAATTGAGAGCCACATGGAACCCAGAATAAAATAATCCCACCATGGAAATAGGCAAATACTGGAGAAAAATCAACTCAAAAGCTGCAGTTGAAAATAGAGACATCATTGACCACTTAAGGGAAAATACTAATAAGAAGTGATTAAAAAAAGAAAAAGAAAAGGAAAGACAATGAATGATATGACACGAAAAATTTCTGGTTTTTTCTACAAAAAGAAACCCAAAAGAAAAAATATTCAAACGAAGAGAAAGTTAAAAACCCAGAAGGACAATGAGTACTAAAATTGCACCCAGAAGCAGAAAATGGAATAGAAAAGCACCCCTGATCAAAAGCCAAGCTCTGACTTCTCTTGAAGGGAAACTGAAGGCCTACAGTGTATAAATTGCTGTTTTGGAAAGCACCACAAGTCTTTCTCTCTCTCTCTCTCTCTCTCTCTGTGTGTGTTTGTGTGTGAGCTGAGCTAGAAGAGCAACTAGAAACTGGGAAGGGAATGGACCAAAGACTCTTTTAACAACAGTTAGAAGGACAGGGACTTGTCACAGAGATCAGAGCAGAGATTGGCTAGTAACACAGAGCTTCAAATTTCTACAGAAACCCATGATAGCATTCCACGTGGAAGTTGCCCAATTGTGCCATGCTGTAAACTTGTGGCTGGGTCAGCTTTGAGAGCTGTAGAATGTAGATGGTTAGAATTGGATGACTAGGGGTTTGGTTATTTTAAGGCAACCAAATCTAGAACTTGCAGCACATTCAATCTGTGCTATCTGATAATGTTGAGGGTGGTGCCACGTTTGCATCGGCACTGCACATTTTATTGGACAATGATGAAGGACAAGATTGTCAGAGGCAAAGTTTTTGACAGCTTGGCCAAGTTCGGAATTTTTTATGGCATGCTTAGATTTTTGGATGATGCAATGCAAATTTGCACTTATCTTGTTCTTATCTCTATCAAAGTTACAAAGTCACTTTCTTCAATTTCAGATGTCTAAAAGTTGGAAAAACAACAATGACTCAAAACATAAATAGGTCTAATTGAAAGAAGGATTAATCTTCTCCCTATTGTGTTTTAGGTAAATATGAAGAAAAAAATTGTCAAAACTTGTATGATTGTGCTTGGAAAATATATAACTGAGAAGAAATATATAGAAAAGATGGTATCTTCAAATCTTGTCCCAATTGGGATGCAGCAGTGATGATAGGAATTGGACTTGGCATGGATTTGGACAGATACAAAGTAAAAGCGCATAAAAAAAGCATGGACCAGGTTTACTCCATTTGTTCACTTGGAAGGAATCTTCCCCAACTGCAAGCCAACACTTGCCTTATGTATTGGTGGTAGCAGACTTATTGATCCAAGCTAGAATTTACTGCAGGATGGTGGCCTACAGAATTTGCTAGCAGGTCCTGTTTTATACTTCCTGTTAATCATGGTAAGAACTAAAGTGGGTAAAGTCCTCCACTTGAAGGTGTTTTCTGTCCCAAGTTGATTGAGAGATTGTTCTCTGTCATGGTCTTCTTGAAGCACTGGCTGCTGCAGTTTTTATGGGTACTCCTCATCTTTAATTCCGAGTGAGCTGGGTTTCAAGATGTGAAATTTTTTTACTCTCTGTCTGGCAATGTTTATGCCGGATTGATTATGTATTCTAGATTTTCTGTATTGCGAGAACCCTCCTCTGGGGTTGTGTTCTTCCTGTATGTATCCTGTTTTTGCCCCGTTTATCAATGAATCTGCCTGTTTCACCCCCCCCCCCCCCCCCAAAAAAAAGAGAGAGAGAGAGAGAACTAAAGTGGGTCTATCTCCACCTTTAAAAACTTAGCTAAATGGAAAGCCCTAGTCTAAATGAGAAGCTGTTGAATTGTTTGAGCAAGTCTTGGCATTAATTTGGAGGTGGTAGTTTGTTGGCTGGAGAGACTAGGATCTTGTGCAATGTATAAGGGGGGTAGGCTTCATGGGCTGAGCTTGAGGAGCTAAACTTGTGTTTATGAACTTTAAATTCATGTCATTTTGGTTTTATAGAGAATATAGCCTCTTAGCCAGCAATAGATAGGGCTGCTATCTAGTATGAACCTTTGCCTTTGATTTATTGTCGTTTTCAGTACTGGGGCGGCAAGGCCTACCAAATAACTACTGTCTTAATATCAAATTGGGTCCATGGTTCTGTCTATAGCTGGAGAAGGCAACTACATGGTCAGCAAGGTACCAAAATGCATTTATTCATCTTCCAATCCAATTAATATGTTTGAAATTATGGGCTTATTTTCCGTGCACAAACAAAGAAAGAAGTTAGAAATTGGAAAAAGAAAAAGAAAAAGGACGAACTAACCTGCAAATTGATAGAATATACCTTAATCCAAATCCAAATCTAAATCCATTTATAATTGGATTATCGGATTGCACCTTTCAATCCATTTCCATTACGCATCGGATTTGGATCAGGTTTATTTATTATTGGATTTATTTTGAGATGTACAAGAAATCAAAATTTCATTAGTAGCCTCGTTTTTGTATTGTATTTATCTACTTTTTACATCAACTTTTGATATTTTATCATAAAATTTAGTTTAAGTGTAATCTTACTAAGTGCATATAAAACTAAAATTACTCATTTACACATATAAAATATTAATATAAAGCATAGAAAAACTAAATTATACTCATACTAAGTTGGGTCAGATTAATTATAATTCATATCCGGATCCATTTATAATTGAATTATCAGATTTAGAAGTCGGATCCATCTCCTATTAGTTAGGTTGGGAAAAACAATTTCTACTTTTGAGGTAGAAAGTGTCTTTATCCAAGTATTCTGTTAATATAGTCTTTTTAATAGATTGTAAAGTTGTAACCTAGTAATACCTGAATACGAAAACAGTTTAGTTTTTCCATCTGATCAAGCACTTAAAAATTTGTGCTAAGACCAAAATGACTGTGTCACCAAACAGATCTAAAGTGGCTAAAAATGTCGGCAGGATTTAGTTACATTAATGGTCAACCTGCAATCCTTCTTATAGAAAACATGATATTTGTATTTGATATGAAGAAGTGTATACATTCTTGTATAGAGGAATTTACAACTCAGATGCTTGTATAAAAATCTATAAGTTTTCAACAGGGAAACCAGTAACGGGTCTTATCTCTGTAGCCAAAGAGCGCAATTCAGCGACTTCTTCATTGTTGAGCTTCCATCCAAGTGCACCGGCAAATTCTGCAGCCTGTTCTGCATTTTTGGCTCCTGGGATTGGCACAACATTATCCTGGGCTATCAACCAGTTTAGGACAACCTGTGCAGAGGAACCCAACTCACATTAAATCCCAGCGAGTTAGAAATTAGAATGCCCAAAATATGAATTTCTGCATTCAGGAAATCTTGTCCAAGATATCAATATGTGGGTTTATGATCTTATATGATGGAGACCATGAAACTACAGAGAGTTGGTCTACATATACTAAAAACAGTGAAACAAAGAGCTCTGTCTTTCATGCAATTTGGTATCTATCAAGAGTTTGATAATTGTATCCACGTCTCACATGACTTAACTACTAAAATATAGGTATTGCTGTTTACTGTTCAGCCATGCTTGAACGGAAATGACAAAATTGAGCACTTCTAATTGAAAAAGATACAATAGTTAAAGAGCATTAACAAACCTGTGTGTTTGTTTTAGTGTACTTTTCTCCTATTTCCTTGATCCGGTTCAGCACAGGTTGGAGCTGCACATCAAAATGATATTTCAGCAATAAAATTGGAACTTACTGTGTAACTGGCTTTCAAAGTATTGACGATGCTTTACCCTTGTAAGAAATTCAGGAGTATAAATCTGTCTTCGAGGGCCGGTGGGAGGATTTTCAGGTGTGTACTTTCCTGTAAGAGCACCTGCATATGTATAAATAGTAGAAATTTCAATATTCTCAATCTCTTTCACACCTGGATCAGACAGAAAAACTTGGCTTCTGTGGAAACCAACCTACTAAGATCTGAGATTAAAGGTTGTAATCACTCTAACCAGGGTTGTGCAGAGATTACAAGTGATGATATAAGATCTCAACAGACATCTTTTATCTGTTATAAGTATGTCTCAGCAATCAATACAAGTTCTTACTAACAACTCTGAACCTGCACCAAGAATTCACATCTTTTTTGTTTCAGACTAACTGCATGCCCTTTCTATTTTTTTTTTGAGTCAAACTGCATGCCCTTTCTATTACTAAAAACTGTCCAATTTCTTACCTAATAAAAAACTACGCATTCTTAAAAAAAATTATTAAAAAAAAAGAGAGAAGAAAACTGTGCAATGGGCGGATAACCCAGCTGTTTTTCTCTTGTTGTAAGGTACTGGTTTGGTGAAATATGAGTTTAAATGTAGAAAAGCAGATAGACAAACACATCCTCTTTCTTAGATATTTCACTTCAAAGGTTTTACCAAGCAAGATTACCACTTATCCAGAAATAGTTGAATTCAAGAATAAGCAAGACACAGTAAGAAGTTAAAAAATGCATGAGAAAGAGAGAATTTTACTTCTTCACTGTTTCTTTTAGGAGCCAGAACTAGTCTATCTCAAAATGTAGAAGAAATAAGCTCATAATGTTGAAGTTAAGAACTGCTTGAAAAGGAATGCTCAAAATTCACAATCAGGGGATCAGTGACAAAAGTGAGCACGCCTGCTTTCTCCTAACTCAGCAATTATTTTTGTTTCCATTGTTTACACCCTTCTTAAGTTAAAACAAAAGATAACAATAGGATGAACTTAAGCCCCAATTTCTGAAGATTGCTCAGAGAGGTCTTGAATACTGTAAATTGAAAAAATATTATACCTTCTAGAAATGATTTTATTAATTCTTCAGCTAAGATATTGAGTGAAAATGAAAATAGATTAAGAAAAATACAAGGTTCCAACTTCACCTTGAGCAATAGGCGAATAGGCAATCAAAGTGATCCCAAGTTCATCACAGGTAGACTTTACGCCTTTCTCCTCTGGTGCCCTGTATATGAGGCTGTAATTCACTTGGTTTGATGCTAGTGGGATACCTCTCTTTTGAAGTTTCTTGTGTGCCTCACGCAATCGCCTTTCTGCAATAAAGATCTTTGTGCATCATGTTCAGATTAGTTGAGGAGGGGATCCCTTTTTGTAAATTACTTTCTCGACGTGCCAATATGTTCTATACTTACTTAAAACAAAGAAGAAAAAGAAAAGAAAGATAAAGGGCATGTTTCGAACAGCTGACCATAATTAGATAAAAGGATAGATTTGTACCGCTATAGTTTGAAACACCGACAGCCTTCACAAGGCCTTGTTCAACAGCATCTCCAAGACCATCAAGATACCCTGAAATATGATTTTTCCAGAGACGCCTCTTTAGAAACAAAAGGTGATTATTATATATAGCCATCTATTTACATTAGCTAGACAGAGAATTATTCTATGAAAAAATGGTGTAATATATAAACAACCTTCATTTCCCCATATTCCAGGCCTGA
>CM031919.1:26874470-27297671 GCA_018703695.1 Prunus fruticosa | reverse complement strand
CCATATTCCAGGCCTGAAAATCAACACAAAACACTTGATTAGTTATTGTAGTTACATTAGCAGAATGACACTCTGACGTAAAGGACATACCAATGGAGTTGATACAGTTCTACTGAAGAAACTCCAAGGCGACCGAGGGAATCCTTAAGGGCAGTAATGACACTCTGACGACCCAGCCTCCATGGCAGAGCTGCGAATTTGGTTGCAATAGCAACCTCCACTCCTGGATACTTTTCTTTCCTTTCTTTGACAAATCTGTATAAAATTCAGTGGAAGTTATATAACTAATGTTCTCAAAATACAGAAATTAATCATGATTAGCCTTACTCTTTGTTGACTAGAAAGTAGAATGAGCCACTATAAAAAAAAAAAAATCCCAGTACGTACCTTCCTAGAAGAGTTTCAGAATTTATAGCACCAAAAGAAGCCTGCAAGAGTGAAAAGTAAAATTTTTGTTTACACCGATAAAACTTTATGGCATCTGTTTGAGAGGAACAAGGGAAATATAAGGCTCTTTTCCTACCCTGGAGCCATAAACTTCAGCAGTATCAAAGAAGGTTATACCAGCATCAACACTGACATCAAAAGCAGACTTAGCAGCCTTCATTTTCCTATCTGCAATTTACACAAAACATTTGCCATAATGAACACAATTGAATAATTTCCACTTTCCAACATACCTCGGCATTTCATAATTTTAACAACAAAGCTGCCAATACAACCAATTCAGAAAGATATTGAATTTTAAGATTTACTGCCCCACCTAAAAAACCCATCAAACAACCAACAAGAATTTCCATTGCATAAAGTTGAATCACACAAATATAGCTTTCTTCCTCTCATGTACAATTTGAAGCTGATGATGGGTTTACATTGTAATTAGTAATTACAGGTGCAGAAAGTTAAGCAAATTTAAAAACACTTCCCCAAGTGATAAAAGTGAATATAGAAAGACAAAGGCTCAAAAACTCTAAAAAAACTCATCTGAAACAAATATACCTACAATTATAACCAAAATAAAGCATCAATTTGAAAAGGGATTCTCAGTTTTTCAATCATTTCTGCACCTTACCATCCCATTCGAAGTTATTCCAGTAACTGGTGTCCCCCCATGACCAAGCTCCAATCCCAAGCCTTGTCACCTTCAAATCAGAACCCCCCAGTTTCACCTTATCAACCTCTGTGGTCACATTTTCAGAAGCAACAGCTCTAATCTTATGAACTCTCCTGTGACTAAAAACAGAAAAGCATGCACTGCTAACATGCATAGCCATGATTCCTTTCCCAGGAGCTGCTGAGTTCAAGAAAAAAGAAAACAATCTAAAACAAGAAATGGGTTGCTGATATTGAAGAAGTTTCAGCTCAAAACAGAACTAAATTGCCAGAATTCTGGCAGAAGCCCCCCAAGAATTTTGGAAATGCAGAGACAGACTTGTGAAATTAATGAACTTGTCAAAGAGAAGTGGCTTAAATGAGGAAAGAGATAGTTGGTATTGGTTGAAGCAGCATGGAAGATTGAATTGAACAGTAGAGACCAAACCATTTGGTGGGCTAAAAAGAGTGAGAAGAAACATGGTTCTCAGAAGGTACACGTCAGCTGCTCTTTCCAGGTCCCAGAAACTGAGGACGAGGACGGCTGGATTTGCATGAACCATCAGCGTCAAGTGATGAAACAGAGATCATATTGTCTCATTTGACGATACTTTTGCCTGCCGAGCCGACCTAAAAAGGACAAATTGGGTCTGGATTTTCTAAGGTAAGCTGCAGGATTTAGTTACAGGATGACTGTTCGATCCCCAAGATTAACGGTCAGATTCAGTTGCTCGAAATGTAAATTGGGCCCTTCCATACCTTGTGTAATGTAACAGAAACCCAGGTCTCACTAGAATTAATGGGCCAACTTTAAAAGAAAGGTGGAGAAAAACCGGATCATGTGTATAATGTGAAGCCCATTTCTTGCCGCTCGTATGCAGGAAGGCTAGAGGGTTATAATGAGGGGGTGGGTTCTTAATAGCCGTCCTTCTGATATAGTTTAGAGTTCTTTGGATTGAACTTCTTTATTGTAACCCCTCAACATAGCCTCTCGTTATAAAAGCTTCATTTTCTCTCAAAATGGATGCATATTAGAAAATTCTAACCCGGCCCAAGAAAATTTAGACCCCAATTAGTTGAGTAGGCAAGGCATTGTCATTTTTGTTTCTGTCAGTGATAATCTAATTGGTCATATTGGAATTAGACATAAAGGTTGTGGTTAGAGAGTACATGAAAAACCATAGCTACCATTTGAAAGACAAACTCATTGCAATATGGACCACAGCAGGCTCGCGCACACATACACACACATATATCTTTCGAAACAACATTGGTAGGTGATAAGGTTTATTAATTGATATTGATTATTATATCAATCACTATCTCGTATATCTATGCTGAGGTTCTTTGATAAAATATCTTAATCTTACTGAGCTTTCTTGCCTCATCAGACTGAGAATATGCATGGTTATTCGGCCTTTCAAAATGAAGTGGCTTATTATATTGTTGGCCCTATGCATTAAAAACTTAAAAAACAAGACAAGCAGAGAGAGTCGATAAACTTAAAAAACAAGACAAGCAGATAACTTCGGATTTTGTAATGAACTTAATTAACCTTAGATTAACATTCAGTCAACGTACTAATAGAAACAAGACAAGCAGAGAGAGTCGAGAAACTTGTTTTTCTCTTTTGTTCTAATAGTACTCGATTTGAAACCTTAAAAACAAAAAACAATCTTTAACTTAGACAACTAGTGCCAAAGCTCAACATTGTTCAACTAGTGCCAAAGCTCACTCCTAGGAGGCTAGGAAGTGCCTCAAATTCTCTCAATGCCAATAACCATATATATAGTTATGCGGCTGGCGCAACACTGCCTGCATCATCGTCGTCGTCATCGTCATCATCCCAATCAGTCTTCCGGTGAACATGAAACTGTGTCTTGGACAGCTCCTCCTCCTCCTTAAAAACCAACTTGGAAGCAGAAAGTAACTGTTTGCTATTGACATTCACCATTGCAACTGACATATATAAAATAGGGTTTAGATAGAAGAAAAAAAAAAGACCTGCTTACCTAAGAAATTGACCAAATAAATTAAATAAGCATGCAGTGTATGCGGAAGCTAGTTGCAGACTGCACCAGTACATGTCTGCATATTTATAATAGGGAAAGGAATAATATCATCATATTGGCATATGAAAATTGTTATTCTATATCCTTCCCAACAGACATGTTGCTTTCTTCTGCGATCTCTGTAATTTGTTTGAGATCTTGATATTGGACACGTTGACATGAAAAAGGCAACGAAATTTGGCGCGAACAGGAGGGAGCGATGACATGGCAGGGCTGTCCTCCATACGTTTTTCCTTAGTGGGATGTAGGTCTGTCTACGTATGCTAAGCTCATGGCAAGTGTCTGTGCTGCACATTCGGTACGTGGGATCAACAGTACATGCACGCTCTCAGGCTCCACTGTCACCTCCAGCTCGTCTGCCACGCTGGATATTACGTATCCCTTTTTCTAAAATATTCATTGTGGTTTGTATTTTGGAGATTGAACCCAACTTATTCGAAGTTTTCTTTGGAAATCAATATATATATATACCAATTTCTTTTTGGGTGAAATTTTGGGCTCGTTTGATGTCTAGTATGGGTTGAATATGATAACTCCCTATATTTCAAGCATGTTAGAGCATCCACAGTGGGGAGGTGTACATTTGGAGGTGTAAAGCCACTTTTACATCTCCTTTACACCTCCAAGAGATGCAAATATCATTTTTTGCTCCATTGAGTTGGATGCAAATTCAAAGATGTAAATCCAATTTTCTTGAATTAATTCATTTTTTGTGTTATATTTTTTTTATGTTAATTTTTTTGGGTTAATTTTGTGTGTGTTAGGTTTAATTATTTTTTCTAAACAAATCGACGTAAAAATTTTAAAATTCCAATAAGATATAATTTCATTCAATACAATGTAAATAAAATTAATCTGAACCGTTGACTTTGATATGAATTTATTCTTCACCATTGATCAGTGTAATTATTAGTTTCATATTTCAATTTGAATGAAGTATGGCCATACATTAGAGAGTTGTTGGAGAAGAACTTTGTACATTTGCATCATTTTAATAACTTCCCATTTTAATAAATCTCAACCACACCCTGGGTCTACCATTTTAATAACTTCCCCATCTTTTAGGTAGCTTTCCTCTCTCCTCTCTCCTCTCTCTTGGCTTTTCTATTACGAGACCCACTTGGCTGGGTGTAAAATTAGATGTACATTTGCATCTTTTTTTCCCATTGCACGGTTGTGATGTACATTTACAGCCGTATATACCTTCCCATTGCAGGACATTCCGGCAACCAAATGTGTATATTTGACATACACCTCCATATACACCTTACCATTGTAGATGCTCTTAAAGGAAGAAATGAAAAATCCATGATCATGTTAAAGGTAAAAAAATAGATTACTCACGAAGAAAACTTATCTGCAAAGGACCCACTAGTAGTGGTTTGGGGCAAATGCTCCCCAGAAAAGGTCTTGGGTTCAAGCCCTAGCATCCAGGTAGTGCGTGTGAGTTTAGTATGTTAATTATCGCCTCTCTCAATAGGAAAGGTTCTCCAAAAAAATTTAAAAAAATGAAGAAAACTTATCTCATAATCCCCACAAAATGGTAGGATAGCAACATTTTATAAATTATCCCTCCTAATTGCCCCCAAAATGGAAAATCATTCACCGGCCTTCATTTCCTCCTTTAACAACATATCTTAGATTTATGACTTATTCAATCCAATACAATCCTAGCTAATCATCAAATTTTTTTTGACATTCTTATTGACACTTCTTTTTTATGCATACATATATTCTTATTATGACTATATATGGTTAATCAACCCACAAATACTTTTGTTCAAATTGTATGAGATAGATGAGGTGGAATGGTGTGTTTAGAGATCTCAAGCTATTGTAAGTTTCATGTGAAAAAAAAAAAAAAAACCCTTAGATTCTGTTAGAGCATGATGATAGGATGATAGCAAGTGTCATAAATATTAGATATTGCCTTAGCTAGTTGTTATATGTAAAAGAAAAGGGCATATGATAACAAAAGCAATGTACTGTATTATGATTAGATTCTGTTAGAGCATGATAATAGGATGATAGCAAGTGTCATAAATATTAGATATTGCCTTAGCTAGTTGTTATATGTAAAAGAAAAGGCATATAATAACAAAAGCAATGTACTGTATTAAGATTAGATTATCTTCTGACTCTGAAATATAGCTAGGTTAATATTCTCCTACAAGTTCTTGATGTACTTTTGGTGTTACTAATCCATACGATGACGATCGAGGCAATATACACTTTTCCAAAAATTGAAAACAACGACGACGGTGAAAAACTGTTGTGGTTCAAGGTGAAAAAGCATCTACTCTACCGACATGCTTTAAAAACATTAACCACGACGGTGATTCACCGTTGTGGAATATATTAATCCACGTCGCTTTTTGTCCAAAAGCAATGTCATTTGAGTTCCATTGGAAGAAAAATCGATGTTTGAAACAACATTCTATGTCCCTATATCTTTAAAAGCGTTGTAGGAAGTGTTATTAATTCCACGTCGTTTAAAAAAAATAAAATAGACGTTTTTGAATAACAGCTACGTCGAGTATTACTTGAGAAGCGACATGGTAAGTGTCGTACCATGTCTATGGCTTTAAGAAATTGGACGTGGTATGTGTCTTACGATTTCGATTTCTTTGAAACAATAGATGTAGTATGAATCTTACAATGTCAATTCGATAATAAAAATGGACGTAGTTCTAGACTTATTCATCCCTTGGTATTGCTTTGCCTTGAAAATAATTGTTGTCAGATTTCCTTGAGAAACCAATTGTGAGAAAAGCGGTTTGGCGTTTGGTAAAGTTTTTGTTAAAAGTGTTGTTGGTATTGATTTCCGCATAATCAAAAAATAATTGCCGCATAATCATAAACCCAGCGCCTCCTCGAAACCAATTCCTGCATAATTAGAAAATGAAAGCACCTCTAGCTGTTTTCTCTTATAGTTTTCTCTCACAACAATTTTTAACAATAAGTGATTTTCTTACAATTTACCAAACATGCTAGGCTTCCCAAAAATTTAAAAAAAATCACTTATTACCCCAAATAAGCAATGCCAAACGGGCACTACGTCTATATGTTTAAAATAAATTTGACGTGTAATCCTTATTTGTATGTCACAGTTTTATTTTGGATTTGCATATTGGGAAGATGATTTATACCTCTGTGGAACAAGAAACCCACTCCCATGTTTACAGACACCCTGGATATTGAGGTCCAAATGGACTATTCATACTCAAAGACCTGCATTTTTCATAAAAGCTTAAGATACATCTTACTTTAACAATTCTGTCATAGTTCAAAACCCTACCACATTTATACAACATATACCGTTACTCCTGATGACTACATATAGGTAGGCTAACTATCCATAGCCAAAATTCACAAAATAGTGACCAGGGCTAATTATTCATAGCCAAAATTCACAAAATATTGACTAGGTAACTACATAGCTAGTACATGCGATGACTCGGAAATTCTACCCATTCATTTCTCAGTTCATCAAGTTGTTGTTGGCTGTATGCGCTATTTCCCTTCTCCCACTGCAAAAGACGAGAGATAATAGACCAATATATTATTTCATCAACTTTGAACTCACATCAACTACAATTAAAACTTCAATTCATGTTATACCTTTTTACCAAACTCTAAGTTTATAAATCTGTAGCATCCCTCTCTGCTTTCTGAGCCTGGATAGAAGATAAAAATGTACTCAGATTACGGTAAAGTGCAAAAGACAACAAAAACAAGGAGCAATCCAACCCATTCCCTGAATGACAATGGTATTTCTTGGCAGCTCACTAATCCTATCGCATGAATCTTCACATAACAGAAATTTAGAGACATAAATCTTCACACATAACAGCAATTTAGATCTTGTTATGCCTATTTAATGGTCTAAAATGACCTACAAACTTAACTTTATAAAACCTGTCAGCACAAAACTTTTCCGAAACGAATTACTTAAAAATTTGCCATAATTAAAATCCATTTTCAATAGCCACGAAAATTTGCAGTCCAAGATCATGCTCTTGCTTGAGGTAACTCAACTCAAGCAATATTGGCATAGTGAAGCAACAAATAATGAACTATTATTTATCGGGCTCACAGAATAGTTGAAAAGAACAAGCATAACAAGCTGCACCTTAGCATATTATTAGTACAAGTGTGCGACCAAACACAAAATATGCATACATTCAACGAATTTCAGAATAAATAAAAAAGGACAAGGCTATGCAACCATATGCAGCTATGCAGTCATAAAAGGAAGAAAATTTCATTACCCTTTTGATGCAGACAAAAGCAAAGCAAGGCAAGCACTTGTTTTCAATATTCCCAGCTAGTCTATATGGCAAAGTGTAGAGAAACAATTTGTATAAAGAAATAAACGTACTCAAGCTCCTCTAGCCATATTGTTCTCGAAGCTATGATCACAGATTCACAACCCTCAAATTAAAATTTCAGCGATTCTCCACCAAAAAAAAATCAATACCTTATTTATCTCAAATTTCAAAATGAACTTAATGTAACGAAAGGTAGCGAATGATGTTGGCTGCAAAACAAGTGAACCTGAATCTATCAAGCACCAAACCTCACATATTTCAAACTATTTCAAGAAAAATAAACCCAAGAAATCATAAAAACCCTAGCAGTCAAGACAACCAAATATAATTAAGAAGGAAAAAACACAGTACTTACATTTTCTAAACTCAGTTCACGGATTTTATGCTCAGCTATAGTAATGGAATATGAATTAACATAAAGCCATGCTTGAGCATAATACAAAACAGAAAGGGGGAAATTGAAATGATCAAGAAGATAATTAACTCTATAAAGAAATCCTTTAAAAGATATGTTTCCATGTTCTTCAATTGCCATGATATATTAATGGATGGACTTACGGGGAGACAGACATAATTAATAGAGAGGGAGAGAGGGAGAGAGGGAGAGAGAGATTGATATTACGTACTCCGAATAAGTAGATATCACTAATTATTATTAAAGTTTAATATTGCAGCAGCTGCCATACACATGATCTCAGTAATCATATACAAGTAATATTTTTCTCTTTCCGGCCCTTTGCAAAATAAAAAGAAGCTGTAAAACATAGACACCTGAATTCTTCTTCTTCTTCTTCTGCTTCTTTTTTCTCAGATGCCTCTGGTGCGTATGACTATATAAGCACACCGGAGGTATCTTTTTCCTTATTTAAATTACACGCATACACCTTCTAATATTATTGTATGCTACAAAATAGTTGCCCTATGAATATAAATTCATAATATGCAGCTGATTCTTTTAATATATATATATATATATATATATATATATTTTACCAAATGTTCGTTCAGCTCAAGTTGATGAAAGTATCAAAGCTTAAGTCACTCTTATTCATAAACACTATGAATCTATGATAACTATGCTGCTGGCGCCACATCTCCTCCATCATCGTCGTCATCATCATCGTCCCCATCATTTTCTGTATAAAGGGAGAGAGTTGGGACTTGGTCCTCATTCATAACCAAGTTGGAAAAGCCAGGTTTCTTGCTGGTAACAATCACCATTTGGGAATGGAAATGAGCGAAAGATCGATATACCTGTATATTTGAGAAATCAACTAGTGGTTTTTAATTCATGAAACTCAAGTCCTTCCCCTATTTATAGACTCATAAAGATAAGACGCAGGAGCAGTGGCGGAGCCACTCCTGGGGCAGGAGTGGCCCCAAGTCCCCCATTTTTTTGATCTCTTACAACTTACTAATAGACAACTTGTAACTTTACTTAATGGCCCCTTTAAAAATAATTAGACATGACTAATTTTGAAAAATTCAGTTCTAACATGTGTTTTGAATACTTATATGTATTTGATATACTTGTGTTTTCTATCTCGGCCCCTTAATCTTTCCATTCTAGCTCCGTCCTTGCGCATGAGAGATTCTTAGTTTCACATACATAAGATATCATGTCTTTAACTAAAAATAATATTGTGGATATGCGGATTGATATTGTAGATATCTACAAAAATGTATCGACTACTACATATATGCATCTGTGTATGTATATATATATACATATACGTGTGTGTATGTATGCATAAGTTTAATGTATTTGTTAAAAATCACTACTTTATAATACACCAAATCCAAGTTTTGGTATCATCATCGCATAAAAGATGTGAACCGAACAATCTCTAGTTTTAAGGGTTAATACCAATAATATACATATATACATGCATCAGAAAGAAAAAGGCAATTGCTAAGTTTTCTTCTAGTTTGGAAACCCTTTAAAAATGTGGATTTCAATATTTCACAACATAATATTTTGTGTGTTTGAATCATAATTCCTATGTATGGAAAAATAAACAGAAACAGATGTATATATATGTGAAGGTGTGTGTCCAAGCCATGTTCGATTCTAAAAGAGATTAGCTTTTAATTGATGTCCAATACATGTCTGTGGTGCTGTACATGCACAGGAGAGGAAGTAGCTGATATGTAGGTATATATACATGCGTCTGCAGACACGAATATACGTCTTTCAGACATACATGAGTTTGCAGACACGAGTATACAGCCGTATATACATCAATCTTTCAAACGTTTCCCCTGCCCTCTATAGGTAGGTTCTGAACTTCTAATTATCCTCTGAGTAATTAAGATACATATCATCCAATGACAGTTCTGAACTTGTAATTTCAAAACTTGTTGTTTTCCTTTTGGAAAATAAACATTCAAAGAAGATATGTGTGTGTATTATATACACATTGCATGCCTCTTGAGGATTATGAGAAGGCAGAGATTATTCAGAGAGAATCTTGTATGTATAATGAGTGAAAAGGAGAGAAAGGGAAGTGGTATATATAATAAGCTAACTCCACACATTTTTCCTAAAAGGCAGATGAGGGTCCACGACGTGAGCTAAACTCATGGAAGGTTGCTGCATTGCACATTCCAAGCATGGAATCAGCGGTCCATGCACACTCTCTCGAGCTCTCTCCTCATGTCCACTCCTCCACACACACAGGTGGCTCTATATATTATATATACACATTTCTATATATATGCAGGTGTATGTATATCTTGATATTTTTGGTCCTCTTTTATTCACAACCATCCATGCAATCGATATCGCCTTGGAAATGCACATACTTCATTCTATAGCCACAGATGTTTTGTGAAACCTGCAGGCCAATCACTGTTAATTAAACATGTTCATGCATGATTTAAAAAGTCTAGCTCTAACTAATAATAAATGCATATGTTCTGCACTCATGATTTAGCCGAGGTTGGATTGATATCGACACGCTATATCGATTATTTATAATGTTATTGATAGTTTGATATTGATGTCGATATAGATTCGCCCCAGTTATAATTAATACAAAGAGTTTAAAAATACAGTATAGTTGTTTTTTCATTTTGGTCATAGATTAATGATTAGAGAAATACAGAATACCACTTGCTAATTGCCGACTTCAACTCAACTATTTAATCAGCAGCAGCAAACAATATGTACATGAACATCATGTGAAAGTACTGTGTTAGATTTGGATCCGAGCCTTACTGAGAATCCCACATGATATATAGTCTGCTTATACTAGCTGTAGGCTGTAGCTTGTTAATTATTTTGTCGATGTTCCAATACAAAATTATAAGATCTGGTTTGTGTTTGCCATCTAACATATCTTGACCAAATCGCACATGTCAGAGAAAGAAACAAAAAAGTGATGACCAGTTGACCACATGGCTACCTCAGAAATGTTCTTTAAATTGCTCAAATATTCGATTGACTCGAGAAAGAAACAAAAAAATGATGACCAGTTGACCACATGGTTACCTCACAATTGTTCTTTAAATTGCTCAAATATTCGAATCTAAGGTTCTCAAATCTCACATATTTAAATATCCAGCAAAATTGTCGGTGGGATATAGCTTAGTTGGTTAAGCTCTTTCATCTCCATCCATATGAACAAATATTCGAAACCCACATACATCCAATGAATATTTGTGTAAATTCATTTCCCCTTAATCGTTTGTACTATAAAAAATTCCGGCAGAATATTATAAACAAAAACATTACTAGCCATATGTGCATGTCTGAGATCTCTTACTGATCTGAAGGTAGGCCGTACAACGTGGAAAATTCTCCCATAAGACCTTAATGATATCTTTACAGCTTTACTCTCTAGAGCTATACCTCTCTACAGGCCGTCTAGCTAGCTTTTTCTTGTTTTCTTTCATTGTACCAATAGGTCCACAACCAACAAATTGTCAAGTTGTTTCATCGATCAAGAATCAGGAAAAGCAACCAATTACTTCATCATCTTTTGTTCTTTAAATTTTCAACTTTACTCATAGCTACATATTACTAGCCACAAGTAACTGAAATCTCAAAATTCTAACTTAAACCCTGTTTTTACACAACTGTTAGACGTTGGCAAAACAAAAGTGACAATAAGGGTGAAGGATTAAAAGTGCATGTGCCTGTGGTAGGCGTTACTCAGCCTGCACTAGTACTAGGGTAATGGATGTTATGATGTTTCCAGGGAAAGACAGAAATATGCTAACATGCGTGGGTGACTCTCAGCCGTGATGTATTATGCGACTCACTTACATAAACTACCCAAGATTTCCTCATCAGGGTAATGGTAAAATACACTCCAACTATGATGTGGTCCTGATTTTCAATAAAGAAAGTCAGATGCCCTGTTCTTCTTTCCATGAAAAAAGAAAGTTGAATCCAGTTGATATTGTTTCAACCCAACTGATCCTTGCATGTGGTTTTAACCCCTTGGTTTTGGTTTAAGCTAATGCTATTTCGGCAAAGGTTACTTCTCAAAACGAGAATTGATCAAATGGAAGATGAATTTGAACCTTCACAATAACAGAACGGTTTTACTAACATGGAATAATCACAACTGTCCAGTTTCGGACCCTATAAACAGTAATACTTAATTGTTCTTTCACCCCCTGTTTTCCCTCTGCTGGAACATGCTATTTTCCAATCAACTGCAGAGATGGCTAAACATTATTTATGTTGCTAAACGAATCTAATCATGCTTCTTCCAATTGACCTTTCCTTTTGGGATCCTGCTGAGGACACCGGTATCGAGCTTCTGATAATTATGTTGAAGCTGCCCGAGGACCTGGTATGCAAAGTTGTCAACCTGATCTTCGTATCTCTCGTATAGAACTGGCAATGTGTGAGCAGCAACAAAACCTAATAAACAACGACCTATACCAATTCTCTTCCATATATACCAGGATAACAATATTATTAATAAAAACCATAGTATGTACCATAAAATCAAAGACAGATTATCAGTAAGCTTCAGATAACTCTTATAAGCATGTCTAGCTCAATCAGATAGATAAATCATGAATAATAAAAGAACTCTATAGTTACCCTCAGCAAGAAAGGCACCATGATCCTAAGTTGATGGCAGTTCTAAACCGCTTCCAAATTCAACAAGGTAATCATATTTTCTTTTTCTTTTCTTTTTTGAGATACAGCATATTACAGTATATGCATACACTTCACTAGTAATAAACAAATTCCAGTGATAAAATCCAAAAGGAAGGAATTACATACTTCATCAAATATCATCTTTAAACTCAAATGAGACTAGAAGCATGAGTTTACCTCAGAAGCCACATCACATGAGAGACAGAGAGAGAGCTTAATTTTCCACTACTAACTTACTACTAACAGTAACTTATGTTTCAATTCCATGTAGAGCAAGTGATGCATCAAGTGCAAAATACTGAAAGACAACTCATATTTTATTATGCAAATGCTGAAGTAACAATATTCAAACTTCTGACAACAATCAAATTCTCTCCAATAATCTTCATGGTTATCCCAAACTTTAACCATACCATCAACAGAACACATGGTCATCAGATCATAAGTTTATATCGAGACTGAATATTATTAGTGGTTGGATCTCTCACCAATGTACAAAACAGTCAGAAAATTACACCAGCTTCCTATCACTGCAGCAACCCACAAGCTTGCTACAACCTGAGATAATATCTCAACAGTTTATTACAATTGTCAAAGACGTTAAGTAAAAGCATGATAGCATGGGGTTTTGAGGCCTAAAATGCATTTCCTGCTAATATCAAGAAACCAGTGAAAGCCAAGCCAAGAAAGTGCTCTTCATAACATAGATATGGTGATGTTCTAGAAATTAAATTGAGGACTTGCATATCAGTCTTTAGGTAAAATTTAGATGGTTGAGATGCATAGTGAGTGAGGGTGGATTAGTTGTATTCCGGTCATTCATATCTAATCTAACAGCCGACGCACAAGTATTCCAGTTCCTCAACATGGATCTTAATCAGATCACCTTCGTATATGATATATACAATCATATGTATGAAAAGAATATAATCATCCAAACATACCATAAGAAATTGCTTCAAATTTCCTCCAAGTGCAACATCTTGAATAAATTCCAAGGCTCGATTAATTTCATGACCAATCGAGATGGCAATATTGACAAATAATTTATCAGGCAGAACAAGGCGAGGTACTTCAGACGGGGACCTGCCACCATGGAGAACACAATAGTCAGATCACAACATTCAGCTCTACTGTACACAACATCACCCAACCAAGCAAAATAGACGCTCAAAACTGAACATGTTGACATCACCTGCTAATTATGCCGGAAAAATTTGACCAAAGGAACTGAGCAAGCATAACAAGAACCAAAGCAAAGCCCACAAGAGTCAAGAGATGATAATTGAGCCATTCAAAGAGCACCCAGATAAAAGTTGCACCAGTTAAAACACTAGCTGATATCTTTTTGTTCCTCCACAACAAGACATCAGCAGCTACATAGTTCAGGCATAAAAAGAGAAACAATGCAAGGAGAATTAGCGGAAGCAACAACTTCTAATTGCATAAAAAAAATGCTCAAGCATGTATTGGAACATAATGATCCTACATTTCCCTCCACCCAAAAGGTGGTAGACAGGTTTCTGGCGTCCAAATAGCCGGTTCAACTTAGAAGTGACTGAGTTTGATGTCTCTTCCCAAAAAGTGGCACAGATTTCTGTTTTGAACTACTTTCAGCAAATGTTCCCACAATGTTGTTCAAAAGATCCTCAGGAGTTATTTTCTCAGGCATTGTTCCTATACTTCAAGAACAAAACTCTGGTCATGGCAGAAACTATAATACACTGAAAGCTTGCTTCAATACAGGAAATGTTTTATAGGAAACATACACGCATGGGAGATGCAAAAGATTTAGTAGGGACCATAATAACACTAAATGAGATTAATTAATTGGAAGCAAGGACATAGCAATTCTTTTTTCCCTGCAAGCTACTTATTGTAAAACATTGTACTTTGAAGCCTCAGATACAAGGAAATTGCTTATCCATATGATCAATTTGGGTTATATATGATTAACGCAAAAAGATCTGTGCATGTGCATTATTCAACCTTTATAAACCCATAATAGAAGCAGAGAATGAGTACATCATATGAACAGACTTCCTAGTAATTGCTCTAATCTAACCAGGTTCTCTCAGCCATCTAGACTCATTCCCCAAAACTGTAGACCACAAGAATGAAGATGATTCAAAACAAGAAAAATTCTTGCAAAAGCAAATTTGAAAGGTCACACAACCACAAGTAGCATCGTAAAGATCAGCATTTTTCTTCCAGAAAATTTCTTCTCTTTGAATTATCGGTCAAATCTTGAAACCCCCAAGCGAAAGTATAAAAGAGAATGGAGGAGTACAAAAAGCCACTCAAATTAAGAGTTAAAGATAATACAAGATGAAATAAAACACATTATATTGCAAATCACATCGACACAACAAAACATGATTGCTGCCTCAACAGAAACAACTAAGAACAAACAGGAATAACAGCTTTCATACCCACTAGCTCTAACATAACTGCTGCCTCAATAGAAGATAAAAATTTGTGGTTGTTAACCTCCATGTCTCCAACTTATATTAATTACCATGGAGGCACAAGGCAGTCCTTGTCACTTAGAACACATCAGAGTGCTAAAATAACCGATTTCACATTGGCCCTGTGACCCACACTTTTATGCCAAGAAAAGGCAAGACGCAGAAGATTTTCTAAAAGATACTCCAAGCTAACTAGGAAAAGAATATACAGAAATTTAAAAAATTATATTGTATATCCTACAAAAACACTTTTCAGATCAAAACTTTTGCCCTTCCAGTATCCCAATCTGAAGATTAAAGCAGCTCTATCTATCCTGTAAAGATACTTTAGTATCTCAACCAAAGACTCAACCCTACCATCCAACAACACCAAGATATAAATTTTGGGAAATTCAAAATCAAGGCAAGCATAGAAAGAGTTCCAATTCATACTACTCAAACACACCAGAACTCTACCCAAATTTCAATGACCCAGAAATTTTATTTAACATATGAACTAAAATCAACTGCCCTCTAACAAAGTCACTTGAGGAAAAGAGAGAATAAAGAAACTATGAAAAAACAATCTTTTCAACTCTATTTGTACAATTCATAACATCAAATTCCATGAACAAAAAAAATACAGCAAGTTGCATAATTTAAGCCCAACATAAAAGATGGAGAAAGAGTAATAAGATGCAGAGGAGCAGAAACCAAAGCCAAATGAAAGATGGGTTACCTGATCAGAGGAGATTGGAGCAAAACGAAGAAGCAGAAGGTGATGGGTTTTCCTTGTAGGAGCTTATTAATTATGATTGCAGTGCGGGGAAAGCATGGAAGTTCCAGTACAAGTTGATAGAAATGGAAAAGGCGTGCAGGACTGGAATATTTGTTTTCTTTTTAAATTCCCATTACTTGTGTAGACTTGCAGTTGGCAACTATATTTGGTTCTGTTTTTTTTTTCCTTTTTCGGATAAAATTATCAATACTTACTTGCTAAGCATACAAAATGGAAATTGACTTCCTATTGCTATGAGCTGGTCAAGGAAGGATAAAGAAGTATTTTGACCTGACCAATTAAGCAATGATGGAGCTTAAAAATCAAGGCCTTCAACATTTTCATGCAAATAAACAAATTTAATGCAATTATCTTGTGGGTAGGTAGCATGCAACTAACAAATTAAAACAAAATTAAATATCAATGCATTTTTCACATGTGTTTTTAACATTCTGTTATATATATATATTAAATATTGCAAAGGACTCACTGGTGTAGTAGTTTGGAGCAATTGCTCCCTCTTTCAAGAAAGATTTTGAGTTCGAGTTTTAGCATCCGTGTAGTGTTTGTGACTTTAGTATACTAGCATCCCTCTCAATAGGAAATGTCCTTTAAAAAAAACATTTATTTAGAGGGTTGGTGTATATATAAGAACACATTAAAGCCCTACCTGCATAATTTTTTGGCTTAGACAATGGATTATATGTTCCCAATTCTTCATATATATTGTATGTCCATTGTTATCATCGCTCACTTAATTTGTATTCCTAGAAATACTTTATTGAATCCCCTTAATTCAAGCAACATGAAATGAGTGATGTTAGGGTCAATAGAAATTTCTGGTTTTGGTGTCGATACTTATGAGATGAGAAAATTATTGTATGCGTCGGTTATATTGTTATTAAAAATTGTGGTTTTTTTCCTTTTCTAAAAAAATTCTTATTCAAATACTTATATATAAATAATATATATATATAAAATAAAGCTTAAACGAGTAAAGTAAAATAAAGAGACAAACAAACAAATAAATAAAAGTTAAGATTAAGAAAGCACGTCAAAGACGCTGTCCTAAAGCCTTTGTAGCCTCCCTACGTGCAGGTAATGACGGTCTACAAGACTCCAAGATACGACCCCATATGGAGGCTTAAGGTCCGCTATGAGCACGTTCAAGTTGGATAGAGATTTCCAAACCACAGAACCGTTGCCCAAAAATAATATAGAAAGTAGGGAATATATGAAAGTATGAGAATAGAGAAATCTGATTGTGGTGTGTAGAAATGTGACGGAGGAGTGGCCTTTTATAGGCATCCAAAACTCGTAACCTCCATACACATTTAACCAGAAAAGTTGGTGCAATGAATAGAAAATAAAAACTGAAAATTAAACAATTTGTAACTCCCATAATAAATAAAAGAAAACAGCCAAAAATTAAAACAGAAAAAAACATTAAAATTTTAAAATTATTAGGAAATATCTTTGTAAATATTTGTAATATCTTTACTTGCCCAAATTAGTGTAGGTCAAATCCCACTAATATTGGATCACGTCTTCAAAGCCTTAATAATAGGGTTGATAGAGGGCTATTGCTGTATATATGTATTGCACTATTTGACGTTGGTAATACAACATAATATTCAACCATTTACTTTCTTGAGATGGTATCAGAGCAAACACCACCAGAAACCAGAAACAATAATTCCAAAAATTCAAGCGCCAACACCAAAAATCCTGGTATGGATTCATCACATCCATATTTTGTTCATCAATCAGATCACCCCGGTCTCATGCTCGTTCCCATAAAGTTGAACGGCACCAATTACCCATCTTGGAGTAAATCCATGCTCCATGCTCTCACGGCCAAGAACAAAGTTGGCTTTGTCGACGATTCGTTCAACCTCCTTCAATCTGAACAACCAGCCGAATATGCTCTCTGGAATCAATGCAACAGTATGATTTTATCATGGCTTGCTCACTCGGTGGAAACCCATCTGGCCAAAGCAGTTGTTCATGCCAAGACTGTCCATCAAGTGTGGCAAGATTTCAAAGATCAATTCTCACAAAAGAATGCACCAACCATATATCAGAGACAGAAATCCATTGCCTCTCTCTCACAAGGCACCATGACTGTTTCAGACTATTACAAGAAACTCAAAGATCTCTGGGACGAGTTAGAAACATATCAAACACCTCTCACATGTAACGAGATGAAAGCACACAATACACAAAAGGAAGAAGATCGGATGATGCAATTCCTTATGGGCCTCAACGACACCTACAACGGTGTTCGTGGCAATATCCTCATGATGTCGCCATTGCCTAATGTCCGCCAAGCCTATTCACTCATCGTTCAAGACGAAACACAGCGACAAATAACATCAGGACCAACATAGAATTTTTCCATTGCCGCCGCGATTCACAGCCGATCAAACAATATGTCGAATAATTCGACGAACAAGCACCGTGAGCACTGTGATAGAAACGGTCATACAATTGAAGAATGCGGACCCTCAAATTCCATTGCAAGTATTGTGATAGGAGAGGCCACACTGAGGATAGATGTAAATTTAAAAATGGGACATGGGCTCCCAATGACACAGGAATTCAAGGTAGTAGGCACAATCAATCTAAGCAACAACGTCAAGGGTCTAAAGGGCACATCAATTCGCGTGGGTCTTTTTCCTCCTGCCCACGCAGGAGACACAAGCTCCAGCGCATGAGGCTCAGTCATATGGTTTCAGTGCACCAACCCAGCCAGCCTCTCAATCCAACCCTTTACATGGGTTTTCGCAGAGCAACTCCAACAACTAGCACATGCCGTTTCTATGATGAGTTCAACTCATTCCTCTGGTAATAGCAATGCTTATGCAAATGCTGCAGGTCTGGCTCCTTTTTCCATTCCCTCCATAAATTCTGTGTTTACTAAACCTTGGATTTTAGATAGCGGGGCTACTGACCACATCACTTATGATCCCACACTTTTCACCAAAACTGAATCATCACAAATGCCCATTGTTAATTTACCTACTGGTTCTCATGCCCCAATCACTTCCACTGGCACTATACCATTCAATTCAAATATCACATTAGACAATGTTTTGTGTGTTCCATCTTTTCGCTTAAATCTTATGTCTACCAGCAAACTCACTACTTCTCTAAACTGTTGTGCCATTTTGTTTCCTACCTTCTGTGTCTTGCAGGACTTGGCTACGGGGAAGATGATTGGCTCGGGTAAACAGCGTGGTGGTCTCTATTACATGTCTCCGTTGCAAAAGACACCTGTCTCACATCAAGTTTCACTCTCATCTGATTTATGGCACATGCGACTTGGACACCCGTCCCCCTGCTCGTCTTCGATTAGCTTCTTCCTTATTGCCTTCCAATACTATTTCTTTTGATAATAATTGTAGTGTTTGTCCCATGGCCAAACAAACAAGACTTCCATTTCCTCTAAGTTCAATATCAACTAAAGCCCCTTTTGATTTGTTACATTGTGATATTTGGGGTCAGCACAAAGTTACCACACATTCAGGGCACGTTTTTTTTTTCTTACCATTGTGGATGACTTTACTAGGTGCACATGGGTATTTTTGATGCATCATAAATCTGAAACCCAAAACCTTCTCAAATCTTTTGTTGCTTTTGCCCACTCTCAATTCCATGCCAACATTAAAACCATTCGGGTAGATAACGGGTCTGAATTTTTCTCCATGAGGGATTTTTTTTCAAAATAATGGCATTGAATATCAGCGCACTTGTGTTTACACTCCACAACAAAATGGAGTCGTCGAACGCAAGCATCGCCACATTCTCACTGTCGCACGTGCATTACTTTTTCAGTCTCACTTACCCATTATTTTCTGGGGTGAATGTGTCTTGACCGCTGTCTATCTTATTAACCGATTACCCTCACTGTTCGCACCACTTGTGCAAAACCCAAGGGAAGGTATCGTATAGTAGTGTAGCTCGGAAGTCCGAGTGTCGTATCCACAGAGAGCGGTATAAAGATAACAGAGCTGAAAAAGAACAAGTGTGATTGAGAGGTAGATTTATGCAAGATTTGATTTAGAGAAAATTTAGTTGATTAAAACACTAAGGCATTGGGTTTCCACTTTCAACACAAGCATGCAACTCTTAATAATTTGATCCACAAAATATTTTCCAATGTAGTTGTTCAAAATAATTAAAGCTCTTTTTAATTTCCTTTAGAAGTATTCTAAGCATAACTTGTACCATTGGCAACAAACTATCAAAAAATCATCTTCATCAAAATTCTATTAATCTTTAGTAATTCTCTTCTCTTTTAAAAGCATGAAAGTTTTTACTACACAATGGGAAAAACATGATTGAACCCATGAAATAGATTATCAAACATTCATTAATTAATTAAAAAGAAAACTACAAATTCCATTTGAACAAAACCTACAAATTCACATTAAAGCTTAAGTTTGGATCAAACTAATAAAAATTACACACTTATATTGAAAGCTTTCTCCCTAGCCTTAGCTAGGGAGTTAGTTCCCCATAATAAAATAAAACTAAAAACAGAATTTAAAACTTAGAAAGATGGAGGGAAGAGAGAAAAAGCTCAAGATTGTGGAGCTTGGTGTAGTTTTTACAATGACGTAGCTCTTCCTATTTATAGGAGGATGGGAGCAATATTCATGAATTTAATATGCCTTCCACTTGACATCAAACCAATTGCCAAGTTGCTTCCTTTGATTTATTCATTATGATGATGACTCCTTATCTTAAATTCTTCAAAACTTTCTTCCACTTGAACACTTTATCATGCATTTCCATACTTTCCTTCGTGTCTTCTCATAAAAACTGCAGCAACTTTCCTCAAATTGTAGCTAGATAACAACTCAAGCATCATCATTCTTCTTTGCATTCATTGGTTGCAAGTAGTCAATTTGAACTTCTCCTTCATTGTTTATTCATTCTTTCTTTATTTCTTCAATGATGGAAGCTTGCATGCATGTCCTAGAGTATATTCATGCAATTGATTGCTTCTTCTTTTCATTTGTTTTATCTTCAATTGCATTTGCTGCTGCACAAGTTGTCTCGAGCAAATTTCCTTGACTTTGGTTTCACAAAGATCTTTGAGTCTTCTTATCAATTGCTCCACTTGCTCATCTCTCTTTTTCTCAACATGCTATTGGTGGAAGACACTTAATATCTACAAACAACCACTCATTAAATATAAAAACAAAGATTGGAATGAAACAATAAAAATACTCTAATAGATTTATATAAAACAAAAGAAAATACTAACAAATATAAATTTAAAGATAAAACTTGTATTAATTTTGTGCTCATCACTCACCATTACTTTCCAGTAAATCACCTTTTGAATTGTTATACAACCGTCCCCCATCACTCAACCACTTGAAAGTCTTTGGTTGTCTCTCTTATGCAACCTGTTGTCCATCCTATTCATAAATTTGATCCCCGTGCCACACGTTGTGTTTTTGTTGGATATCCTACTGGCCAAAAGGGTTACAAACTCTACAATTTGGAGACAAACAAATTCTTTGTAAGCCGTGATGTCCAATTTCTGAAAATACCTTCCCTTTCTCTCAATTTTCAGCCTCACTTTCCCCACATACTCCCCAACCCTACCTTTCCTCTGATTTTCTTAAAAGCTGGACCCCACCAATCGATCCGCCTAACCCACCAGCCAATCCGCCCAACCCTCCAGCCAACCCACCACAAGCGCCTAACCACTCTATCCTCTCTGACACACATGACGGGCCTCGCAGCCCCACCTCTCCCATCCCACCTTTGTCCCCATCCGTCGACCCCACCCCTCCACATCAAGATAATCCCATTCCTCTCATTCCCCATCCTCGGCAGTCCACTCGCTCTAAACATCCTCCGGCATGGCATAAAGACTACCACATGTCCAACCACGTCAATCACTCAACCTCAGCGCCTCGTTTTGCATCAGGGTACTCGGTATCCTCTTTCCCACTTCCTTACCTACTCTCGTTTATCTTCTGCCCATTGTGCTTTTCTTGCTAACATTACAGGTCACACAGAACCCACATCCTATGCTCAGGCTATTCTTGATCCACATTGGTGCCAAGCCATGACTCCAGAACTAGAGGCTTTAGCACAATAACACTTGGAGTTTGGTTCCGCTGCCTATTGGTCATAAACCGATCGGCTGCAAATGGGTCTACAAAATCAAATACAAGTCCGACGGCACCATTGAGCGCTACAAGGCTCGGCTTGTTGCTAAAGGCTACACTCAAATTGAGGGCATTGATTATCAGGAGACTTCTCTCCCCTACAGCCAAACTCACTACCCTCCGCGTCTTCTCCTACTGCCGCCTGCACACCATTGGTTCATCCACCAATTAGACGTTCAGAATGCTTTTCTCCATGGCGATTTACATGAGGTGGTGTACATGGAGCCTCCTCCTGGTCTTCGCCGACAGGGGGAGAACGTTGTATGTCGGCTCAACAAGTCTCTCTATGGTCTCAAACAAGCTTCCAGAAATTGGTTTTCCACCTTTTCAGATACCATTCAAAAGGCCGGTTATCAACGGTCTAAAGCTCGATTATTCTCTTTTTACCAAGGCTGAAGGCACTTCATTTACTGAGTTCTTATCTATGTTGATGACATACTTCTCACAGGAAATAATCTTCAAGAAATGGAACGTCTCAAAAAGTTCCTTCTCAATCGCTTCCGCATCAAAGATCTTGGAGATTTGAAATATTTTCTGGGCATTGAATTCTCTCGTTCCAAGAAAGGTATTTTCATGTCTCAAAGAAAGTACGCACTTGATATTTTGCAGGATTCAGGACTTCTAGGCGCACGCCCAGACAAGTTCCCAATGGAACAAAATTTGAAACTCACTCCCAGCAGATGGAGAATTACTGAATGATCCAACCAAATACAGGAGATTGGTTGGCCGATTGATGTACCTTCCTGTCACAAGGCCTGATAGTAGTCTATCCTGTTCGAACACTAAGTCAATTCATGCATCAGCCTCGCAGACCTCATTGGGATGCCGCCATACGGGTCCTTAAATACCTCAAGGGGACTCCAGGTCAGGGTTTGTTATTTTCTGCCACCAACAATCTTACATTAAAAGCTTTTTGTGATTCAGACTGGGGAGGTTGTCGTGCGACAAGGAGATCAGTTACAGGATACTGTGTTTTTCTTGGAAATTCACTCATCTCATGGAAATCCAAGAAACAAACCAATGTTTCAAGATCATAGGCAGAAGCTGAATATCGAGCCATGGCCAACACATGTTTGGAGCTGACTTGGTTACGCTTTATACTACAGGATTTAAAAGTCCACAGATAGTTCCTGCACCATTGTTTTGTGATAATCGGTCAGCTTTGTATATTGCCACTAATCCCGTTTTCCATGAGCGTACAAAGCACATCGAAATTGATTGTCACATAGTTCGAGAAAAACTACAAGCTGGAATAATTAGTCCTTCGTATGTACCTACACGCTTCCAATTGGCAGATATTTTTACGAAGGCCTTGGGGAAGGATCAATTTGTGACACTGCGCGACAAGTTGGGACTTCATGATATTCACTCTCCAACTTGAGGGGGAGTATTAGGAAATATCTTTGTAAATATTTGTAATATCTTTACTTGCCCAAATTAGTGTAGGTCAAATCCCACTAATATTGGATCACGTCTTCAAAGCCTTAATAATAGGGTTGATATAGGGCTATTGCTGTATATATGTATTGCACTATTTGACGTTGGTAATACAACATAATATTCAACCATTTACTTTCTTGAGAAAAATCCTTTCAAATAATAACATATATATCATTATCCCAGAAACATACTACACGACAATGCGATTCACGTGAATATCATGAAACAAATGTTAAGTATAACCTACCCACATAAAGTTTTGAGGACAAATGTTCATGGGTCAGAAATTCATGTCCATATATTTTTCTGCAATTCGAGTATTCAAGTACTTCAAAGGAAGCCCATAACTGTGTAGGCCCAGTTCTCAAATGGGCCTATAAATATGACCAAACAAAAGGGTCCAGCTGCCAAATGCATACGACTTTGAAATAAAACATGTACAAAAAGCAGCATGTGAACAATACCACGTGGCACCAATGAGAGCCCCTACAGCCTTATCCCACATCAAAATCTAATCTTCCCATCATCCATTTCCGTGATCCAATATCCAAAAAATTAACCAACCATTTGCCTTCGCATATCACACAAACAAACAACACATATCCAAAGCCAATTTTCCTCAGCACCACAACTCAACTTCCACAAAACCAATCCCACTTCACTCTATACACAGACAAGAATCACAAAGAGAGTAAGTGAAAGGAAATGGCCTCGACTGCATGCTTTTTGCACCACCATGCACTCACTACAGCTTCTGCCAGGTCCTCCTCATCACAGCGCCAAGTGGTGAATGTCAAGCAGAACCAGATTGTGATCTGCAGGGCTCAGAAGCAGGCTGCCCAGGAAGAAGATGGCGCCGTTAATGTCTCCCGGCGATTGGCTCTCACAGTCCTCATTGGAGCTGCAGCCCTTGGCTCCAAGGTTTCCCCTGCTGATGCAGCTTATGGTGAATCCGGTAAGAAATGTTCTCTTGCCAAACAGTCTCAACATGAATAATTATTTAGTATTGACAGTCTCACAACAACAACATAAACAACATGAGACGATCCATGTATAATATGTTTATTCTTTTCCTCGATCAAATTGAACTTAAATTATGATTAAATGCATATGCAGCCAACGTTTTTGGAAAGCCAAAGACAAACACAGACTTCTTGCCATACACTGGACCAGGATTCAAGCTTTCGATTCCTGCAAAATGGAACCCAAGCAAAGAGGTTGAATACCCTGGTCAAGTTCTGAGATATGAGGACAACTTTGACACCACCACCAACGTGGCTGTCACAATCACCCCGACCGATAAGAAATCTATCACTGACTATGGCTCCCCTGAGGAATTCCTCACCAAGGTGTGATAGCTTCTCCTTCTTTCCATTGACAATTCTTATATATATATATATATATATGTTTTCATTTCCTTCTGCCAATTACTAACAATTTAGTTTTGATATATATTGCTTTTTGTAGGTGGACTATTTGCTAGGCAAACAAGCCTACTTTGGCAAGACTGATTCTGAGGTATAATTTGCTATACAATACAGAGCACTAAGTGGTTTGAATAAATGAAATACTGAACACCATTCGACGGATAAAATTTGGTGACCCCACCAATAATACTCAATAGAGAAGATAGCTTTTACCTGCAGCCATAAAAAGCATGGTTACTTTAGCAAATGCCGACTGCCTGACCTTGCATATATAACATCCATAGTGGTGGCAACTCTGTGAATTCTGATGGTATTTGATTTTGAATTGGTATAGGGTGGTTTCGACTCTGGCGCTGTGGCCACGGCCAACATATTGGAATCTTCAAGTCAAGTGGTTGATGGGAAACCCTATTACTACCTGTCGGTGTTGACAAGGACAGCCGATGGAGATGAAGGTGGCAAGCACCAGCTCATCACAGCCACAGTGAAAGATGGCAAGCTTTACATCTTAAAGGCTCAAGCTGGAGACAAGAGGTGGTTCAAGGGAGCAAGGAAGTTTGTGGAGAGCACTGCATCTTCTTTCAGTGTTGCCTAAGAATTTATTGAGGGTTTGTATATGTAAATCATCTTAAGATTGTGAATTGTCTTGACCTCTCTAGTTTTTTTTTTTTTTTTTCATTTTCTCTTTTTTCTTTTTTATCTCCAAGTGTTTCAGAGTTGGTTATAATTGAAGGAACTGGTTGAAGTATCCTTTGACTCTTGAGCATATTGAAACATTTCATGGTATTCAGAACCCTCTTTAAATGAGTCTCTTATCTCTCTCTCTCTCTCTCTCTCTCTCTCTCTCTCTCGCTACTTTGGGCATTGTATCCAACAAAGTTGAAGAGGAGGTCCAATTTTCTGGTACTGTTTCCCAATTCTAAGACAACAAAGAGAACAAATGAATGGTTAAAGTTTCAACCATCCTAGATGTTTTGTCCAACAATAATGCTTGCACAATTTCAGACTTTAAGCTATGCTTGTATTATTGCTCCTCAACATTGTCTTTGTGCATCTTTAAAATCCATACAATCTAAGCATTGAGGTTTTTCAAGCACTGTTATCATACAGGAAAAGCAAACACCAAACAAAAGGATCGGAAGAATTGACAAGTTGGGAAGCCAGCAGAAGGGTTTTACTGCGATATTCAGAAGCCGACTAAAAACTTGAGAATTCTTTAAGGTACTGGGGCATCTCCAATGAGGATGTAAAGCCACATTTACAATGAAAAAAGAATCTAAAGAGCTTCGGAACAGCTTTGGATAAACCAGTCAACTATTGCTCAAATCGATAAGGGATGCCCCTAATGACCAAAGCTTCATGGTTTACAGGCTTATTTAAACATGAACGCAATGAAATAAATCAAACGTAGCTGTATTGGTGAGGAAACTTGCATCACTAGATTATCCCATTCAATTTGGGTGGGCTCTATAGCATTTTTCCGTGTATTTAAGTACTTGACTTAAAAAAAGCACAAGTCCTAACCAGCTTATCAAGTACAAGTCAACTTTCTCAAGCACAAACGTTTAAAATTTGATTCAAAGAAAAAGAATGAACATGCTATAAATGAAATAGTAGATTTATTATAGATACTTGCTGCACAATCCACATGCTTGTTTGACATGAATGTCTGATTTTGACGATGATAAGGTATTTACATAAAAGCAATGGTCAGAGAAATTATAACCAGCAATTTGCTTTTCAAGTCTTTTTCAAGTTCCCCCATTGCAATAATGGACGCCATTGCTGCGTGCATCCCTGTGTTTCACTTTTAGCTCGTTTAGGCCCCATATCCGAATTGTACGGTCATCACTGGCTGAGGCTAACATGTGTGTGTTTGTTGGATTCCAACTGACACAATTAACAGCTCCAGAATGACCCGGCAATGCCTCTATGAGCTCCCCTGAGCCTCTATGCCATACGTAAACCTGCACAATGAAAACCATCAATTAGCACAGCGAAAGGGAAATGACAACCGAATTCTCATTTTACAACTAATAGCAAAATAGCATAAATGTACGGAGTCCAATTCTTCTGTGTGAGGTCCTCTTAATCCCATCGATCACATTGACCTCACTGTACAGCGACAGTCCAGGATGATACACAACAATGTCAAGACAATGTATTAAACTAAAAAGTTCTATGTCTGCCATTTTGGTTAACCTCCACACAACTAAAGGAGTTCAACCCTTTAATTAAAACAATGCGTAACAAAGTAAAAAATAAACAAGAAGCCTGTTTCATCTGTCATTAATGAAACTGCATCAACTACATTCCAGTTATCCAACGTTGAATCTAAATGGGAATATATTGGAGCTATATCCCGCAACCCCACCCCCTTCACACAGAAAAAAGCACAGCAGAAAACATACAAGAACTAATAACAGATTTAAATATGAAATGAATATCTGCCTCCTAAATGATTTGTCCAGACATAAGCCTTATGCTTAATCACAAGAAACACAAGCAAAAAGAAGAGGCCTCAGAAGGAAGAAACCAAATTCTTTACCTGTGAATCCTCACTACCACTAGCGATGAAAGCTTGTTCAAGTCCACCAAAACAAGACCTGATAACAAATCGGGTGCGTTTATGACCTTTGTACTTAGCAACAAGCTTGATTTCACCTTCTATGCTCCAGAGATGGATTTCTTGGTTCAGAAGATTAACCAACAAGAACCTATTATCTCTTGATAATGAAAAAGAAGTTATAGTTTGATCCTCTTCAATCAATATCTCAACTTTGGCTTCCCTGTCAAGTAGTAATATAGCATTATCTCTACAAGTACTTATAATTTGCTTCCCATCACTGGTTATCTCCAAATCAGAGATTCGTAAAGTTCGTTGGCCTTTCCAGCACTCCAGCTCCTTCCCATCTAACTCCCACATGCAGATACTCTTGTCACTGACACCAGAGAATATCCATTTTCCATCTGGAAACCATCCACAGGACACCAGACCAAGACCAGGTTTTTCATAAACATGGAGGCATTCACCAGAAGAAACATCCCAACGCCTGACCACCTCCTCCACTCCACAGGTGAGGAGCTGATGGTCATCAGGACTCCATGAAACTATGGAAACAGGTTTCTGGTGACCAGATAGTCTATGCTTTAAAGAAACACAACCATTCACATCAACCTATACCCAACAAGAAAATGATCAGGGTATAAAAATCTAGGATAATAGGATCAAAATATAAAAAAACAAAAAGCGTTGCATATCATTAAATAAGAATTACATGCAGAGCTCTCCAATCTAATTCCAACCCAACTGCTATTTTCTTTTAAAAAATTTGTATTGCAAGTTGCAACAATAGAACAACAGGTAACTATTGGTCCACCTGTCAACCATGCATGCACATGGGATTGTATTCCAAGCTGGCTCAGAACCAGTGGCTTGAGCTGGGCTGTGCTGTGCTCAGACATGGTATTGAGCCTAGATTTGAGTGCCAAGCTCAGCCAAGTTAAGCCAAAAGTATGATGAAACTGATCATATTTGATATGAATTCCTAGTAATTTTCTTCTTCTTTTGCACAACATATCTATAAATGAGTATACAAATCATTATTTCACCTCCATTAGTCCCAAAAGTGTCATCTAGGGCTGCAGATACACACACAAACAATAACAAAGTCCGGAAGACTGGAAAAGAATGGGGAAGATGAAAACCAGTTATAGCGCTTTGCATTAGGGCACTACATAATGAGAACATATATTTGATATCTCGTGAAAAACTAGCAACAGAGAAAGCAAAAGTGCCAACAGAGATGGAAGGCCAACATGGGAACTGCAATACAAACATTAGATGTGAAGAAGAGGAGGCAGCAATAATTGATAGATTTATACTGAAGATGCCCATTTATAGATGCACTCAGATACATAGGTAGAAATCAAATTTGACCCATTGCATCAACAATGACAAAATATAAAGTGGAGAAGAGGGCAGCATACGCAAGATTAAGACAGTTCCACATAGTATTGATGTTACCTCCCATATGATTGCTGATCGATCACTTGATGATGAAGCTAAGTACTTCCCATTGTGTGAAAATTGCAGAAACCAGACTTCGTCACTGTGTGCTTGTAATATCTGCAAAATTGAAAGTGATAAGAAAGGTTTAGAACCAAGATCTGACTAATATGTATGTAAAACCAGATTCAAAGTGCCCTTTATAACTGTAAGAATGGGTAATCTAGGCAAGGTAAACAACATACGTACAACAAACACATAATAAAAGAGTAACCACACAGAGAGATTAGACAATCGTCATTGGCATAACAAATTAACAAAACACAGAAAAGATAACGAGTGGATTCAAATTACAAGAGATGGCACTAACGTAGACAGCAAAAAAGAAAGTGAAGTCAACAACGATGGAATCAGACATAGATTAAGCTCTTCTAGACCTTGGTCAGTATCTCCCTCCACACATTAATTCAGACAAGAGCACACTGAACAAGGATGCTTGGAAATGGCAATATACCATTCTCAATGCTGATAATAACAGCAAATATTTAAAGACAGGAAGTAGCAAAGAAACCAGGACCCTTGATATTTAAAGTGTTATCAGTAACGAAACGACAATACAATGCCACAAAGACTTGAATTTCATGTTCTATCAAATTTTAGAGGCTTATGAATTGTAAGCTGAGCCACACTGGTTACTCTTTGCCTGATGAGAATATATTATCTAACACTAGTTTTTCCAAAGAATGCTATCAAGTTCCACATGTCCAATCTGGTCAATTAATTGTACTGCTTTGCCTCCCGCATACAAATCCTACACTTAGATGAACAACTACTTACCCTAGTATTATTTTTTGAATTTAAAACTCTCCACAGACATGTGGAGGGTTATGAACAGCAGCCTTCTTGAATCACTTGCTCACTTTAATTAATTTCTGATAAACTCCTTGGTTTGTTTTTCAGGTCAAACTAATTAGAAGGACTAAAAGAACAAGACTGGGAAAAACCATCTTAACTTACCTAACAGAAAGGCCAGTCTCTTCTCATGGGGTCCATAAAACCCCTGATAACCAAGATTGAGTACTATAATCTTAGCTTACCCTAAAGTGACACATTCACTGTTATTACTCAACTTCACAGTTTAAGATGCGATACCTCATATGACAACAAATAATGAACATGATTTTCATACATCATATGAAATATGACCAAATAAGTATACAAAGCTCTAATTAGAGCTTACAACCATTATTCAGAATTTTTTTTTCCAACCTGTAATGTTCGGGAAGGAATCTGATCTCTCCCACATCGATGATCAGTGTACAAAGACATTTCCTCGTTCAAGGAGTTGTGAAAAATGCAAGCATCACGTTGTAAGACTAGGGCCTGTTCAACCAAATGTTCCAACCGTCTTTCAAGTATCATAACTGTTGGGGGAAGCAGTTTCTGCAAGTCTTCCAGTAACTTTGGCCGAGACTTGGCCCTTGCAATGTTTTTACCAGGAGTCCCACCAAATGAAGGCGAAACTATGCAGGAAGAAAGCTCACGAACTCTACTACCATTGATGCAGAGAGGTACAATCTCAGTCCTCAATGTCTTCAGTGCATCCATGTCTTTTTCATCATCTAGAAGTTCAAAGAACTTCTGCTCCAATATCATAAAGGAGGCTGATTTAGTAATGTTTTCATCTGATAGACCAATTTTTTTCAATGTGTCGACACTTCCATCCCAATTTCCATCCAGAATTTGCTGCATAAAGAGAGTTACCACAGAAGAGTGCAACGGTATCCCAGACTCTTCTTCCAAATGAGCACCACTTTTCTTATAGCCAAGAGAATATAGTGCCTTTGCTATTAGTCGGACAAATTCCACCCTCTTAATAACTCCTTTTGAACCAACAACCTCTTCGTCCCCTTCAGATGTTAGGGGCCGAGCCATCAAGTCTCTTGAAGAGCCAGCTACAGGCTCTGTAATAGATGAACCGTTGGATAGACCTCTCAATTGTCCAGGGGATAATTTCATGCGTTTTGTGGCTGGTTCTTCATCTCCCACACCTCCCATGAAATGTGCACCTCAGCCCATATATTATTACAGCGGTAGAAAAACAAGAAGCAGATATTTTCAAAGTTCTAAGAGCCTCCAGTTAGTCACAAGAAACAAACACCTGCATAATACAGTAAAAAAGGTAATGAATGTCTTAAAGCTTGACTCCATCAATCACATCATCAAAATCTCTAAATAGAGTACACAAAAGTAAGAACCAAATCATACAAAACCTACCAAGATATTCTAGTGAAACGAAGATGCGGTGGGAAAGTAAGATTATAATTAAACTGTAGCTGAATTCTAAAAGTAATTTAAGGTTACACTTTCAGCATTTCCCAACTGAATCAAGATTGGAGGAGGAGGATCAGCAATAATTCCAGTTTAGACAATGGATTATGATTATCCAAAACATTTTCACAAAAGGAACCAGTCTTTCAAATTGCTCGAGCAAAGGCCCTGAATGAAACTTCATACAAGATGAAGTTAATAAGATGAAAATGCCTTCTACATATAGCATTAAAAATCTCTTTACAAAATTGATTGTAACCAGAAGCGGTATAATTTTTATTTTTTTTGTGACCGAAAAATTGCAATTTCTGCAAGTCCATTCAATGACTTCAAGGTTGAGAAACTCCATCATTAAACAAATGTGTTAAAGATAAATGGCAAAGGAGTTAATAATTGACTGATCCACAATGTACATCCATCACCAAATTATTTATACCATGAATCATGAAGGGCTTAAAAGAAACACACTAAACTGATGATATACCATTTAAGCAAACAGAATTAGTCTTATTTCAGTCCATAAGATGCTCAAGAAATGCTAACATTTACCAAGAGGGGAAGACAACGATTTCAACACCTAAAAACAAATCCCTGGTGATAATAGATCAAAACCCAAATCAGGAACAATCAAAAGTAGAAGAATCCCACTACAGTAAGCAATCAAAACAAACCAAAACATGAAATCTGACCTCGAAAAATAACAATGAGAAAACATGTGAACAGATAAAAACCATATTGAACACCAAAACAAATACCCAAACAAGAACGTTCAGCAAGAAATGAGAACCAACCAAGAGGATAGAAGCCGTCACAAGATTTGCCCAAATTTAGAGGTAATAAACAAGCAAAATCCAGGGTACCCAGAAACCGATTTCGCTTTGGGAACCGATTCCGATCAAAAGGAAATGAACCCAACACAGGAACAGGTTGAGAATTCAACAATCAATGATGGGTATGAGGAAGAATAGAGACCAAAGTATCCAAAACAAGGACTTGCTTTTTTCTCATTTGTCGGCACATTAAAAGTAATATAGGTGAGCAAGCAGCAGATTAAGGTGATAGATAATATGAGAAAATTTCGTGAAATCCAAAAAAGAGAAAGAAAAAAAAAAAAGAAATAGCAGATTGCAAATTACAATCAATGCCCAATGGTTTATTGTATATTGGGTAGAGGCTATGTATTTTCAAGGAATGAATAAAGTATCAGGTACCTTTGTCGTATAACACACTGAGTTTCTCTTTTGCGTGGAGGAAACCAACTCAATGGGGTTATATAGAGGAGAGAGAGATTGAGAAAGAGAGAGAGAGAGGGTCAGAGAGATGAGTCTTGTAAGTTCTCCTCTCTCTACTTGTACTGGCTAGGGGCTGGGGCTTCACAGGCTTTTGCCTACCACAACATTTGCTGGCTTGGTTGGCTGTTCACATTTGGGCCAATGTTGGCTCACTTCCTGTAAGTTGGGCTGGGCTAGTTTAATATCTACACCTATTTTTTCTTCTCTTCATGAGCAAATATCTAACCCATGTAGATATATAACTTTTATTTATTTATATAAGCGATAGTGGTGGATGGAGGGTTTTTTTTTTTGGTTCTGATTTTGGAGGAGGGGGTGTTTTACAACTGCCAAGTTGTCATAGAGGTTTGAACATGAGATTACTTATCTACAAATCAAGACATTTTTTCACTAAATTAGACCTGTTAGCATGTAGATATATAATATATAAACTAGGATTTTCATCATATATATATTTTTAATTGTTTTCTTTTAATTGAGTCTGCATAGATTTGTGAATTCCATTGAGATTACAATTTTAATAGAAGTGGAACATACTTAATAAGGAGTTTTATCTCCGATGAAATGTCATTTGAAAATACTATAGACATCAACTGATGAGATAGTGTTTTACTTGTTTTTATTCTGAGAATATTGTAGACTTTATTTATTGAGAAATTGTATTTCTCTTAATGTTGTTAAAATATGACCAAATTCAAATCATGCTCGTTAATTATTATTTACTAGCCTCTCTGCATGCGCTTCCGCGCCTGCAAAAGGTTTTTTAAAAGAAAAAATTAAATTTATTTTAGAATTAAAAAAAGATAATGAGTAGTTGTGTTTATAAAAAAATAATCCATTATCTGATTTTTCTTTTAATTTTAAATTTTTTTAATATGAAAAAATATAAATTTACCATATTATCCTCACTTAATTAATAATTTCAATTCTTAATATTTGCATTAACCAAAGGTATTTTCTGGTATTTTGAATGTTTCACCCTTCCTTGCATTTTGCTTTATATATATAGATTTTTTAAAAAAAACTAAAGGAACAAAAAATTAAAGAAAATAACAAATTATAAAGTGTAAACATGATGGAGGGTTAACTTAGGGGCGCGGGCACCGCTCTACTCTACATATGCAAAGCATAAAAAGGCATATGCGGAGGAAGGGCAAAGGGCAAAGGGTAATTTACGAAACACATAGCAGAACTGAAAACTCCATTTTCATAGCAGACGCCAACTATTCGGGGCAGAGGAGAGCCAGACCCAAATCTTAGACAACTCCACTGAATCTCGTCTTCTTCTTCTTCAAAGCTTTACATTCCTCTGGGCGCCAACAGCTGCCTCCGATTCGGAATTTAACGAACAGACAAAAGGGAAGAGGACCAGAGCCAAAGGAAGAAGCAATAGACATGGCGAAGAAGAACAGAGGCGGCGAACAACAAAACAGTAAAGTTACAGAAAGCATGAGGAACCGAATAGCTCAATTACTCACCCGCTTCAAATCCACCGATGACGAAGGTGAAGTGTTTGAATAAAGCCATGGCTTAAAACTGGGTGCTAATGAAATTTTCATACTTTAATGCGATCTGAATCCATGTTTGCTTCCTTTTTATTTTGTCGGGAGGAGGGTTTCAGGGACTTGCTTGGTATTTGATGCGAATTTAAAAGGACCAAGTATTTGATTTTGTTTAATTTTTCAAATTGTATGAATGGTTTTTTTAACAATATCGGAATCTGCCTGCAGTTTACACATTTGATGCCGGTCTCTCGAACCTTGAGCGTGCTGAAGTGCATCAACAATGCAGGAAAATGGGTATGAAATCCAAGAGTAAAGGGTGAGTGCTGGTAGTTATGTCTTGTTGATAGTGACCAAAATGTTGTATATTTTAATTTAAGAGAAGCTTACATGCTTCCATATTTTTGGGAACCAAAACAAAAGAGGAAAATTTCAGCTTTCTTATCTGCACAGTTTTTTTTTTTTTCAACTGATGATAAACCTGAACTCTGTGTAGGAGTGGGAAAAAACGTGTTGTGTCTGTTTATAAACCTAAAAAGAAGGCCGCAGCCAGAGCCGCAGCCAGTGCTGTTATTCCAAAGCTCACTCATCTGACATTTTCCGAAGGCACAAAAGAAGTATTGAGGGACTTGTTCATGCATTACCCACCCGGTGATGAAGTGGAGGGCAGGGAAATGTATGGGACAAATAGTAATGAGAATGTGAAAGCCAAGCAGAAGAAAGACATTATGTTTTGCAAGCCTTCGATGACCAAGGCAGAAATTGCAAAGAAAGTGGAATCACTTACTTCTAGAATAAAGAAGTCCGATAGATTGAGACAGGTTCTTCTGATTTAACAGATGATGCACCTCTATTATCATCTACATTATTTTAAGTCATAGTTTTTGCATAATAATAGTCTCAGCATGACAGGTTTCTGTGAATTTATGCATGCAGATCACCAAAGATAAGTCTAAGCTTCCAATTACATCCTACAGGGATGTCATTACATCAGCAGTTGAATCTCATCAGGTTAATTTGAACATTCACATAATTGATTCTTGAAATTATTAGCTAGTTGTTAATGCGGCAGATCACATTATGGGTGATATTATTTTTGAAATTTCCTAGTATCAGTTAGATATGCGATGTGTCCTTATCTCAAAATGGTGGGGTCTGTTACTTGTTACTAGAAACTCTGTTTTGCTACTTCATTGAACCGTTGTTTGAATTGAATGGATTCCTACTCAACTTCGGGGACTTATTGTTAATCTCCTATTTGAAAGCAGGTAATTCTTATATCTGGTGAGACTGGGTGCGGAAAGACCACACAGGTTATGATTTCTTTGCTTTGTCTTCTTTATGGTATATTTATAATAAGTTGTCTGGTTCTGTTTCAAAAGAAGTCCATTTAATTTATTTTGTTCTTTATATTGCAACATCTTTTTTTCCTTTCCTTGGTCTTGAAAGTGACGTAAGTTGCATGGATATCATTGTCTATACTGTTAACATATTCTGGTTCATTTTACCTTTTAAAACCTGCCCGCATAGGAAATTTGGTACCTTTACTTGCAAACTTCTATACGGAGCCCAGTGCATGTCACTTTTTGGATTTTTAAAAATGACAAAAGAAGGGAGAGCATGGAGTATCAAGACTTGAACTGATCTTGCATATTTGTGGACATGCATGTTCAAGAGTGCAATTATCATTGTTATAATTGGGAGTTATGAATCTTGATCAGTTTTTGATACTCATGAGATTATTTGTTTTTTATGATAAGCTTCATTAGTCAGCTTGTGTTCATCAGTCATTTCAGGATGCATATGACATGCTTTTAACATTTCTTGATGTTTTCTTTGCACTGTGGACTAGTTTTTCCTGCTTAATATAGCATAGCATTATTCTTTTAAAACTAAACTTAATATTATTACTTTCTGTAACTATGTTTGATAATGTTCTCTTTTTGAAAAATATGATTCAGGTCCCACAGTTTATTTTGGACCATATGTGGGGTAAGGGGGAGGCATGTAAAATAGTGTGCACGCAACCTCGACGTATCTCAGCTGCATCAGGTTGACACTCTTCTTTCTGCATACAAAACTTTTAGGCCCCCTTTTTTTATTTGATTTTTTCTTTACTCATTGTAAACTTCAAATTATTAAATCCTTGGTGTTTTTGTGTCCAGTTGCTGAGAGAATCTCTAAGGAAAGAGGAGAAAATGTTGGAGAGGATATTGGATACAAGGTAATGTTGCTCATGAGTTGTCTTGATGTATAGTTTGTATTTTATCATATCAATGACCATTCTGTCATACACTGTTGTTAGAAGTAGCGTCATAGTTAGCTTCTTTGTATTTAATTTAGGTCTATGTACCAGACATGACTGTCATTAGGGGCGAAGAAGCTCCTGTTTTGCAATTCAATAATTAGTAGTCTGGGAAATTTGAACTAATCAATCTTTGTAACCGGAAGAAAGACGGAATATTGTTCATTTTACAACTCATGTGCAGGAATTGTTGTGGTCATTTTTGTTGGATGCTTTTAGTTGGTCTAATTTTCAATATGAAATATGGTATATTGGTCACAGCTAAGTTGGTTACATCATTTTCAGTTATACCGTAAGTATATTCTCAGGGTTTGCTATATCAAACCAGGAAAGTTAATTTGCTTGTGATTATACATTTACAGAAGGCGTGCGTAGTCTCTATAGGATTCCAAGTCCTATGTATCTTGTCAATATTATTGTAACTTGTGAGAAACTAACTTATATATTCTTTTGGCGATGCTAGATACGGTTGGAAAGTCGAGGTGGCAGGCACTCATCAATTTTGCTCTGCACAAATGGGATTCTGTTGAGGTTGTTAGTGTCCAGAGGCACTGGTAGATCAAAAGCAGGTGACTCAAACCAAGAAACCAAGCAAGATGTCAATGACATAACTCACATTATTGTGGTACTTATACTTTCTTCATTGGGATTCTTCAATTTCTTTCTGGAATCTGTATTAGGATTAGATTATAGGGCTGGAGGGTTTATATGTGCATTCATTCGTGGAAGTCCTTATCTTGTAGGCATATGTTTTGGAGGTTTTTTTTCTTGAGACCAGTTCTCGTTTATGCTTCCTTGTTTCTGTTATCATGGATTGCAATTGCAATGAATGCTTTTCCCTCTGTAGGATGAAATTCATGAAAGGGATCACCACTCAGATCTTATGCTGGCAATTATAAGGTATATACTACACATTGATTTATCGTCATTAAGTTGTTTGCTTGTGTTAATAAACCTAGATGTGTATATAATTTTGGTTTGATTAGGAGCTTAAATTAGAGTAACTTAAATTTGGGGAATGCCAAGTATGAAGAGTAATCAGTACTAGTTTGAGTGAAATGTTACTGTGTATTGATGTGGATAATAGTTTGAGCAGAATTGTTGCTGTGTATTATAGTTTATTGGTGATGCAAATGAAATGTCAAAATGCATGTTTATCAATCATGAATTTTCGAGTCTGATTTTGGTTTGTTTCTCGGAATTTTGTTTTTGTGTGATTAATGTGCAGAGACATGCTTTCTTCACACCCTCATCTACATCTGGTTAGTTCAAACATGTCTTCTATTTCTGTCATTCTTAGGATATTAGTTCATTACCCTTTTTTCTGGAGCTTATATTAATTGATGATCTGCTTCTGTTTATGATACTTATTGTAACAGATACTGATGAGTGCAACTGTTGATGCTGAACGGTTTTCACATTATTTTGGTGGATGCCCAATTATCCGTGTCCCTGGGTTCACTTATCCTGTAAAAACTCTTCCTCAGATAGTGACTTGTCAATTTGTCTAAAGAAAGATGGTGATTTGTCAGTTGTTTATATTATGCTGCTTTCATTTTAATGCCGTGGTATTATCCTTTATCAGGTCAAAACTTTCTATTTGGAGGATGTACTTTCTATCCTGAAATCCGTAGAAAATAATCACCTTAATACTGCAGTAGGTTTACAGAATGAAGATCCTGACTTAACACAGGAATTTAAGCTTGTTCTAGATGAAGCTATTAATCTGGCTTGGTCAAATGATGAGTTTGATCCCCTTCTAGAATTGGCTTCTTCTGAAAGAACTCGCAAAGTCTTTAATTACCAGCATTCTTTAACCGGACTTACGCCGTTAATGGTGTTTGCTGGAAAGGGTAGAACCGCAGATGTTTGCATGCTGCTATCTTTTGGTGCGGACTGCCAATTACGGGCCAATGATGGAGCAACTGCGTTGGAGTTGGCTGAACGGGAAAAGCAGCGAGAAACTGCTGAGATATTGAAAGAGCATATTGAAAATGCTCTTTCTAACTCTATGAAAGAACAACTGTTAATTGATAGATATCTCCAATATTTTAATCCTGAAAATGTTGATTTTGTTCTTATTGAGCAATTACTAAGGAAAATTTGTAGTGATTCAAACGATGGAGCCATCCTTGTGTTCCTTCCAGGGTGGGATGATATAAAAAAAACCCATGAGAGATTACTCATGAACCCGTATTTCAGAAATACTTCTAAGGTTTTGATAATATCTCTACATTCGATGGTTCCATCTGCTGACCAAAAGAAGGTCTTCAAACGCCCCCCTCCTGGTCGCGAAAAATTGTTCTTTCAACTAATATGGCTGAAACTGCCATCACCATTGATGATGTCGTTTATGTTATTGATAGTGGCCGGATGAAAGAAAAAAATTATGATCCTTACAATAATGTATCAACTCTTCAATCTTCCTGGGTGTCAAAAGCGAGTGCCAAGCAACGACGGGGCCGTGCTGGTCGTTGTCAGCCTGGAATCTGTTATCATCTTTATTCTAAAGTTCGAGCAGCTTCATTGCCAGATTTTCAGGTGCCTGAGATTAGGAGAATGCCAATTGAAGGGCTTTGCCTGCAGGTATACCTTTCTCCTCGTTTCTTAAATCTCTTTGAATCATGACAGAGATTGCATTGCCGTATATCTATCGCATTGTTTATCCATTCTCAGTTACTGGGGTCTTATGTTCATCTATCTGTTACTGTCTCAGTGGAAACTTTGTTTGAGGCAAAGAATTTGCCCCAAGAAACAAATTATTGCATTGTTGCCCTGTTAATCTGTTAAAGTTTCCAATAGTCGTGACTCCCTTTCTCCTCCTCCTCCTCTCCCTTCCCTGAAAATAACCCACCTTGCACAGAAAAAATGTAACATTATTTGGGAATATACTATTTTCTGGGAACTAAAGAAACTAGCGAAATGACGCATTGTTGTGTGATCATAAATAAGCAATGATAAAAGATAACATTGGCATGTTGACGTGTCACAGGTCGGTGGGACGTCTTGCAATTGTTTAGTTATGGCTACTGTCATTTTGTTTTGTTTTCATCCTGCGTTCATCATGTTGTTGGAAATATGCACACACATTAGTTGCCTATAGGGACGTGTATTCTTATTCCAAAATGAACTGCATTATACCTGGTACTAATATTCGAAGCAATAAGAGAAGAGGTGTTGTTTCCGTTAGATGAGTTTTTGTGATCTAATGAGTGTTTTTGGATACTTTGTCATCTACTAGCATGTTTTTGGATACTTTGTGATCTACTAGTGTATTTTTGGAGTATAATGAGTTTTTGTGATCTATTAAAGCTTTTCAAGATTTTATTTCTGATTGACAGGTGAAGTTACTTGATCCAGATTGCAATATAGAAGATTTCTTGATTAAGACATTGGATCCTCCACGTTCCGAGACCATACACAATGCAGTTGCTGTTCTTCAAGATATTGGGGCTTTGTCACTTGATGAGAAACTTACAGTACTTGGGGAGAAGCTAGGTTCTCTACCTGTTCATCCATTGACGAGCAAGATGCTTTTCTTTTCCATACTGATGAACTGTCTTGACCCAGCTTTGACTCTAGCATGTGCTGCTGACTTCAAGGATCCATTTTCCCTGCCTATGTTACCTGATGATAAGAAGAGAGCCGCTGCTGCTAAATATGAACTTGCTTCATTGTATGGTGGGCATAGTGATCAGCTAGCAGTCGTAGCAGCATTTGACATATGGAAGACTGCTAAAAAACGAGATCAAGAGGAACTGTTCTGTTCTCAATACTTTGTGTCTTCAAGTACGATGCATATGCTATCTCGTATGCGCAAGCAGCTCCAGGCAGATCTACATCGGCATGGTTTTATTCCTTCCGATGTATCAAGATGTAGCTTGAATGCACGTAACCCAGGTATACTCCGTGCTGTTCTCGTGGCCGGTTTGTATCCAATGGTGGGGAGATTGGTTCCTGCTCGCAAGAAGATGAAACGATCTGTTGTAGAAACTCCTAATGGGGTTAAAGTTTGTTTAAACAATCACTCTATGAATTATAAGTTAGCTAAGGTTAACAGTGATGATCGTTCATTGATTATGTTTGATGAGATAACCCGTGGGGATGCGGGTGTGATGAACATACGGAACTGTACTGTTATCGGGCCACTTCCGTTATTATTTCTTTCGACAGAAATTTCTGTTGCTCCATCTAACAATGACGATGATGATGGTTACGTTGATGAGGGGAGTGATGTGGATGACAATGAGGATGAAAGTGATGAAGATGCAATGGAGATAGATGGCAAGTCAGGTGGAAAACACAAGGATAAAATTATGTCATCTCCTGATAATTCAGTCACAGTTATAGTGGATCGGTGGCTTCAATTTGGGTCAAAAGCTCTGGACGTTGCTCAGATCTACTGCTTGAGAGAACGTTTATCTGCAGCAATCTTATTCAAAGTACTTTCTTTGTTCGTACTTTTACAGCTGTTTATGCATTGAAATTTGCAGTACAACGCAATAGTTCATTTATATCCTGAAACCCTGTAGATTACCATTTTATCTGAGTTTATGTTTTACCATTTTGTAGGTTACACATCCAAGGAAAGTTTTGCCTCCTGGTCTTGGGGCCTCAGTTTATGCTATAGCCTGTGCTCTATCGTATGATGGTCTATCTGGGATCTCAATTCCAAAGGAATCCGAGGAGTCTCCAACTTCGGTGGAAAATGAAACTGTGACTGACGACTCTGTTGTGCCCCTTCAAGATTGCTACTTACACAAATCGATTATGTGCGATATATTAAGGGATGATGCACATGGGAGCAGCAAAGTTGCGTGACCCATCTAATGGAAAAGTAAGGTTTTATGTGATAGGAAATGGGGCAGCAAAGTTGCGTGACCCATCAAGTCACAGTGTTCAACCACCGCTTGATTCTGCTCCCATCACCGCTCACCAGAAGCCTCCATCACAAGGTCCAAATTTAGTTGGTAACGGTGCAAGCACTGATGCACCAGATGGTCCAAGGGGAGAGTCGCCACTGCAGAGGAAGAAGCGTAGGAATAGGGGTGGAGAACAATCATCTTTGAATGGGATCTAACTATATGTTGTAGGCTGTTAGATTGGGGTAAAGCTGGTCGTGTCAAGTTTTCTAGGATGAAGGAATATATATGTCTTCAACACAGTGATCTTTTCAATTTCCCAGACTCTAATCCTCCTGTGAATGCCAGCGAAATCGCATGAATGAACAACACACAAGAGGATTGCATCTGAAATTCATCCTAGCTTTTGATTTTGCTGTCACAAGACCAAGCAAAGCTGAAACCATCTTTGGTTTCAGAAACAATTCTGGTAAGCTCATATCAGTATCAGATTAGATGTGTTGATTCATTAGTAATCGCTTCCGTTCTTTTAATATTTGATGACACTATTGTGACAATATACAAGATGGAACTTTGCATAATCTTTCGGCCCCCATGCATGATGGACTCCACCAATGTATACAAGGACTGAACACAAGCAGCGCTTTGGGTATCTGAAAGCGCTTTGGGTCAAATTTTGGTTGTTCTTATCTTCCTCTTTCAACTTTCCTATTAGATTAAGCCACTTGTCATTGATCAAAATCATCAAAACACAATCATATCCACTGCAACAAAACAACAAAATGAAACTGCAACTGCATTATTAACCTTATCACTAAACATGTGAAAAAGATAAGGGAAGGCCAAAAAAAATATACAAAAGTAGGATAACCTTAATTACTAAGCCTTGTCCCATGAGGTAGGCCCCACCTTATCAAAATAAAAACAACCCCCCCAAGTGCTCAAATTTACACTCCTTTCTCAGAGACTGAAAGAGATGGCAAGAGAAGAAGAAGAAGATAAAGGTAGAGTTCCAATGTTGATAGCAATGAAGGGCCATCCAGGCACAGGCAAAACCACCTTAGCCAATTCCTTAGCCGCAACTCTCAAACTCCCTCTCCTAGACAAAGACGACGTGCGCGACAAACTCCACAGTCTCCAAGCCTCCTCCACCTCCGCGTCTTCCGTACTAAACGACGCGTCGTACCGCGTCATCTGGCAGATCGCAGCCACGCAACTACGCCTGGGCCTCAGCGTCATCGTGGACTCGCCCCTCTCCCGTAGGGCCCACTTCGAGTACCTGGCCCAGTTGGCGTCTTCCAGTGGGGCCCGCCTCTTGATCGTGGAGTGTAGGCCCAAGGACGAGGCGGAGTGGCGCCGAAGGCTCGAGCGCCGCGCTGAGGCTGGTGGAGGGCCGGGCTGGCACAAGCCGTCCACGTGGCGGGATATGGAGAAGCTATTGGACGGGTACGGTGGGTGCACGGAGTACGATGTGGGCGATGTACCCAAGATGGTGGTGGATACTACGGCAGCTCTTGAAGTCGAGGAGCTTGTCTCCAGTGTGGTCGAGTTTATCGAAATTCACAGCCACAGGGATCGGCAAATGACATCTGTCCACCAAGGACTACATATTATGGATTAAAATAAAAAAAAAACAATTTGCATCTCCAAATATGTACAGTAATTTTCCTTTTGTCTAATCTAATGTCACCCGTTACCATGCTTAGAAAAAATAATATTCTAAACTCTTTTAATATTCGAACTTCACTACAAAATAAATTTAGTTTAACTTAGAAAAAAGAAATAATCATTTTTAGATGTCTAAATGATTGGACCATTAATAACTACATTATCTACCAATTTATTTTATTTTTTGAGTAATGTCCACAAATTTATTTTAAGAAAAGAGGGTAGGTGTACTTCACTGATGTTCTTGTTTAGAAAGATGCGTGTAAGATCCAAAAACCTATTGCCTAAATTCTGCCATCAACATTGAAGAAATAATTTGTTGAATTAAATTTTAGTAAGCTTGTTATTAATATTCAAAAATCAAAATAGTACATATTGAATTTTAACTAACCAAAAAGTATTTTTCTTTCTCAGTTAACAGAGACATCATTGTGACTTTTCTTGGGTTAACATCATTTTGCATTTTTTTCTAACATTATTTTGAAATTGACGAAAGTGGTAAAAAGTAGTAAGTTAGTAACATTTCTCCTGCGAATAATTCAATAATTGATGTAACATTCCGAATAATATAAAATGATTTACAAATAAACATTTTATGATTAGTTAGAAAAGAATTTTCCTTTGATTGATTTCAAACCAACGTCATATAATTTTGTTTTTCATAATAATAAAAACAAATAATATTCATGGTTGTTAATATAACACAACAGAGTAGCCGCCGAGCTGGAACCAGAGCTTGATAATAGATAGGTTTTAATGTAACGAGAAGTCAAGTCAACTGACCTGTACCCCAAGGGCCAATGGAGGGAGGCAATCCTTGTCCAACTGTCTTTTTTTTCCCTACAACATAAATTTATTAAAATATTCTTAAATGTTTTTCATAAGATAAATTAATCTTAATCATCGCATAACCGGTGCTAACATATATTTTTTGTCATTAACAATAACATGTTGAGTTTGCACTTTGTCCTGTTACTTGAACAGTCAACCAATTGTGCTGACCAGTAAGATTCACAAGACAAGCCACTTCATCTAGAGTCCGGTTTTCCTGTTACCAAAGTTCCTGTGTCCCCATGTTTCCTCCTTAGTTTTGTGACATGTGGCACACAACTTAACAGGAGTTTAACTCTGTTAACTCTCTTTTATTTTTTTTTCCTTTAATTAAAACAATTAAAATATATTATATTAGAATACACGTTTGATAAAAACATTTTACTGGCCGCTTCATCTTCTACGCTGCACTTCAACCCCTACGTCTTCTCTGCACTTGCAAAACTCAGCCACTTCATCTTCTCCGCTCTACAAAACTCTGCCCCTGCATATGATTTGTTTTTCTAGTTCGCTCGTCGGCGTCCGGTTCATCAGTAAGCACGCTATGCTCGTCATGTTTTTTTCTTCTGTTTTTTGATTGCTGGTTTTTGAGCATCGTATGCAAAACTTAGCCGCTTCATCTTGGGTATATAATTATCAAATGAATTGGGCAATGGGTATATAATTACCAAAACTTTGCGCCTGCATATATTTCACTCGTTGACCATTGGTTCGTGAGGTAAGTCAGGCTCTACTTCATAATTTGTTCCCCTTTTTTGGTTGCTGGTGTGGGAGCCATCGCACAAGAAGCTTTTAAACGATTAATTTGCGATAATTATATACCCATTATGCAATTCATTTGGTTTCAATACTTTTTTCCAGAAAAAGAGAAGGAAGAAGGTTCTGAAGCATACCTCCAGCATTTTGGTTCTTCAGAAGTTAATTCCCATCATGCCTTTTAAATTGATCCTATTTTCAAGCTATGTCTCTGGACACTTGGCTACAAAGGCAATTCTGGGAATTTTTGGGTGTCCAGAGACGTTTTTGGGGTGTGTATCAAAAGCTAATCACCCTTATATACGTAGGGATGAATGCTTTATTGGGTGTCCACAGATACACTATTTAATGAATGCTTTATTGGGTACTAATAATTTGGAATCTGTTAAATGGTGAAATGGCTAAGAGTGGTGGTTAGATGGGGATGCTGTCCTAAATGTTGAACAACTGCTTATGAATGGAGCCTTGTATGTTGGTCAAACTGTGTAAATGCTATTATTATGTTATATATCCAGAGTGCTTGCCTATGTAGCTCATGTCTATGAGTCTAGCTATTTTCGTTGTCATAATACATTTTAGATTTAAGCATTTTGTTTCTTGAAGCATTGTTACTAGTTGTGGGTTCTGTTCTCTAGCCCAATGTGTGATTTGTAATTTCCAGATACAATGTGCAGGTTTGCTTAAAACAGATACCAGAATGTAAGTGTAGGTGGGTGTGGGTAGTGGGGATCTTTGGTGGTTGACATCTGGCTTCTATTTGAAGTGGTTTATTCTTTGAGTAATGATGCTTGCAGCTTCTGTAAGAGTACAGTGGCCTGCATCTAAAATCAGTATCTACAAAAAAAATTGATTATAGTCTCTAACTTGATTTGTAGGAGGAAGAGAAACTAGAAGAGGTACTTGAAATTACCCCAGAGTATACCTGGATATTGATATTGAGGGACAGCACTTAGGTACAGCTTCATGTCAATACTATTACGTGAACTACTACAGGCCAAAAGTTAACAAAGAGGAAGCTCACAGCCCAGATGATGTTCTAGTGAAAAAAGTGCAAAGAAGAAGGGATCAAATTCTGATTCAGGAAAAGAAGGTGCAAAGAAGAAGGGATCAAATTCTGGTGAAAAAGGTTCTAGTGGTAGTCAAAGTAGTGAAGGTGGGCATGGTAGGCAGGAAGTGAACATTGAGAAGCAACCATTGCTGAGGTTCATAGTGATGGGAAGGAAATCCTGACAATAAAAATTATGTATTATTTTTCCTCTGAAATCTTTTCTATATGACCCAAAATTCTATGAAGTTTGTATGAGGTTCTGCATTATTAACATCATTGTGCATTCTTCATCATGTTCTAACATGGAGAGAGCTTATTTGAAAGTATGCAGCATGATTAATGACTTCGTGGCTTGAAATGAAAGTAATATATATTTTCATTGAATATAATACTTCAACACCTTAAGAAGGCAGAGATGTCAAATATCAAAATAAGTTCAAATGCCAAGACAGGACAAACATAACAAACGTTCTAAATCAAAACAGAGTTGTAACAAATTATGGAACCCTTGTCAATTGAGAGCTGAACAACCCAAATTCAACATTATGACGCTTGGTGACTCTTGTCGATTGAAAAAGGTGGATCTACTTCAACATTATAACTCTTGGCCCCGGCACTTGTGAATTGAGAGCTAAACAACCCAAATTCTCCTTCCAATGGTGATTGTGCCTACACTCATACAGTATATATATGTCAAAAGAGCGAAATATACTCAATCAAGTAAATAATTATGATTAAGAAAAGTTTTAACTAAATGCAATGAAGTACCTGCAACAAGTTGACCATGCTAACTGGAAATTCCATGCTTAAATTATTGACAGCAACAAGTTCCTACAATTTTTTGGGTTCAACCAATACAGTAAGAAAAATACAATGAAGCTACAGGGTAATAAACAAAAAAAATATGAAATTAATAAGAATTTATACAATACCTGTGAAAATTCTGATAGAGGTGTTGGAACAACTTTCGTAGTAGGAACACATATTGAATCAACACTGCTTGAATGTTGCAATTCTGTTTTTCGAGTTCTTCTCTTCTTTGTCAGCTTCTCGAAAGCATTTTTTGGCCTTTTAGAACTACCACCAACTTTTTCTTTAATTTTGATTCCTCTAACTTTAATAATATCATCATCAACATTAATACACTCATTTAACTCAGATCTACTATTAATTCCTGGTGAGATCACTTCAGACGTTTCTTGACTTGATTTTTCTTTCAAACATGCATCCACCTCATCAAAAGTCTGGTTCAATCGTCGTATAACAATTTCATACGCCTTACCACACCCTGCTGCCCTTGTTGCTAATTGAGTATGCAACCGACACAACTCTCTATAACGTCTTACAATTTCTAGCTTAGGGTCATTTGTACTTGAAGAGGAATTAATTTTTGCACTCATAGCCTTCACATTTTTTGTCCATCTCTTCAAGATGTACTGAGCTGGGATACTTTTAACATTTCTTGTAGAAAGAACCTTCAAGACATGTGCACATAAGATTCCTGCGAACTCAAACTTCTTACAACTACATAAAGTTACATTATTTGTTGAGTCAAATGTAACTGTATGTTGCCAATTCTTCCCATACGGGATAACTTCATACTTGCTGATTGTTTCCATCTCATCATTGAAGTGCAAAGCACAATCATAAGCCTTACATAGCTCATCTTGAAACACTTTAAACACTTTCGGTGTATACACATTTGCTGCAAGCTTCAATATTTCTACGGGAAATGACAATGTTGGGGAACTTTGACTTGCTTTAAATTCAGCTTTCAACTCTTCGTAACGACGATCTTCAACCAACCTTTGGAAGTGTTGAAAAAATCTGAGCAAGTCATATTTGTAACTAACATATTTTTTTATACAACTATTCATACTTTCACTCCGCTGGGTAGTAGTAATATCTGCACAAAAAATTTGTCGCCCATAAACTAACGCCCATTTCTCCCTTATTTTAAATAAGCGACTCAACCAATCATTGCCCACAAGAGTATATTTTTCAAGCATACTATTCCAAGCATTTAGAAAATCATCTTCATCCTCATAATCATATATGCAACTACTAAAATCTTTGCTAAAATCTTTGAACTTCTCAAAAACACCGCTAAGGTGTTTGGCTGCATTTTGATATATGTGCCAAATACATAAACGATGAGATGTTTCTGGCCATTTTAAAGCTAATGCTGTAGACATTGCTGCATCTTGGTCTGTAAGAATGCTCTTTGGCTTTTTTCCAGACATAGCCTTCACAAAAGTATCAAACAACCACGTAAAAGTTTGAATTGTCTCATCATATAATAATGCGGCACCAAATATAATAGTTTGCTTATGGTGGTTGACACCAACAAACATTGCAAAAGGTCTTCCTTCTTTATTTTTTCTATAGGTAGTGTCAAAACATACTACATCACCAAAATAATCATAATCTACCATCATCCTCGCATCAGCCCAAAAAATATTAGTGATCAAATCATGTTCATCCACTTGTATAGCATAAAAAAAATTAGGATCATTCAATTGCATTTGTTGCAGATACTCTAACACACCACCTGTATCTCCTAACTTCATTTCTCTTGTTCGTTTTGAATGTAAGTAGTTCTTGTAATCATCAGGAATAAATCCAAGACTTTCCCGACCACCAGCTTGTCTACTTAAAAATTCAAGAGTTGCTTTGGGAGCAATTCCTGAACTATCAGCCATATCAACTTCAGCTATTTGTGCAAGAGTGATCTTCCTATGAGACCTAAACAAATGAGTCTTAGACGGACTTGTAGTCACATGGTTATGCTCAGAAACAAATTCTATGTCACGATACTTCTCATTCAAATGACAACTAATTTTCATCCTTGCTAAGCATCCACATCTTGTCTCAGCATCGATGATATTTCACATTAGAAACACGCTTATCAATTTCACGCTTACCTTCAACGAAGCAAACAAAAAGCCTGTCTCTTAACTGGCCACTTTTGAATTTGTGACAGCTACTTCTTCTAATACTAAAACCAATCTTGTATGCATATGCATTGTAAAATGCTAAGTCTTCTGTCTCAAACTCCATCCCAATCACAGGAATTAGTTGTTTTTGAATGCTAGAATGAACCAAATCTATTTTTTCATTACCTTTCATAGCTTGTGATGACTTTTCGTTGCTTTCACCTTCTGAAATGTTCAAGCCAGGGCTTGTTTCACCCTCTCCATCTTCCATGCAATTATTTTCCATATTCATATCCTTCAAAAATTGAATCAAACAAAATTTATACATCTAAAATATCTTCCATAACAATAAAAAATTACAATTGATTCAATAAAAATTAAACAGAGCTAAGTTCTCTACAATCATATGTTCATATTAGTTATTGATGAAACTAGAAAATGGACGTAGATGAAAACCAAAACATTGGAAAAACAGTGTTTCAAGAAAAATCAATATATTTTATATTAATTGTTACTGTAGATGAAAATGAAAAGTCATCACAAGATTGAAACCAAATGAATTTGATTCAAATGAATGGCATATTGGGTATATGATTGTCGCAAGTTATATATTTATTAGTTTTTCATAAGATGCTCAAAAACCAGCAATCAAAAACCAGAAGAAAAAAACATGAAGAGCTGAGTGTGCTTACCTGATGAACCAAGAGCCAACAAGCCAACTAGAAAAAAAACCCATATGCAGGGCTGAGTTTCGTGGAGCGGAGAAGATGAAGTGGCTGAGTTTTGCAGTGTTTTTACGTCTGTAGGGGTTGAAGTGTAGCGTAGATGATGAAACTGCCTACAGTGTTTTTATCAAACGTGTATTCTAATATAATATATTTTAATTGTTTTAATTAAAGAAAAAAAAACTAAAAGAGAGTTAATAGAGTTAAACTCATGTTGAGTTGTGTGCCACATGTCACAAAACTAAGGAGGAAACATGGGGGCACAGGAATTTGGTAACAGGAAAACCGGACTCCTTCATCTAACCTTTGAGAAGTGCGGCTTTTTCCTTCCCATATTCCTTTCAAGACCCTCAACTCAATCTTCTTCGAAGCTTCAAAGTCCTGTCTTGTTCAAAATCTTGTTGATTTTCAAGAGCATATCAAAGCCTGGAGCTTTTCCTGGTCAACTGTCAGTTCTTTGAGTTTCTCTTCTTGTTTAAGCTTCACCATCTGCAGCTGTTGCTTCATTTATACTCAAGCTACTTCAAAAGGGTGTCTTTGTATGCAATCTTGATCCTTTTCTCTTTGAGCTTTTCTCAATCTTTTGAGGGTTTTAGTTCATATTTTGTTCACTATTGACTGCTCCGAGCTTTAGATTTGATGGGGCTGATGGTTGCTTATGAAGATTCAAGACGTATCTATACCAGGATATGAAGGATTTACTACCTCACTTTGGGTGCCTAGCTTTATATAGCAAAAATTCTGTCTTTTGTGTCTGGTTTTTGGGATTTTGCTCAATGTTTCAACAAGTGGGATTTGCCTGGAATTAAGTTTTGACCTTTGGGTTGTCTGATTATTTCACTATTTTGCTTGTTTTGACCAATTTACAGTGAATTTGGAGAAATTGGGTCAGCTTAGATATGCTTTATCCATAGAATGATGCAGTTTGTGCAGGAGAATTAGCCTGGTTTTCTTAATTGGGTGATTTCTGCTTCTTGATTCATTTATAGATTTCAAGTCATGGATAATGTGAATGAACTGTCTTCATCCTTGAGCTTTGCCTCCTCCTCTTATCTATCAAATGGGTCCAGTAGTAACCATGTATCTGCCTCAGCCAGTTCTCAACCTGTGCCAAGTATTGAAATTTATTTGAGTCTAAACAAACTCAGTGGCAGTCTTGAGAGACTTTTACTTGAACCTGAATATGACTATACTGACGCAGAGATTATTGTTGAGGGCCGCACAGTAGGTGTTAACCGGTGCATATTGGCTGCACGTAGTCAGTTTTTTCAGGATCTTTTTAAGCAGGGAAATGATGATTCGATTAAGGAAGGTAAACCAAAGTATCTCATGTCTGACTTGGTTCCTGATGGCCGGGTTGGCTATGAAGCCTTCAAGGTTATCTTGAACTATTTGTACACCGGAAAGCTTCAGCCATCACCTCGAGAAGTATCCACATGTGTTGACGATCATTGTGGCCATGATGCATGTGGCCCTGCTATTAATTATGCTGTAGAGTTGATGTATGCTTCTGCCACTTTCCAGATGAAGGAGCTTGTTCAGCTTGTTCAGGTTTTTACGCTTTTATTTGTCTTAAAAGTTTTTCTTCTGCAAATGAATGTGTCGCTCAATAATTTGTGTTCTTAGCTTGTTAAGTTGAATAGCTTAATTAGAATAGTCTGATGATAATTCATGCAGCAATCAATATTGCTTTATATCAAACATATATATATATAAAGAGTTTTGATTGAAATCACCAAAGAGATGACATTGGTTTTATCTCTGGAAGTCGAAATGCATGTGATCTTTTGATAATGTGTTCTCTCTTTATCTACTTTACCTTTGCAATTTGTTGCACACTTTTGATTCTTACAGTCTGAAAACTTGCAAATTCAATTTTCTGTATTCACCTTTTGCTCCTTCAAATTGATGAAATCACTAATATGATGATGAAATAGTGACATATATGTTTTAAGATTACCCTCTCCATGTTTTACAGAATTATACTCTGTCCAGAGTATGCCAGATTAATTTCAGATCAAAGTTGAAACCTTTGATGCAACTTTCTTTCTGACAAATGTCCAATTTCCTGCTCTGGCTTGACAGTCGCAGGCTGTTTTAGTAAGCAATAGCCTGTGTGGCCTATAATTTCTTAATCACTGCTTTTTTAATTGTTAGCAAAAGCTCTGAAGCATTGCAATTACTAAGTGTGTGCACCAACTGTTTTTACACTACAGCCTGTGGCCTACAATTTCTTTATCAAAACTCTATTTTTTGTTCTCAGAAGCTATGAAGTATAAGAATTACTATTTGATCTGGTTTTCCACAATTGTACCACTTTCCTTTAGTCTCAAAATTTCTAGTATGAAAGGGTTTTTTTTTTTCTCTCTTGCTTTGTTGAGTGTTATATCTTTTACAACTGGACCAATTGCAATTTTTCTTGCAAGGTTTATTTGGTTGCCTTATGTAGTTTTGGTAGGATGATGATATATAAATAATTTACAAAATGATCCTGGTTCTTTGCTAGTTTTTGCTTGTTCTCTTTGAGTTTATTTTGAAGTCTTAGATTTGAACGCATTCGCAATCCTTCTGTTTTGGTATAACTTACTAAACCTCGGCAAGTTTTAGATTTCGACACATGCTAGTATAATATATATCCTAGCATAATTTACATTTCAATCACTTATTTTGTGGGGAATCCAGTAGCCTATCTGTTCATTGTTACCTGTTGATTGGTATATTTATCCTACTAAACAGCAAGTTTGTCTTCTTTATTTTATGTTTGTCAACACCAGCCAGCTTTTAGGTGTTTGTATGCTGACAATTTCCACCAATTTATGCAGCGCCGTCTTTCAAACTTTGTCGAGAAAGCTTTTATTGAAGACGTAATCCCAATTCTTGTAGTTGCCTTCCACTGCCAACTGAGTCCACTACTCTCACACTGCATCCAGAGGGTAGCAAGGTCAGATCTTGACAGTGTGGCTATAGAGAAAGAGCTTCCTCATGAAGTTGCAAATGATATCAAATCACTCCGTCTCAAATCACAGGAAAGGGATGAATCAAGTATGATGGAAATGGAACCAGTAGAGGATAAGAGAATCAGGAGAATCCACAAGGCATTAGACTCTGATGATGTTGAACTGGTTGAGCTTCTCCTGAAGGAATCTGATATTACGTTAGATGATGCTTACGCTCTCCACTATGCAGTTGCATACTGTGATCCCAAAGTTGTTAAGGAGGTTCTTGGTCTAGGCTTGGCTGGTATCAACCTTTGCAATGCCCGAGGACATACTGTACTTCATGTGGCAGCCAGACGTAAGAACCCAGCAGTTATGGTTCCTCTTCTGAACAGGGGAGCCTCTGCCTCAGAAATTACAGTAGATGGTCAAACTGCTGTTGCAATTTGCCGGAGGTTGACTAGACCAAAGGATTTTAATGAGAACACAAAGCAGGGACAGGAATCCAACAAAGACCGGATGTGCATCGATCTTCTAGAGAGAGAGATGCGAAGAAACTCAATGTCTGGGAACTCGTCAATCATATCAGAGGTGATGGCTGATGATTTGAACGTGAGGCTGGACTATCTTGAAAATAGAGGTGATGATTCTTAATTATATTAAATAATTCACTTAGATTACATTTATAAATTTATTGATAATGATTTGAGTTCAGGATAATGCAGATTAGTAATTTTTCCTGCTATTGAAGGATTTAGTTTTTTTTCCAAGATATTTATAATCTGTTTGTATGTGAAAGTTTTATTAAGTACAAATTACAATGTCTTAAGTTCATGAAATTGTTTTTTTGTTTATGTTATTTTATGTCAGCACTTCGATCTTTTTAGTGTTTGGGTTGGTAGAACCCCAAGAAATTTAAGAAGATATGCTTAGGGTGAGTAGGCATTGCATGGATATGAAGGATAAATACATATCCGGGTCTTGAAGTCCCTGCTGCCCCTGCTTATAGAAATTCGACCTATTAGTTAATGTATGAAGTCAAAATTACCAGCACCTTAGCCTACCTCATTCTTAATCAAGACATTTACTTTGAGCTTTGTATTCTTATCCTTGAAATAAGTGTACAGATTCCTTTATTTTGCAGTGGCATTTGCACGGTTGTTGTTTCCGGCTGAAGCCAAGCTTGCTATGGAAATGGCTGCTGATTTAACATCAATGCACAGTGGCCTTTCAGCATCAAGAGGGTCAAGTGGGAACTTACGAGAGGTTGATTTGAATGAAACACCCTCTGGACGGAACAAAAGACTCCAAGCAAGAATGCAAGCCCTTCGTAAAACAGGTATGGCCGTCTTATCTGTGACATGTATAAATCCTCTGTGACTTGCATATTTCCTTGACCCGTGTTAACGTGCAATTTTCCATGCCTATCCTCTTTGACCATACTCTTCTTAAATCCTTCATTGTGGAACCTGTAACTTGCCTGCCATGCTTACCACAACCTTTTAATCAACCCGAAAAAATTATCTAGTGATAGAACCAGGTTGAAACATGCAGCATATTACCATGGTTAACTGTACAGGAGAAAGTTACAGAATGCTTTCAATATGGGATGTCATGTAACTTCCCTAGTCCCAGGATGAAGTTAGTCCCAAAGACTCAAGAGTCTTTGTAAAACCTTATTAAGTCTAAAGCTGGACTACCATATACAACTTGAACTAGTTTAGGAAAGAGCATAACTTTTATCCTCATTATTCTCTGAGCAATCAGTAAGTTATATCATATGGTGATGGCAGTGGAAATGGGCCGGCGCTTCTTCCCCCATTGCTCAGAAGTGCTTGATAAGTTTTTGGACGATGAGATGGATATGGCTGATTTCATCCTCGAAAAGGGCACTCCAGAAGAGCAAAGAAAGAAGAAGATGCGGTTCTTGGAACTTAAAGATGATGTACAGAAGGCATTCTGCAAGGACATGGCTGAAAATAAGCGATCAGTTTTGTCATCCTCATCATCATCCTCATCGTCTCCGAAGGAGGGGGTAACTCACAAGATTAGGAAACGGTGAGGCTAATTATATTTTGCAGGAAGCTGTGAGATTTTGATGAATTTGTAGTTGTATTTTCTCCTTCCATATATTCTTAGGAGCCTATTTTGTGGCATTCACTTTATCAAAGATTAAGGTAGTACATTGAGTCTGTAATATATAACTTAAGGTATTTGGCTTGTATATTTGATAAAAGAGCTTACAGTTTTAGAGAGAATGAAATCTGTACTCTTTGGATTTCCCTGTGTCTCCGTTGGTGTGATTATGCTAGCCTTTTCACCAAATAACAGAGACACTGTAATTCTAAATTTGTTTCTTTCATAATTATAGTTTGCTGGGTTCAATGTGGACTGTGGTGCAATCCATTCAAATGTCTACAATGATGTAGCAAATTTTGTTTACTGCCCAAATTGCCAACATAAGTATATGCTTCTTCATCAGATCCATCATATAAATCTATTAAAACTCAAAGGTTTTTCCTTGTTCAACATTCCATGAATTTTGCGTGAGCAGTAACAAAACTGTTTCTCCTTCCCTAGCTATGACTATGCTAAAATATAAATATGGTTTGAATACTCCATTGTCAAAACGGAGAACTTGGATTCAGGCCTGAAACTGTGTTTCCACTATTTTATGAAACTGTTGAAACTTTAAAGTGACTTCCCTCTTTAGTTTTGAGAAAGAAAATCCAAGTCATACGTGTGCAATCATCTATAAATGTTGTCAATCATCAAGCTCCCATCGGAGTGACAATTTTAGTAGGTCCCAAAACATCATAATAAATAAGAGAAAACATAATCAAACTTTTATTTAAACTTAGGGAAAAGGAACACGATGGCTCTTAGCCAGTTCACAAATATCACACTTAAAACTTGAAATATCTAAACTAGTGAATAAGGATGGAAATAACTTTTGTAAATATCCAAACAAAGCATGTCCAAGACGCCTATGCCATAACCATACTTCGTCAATTTGTTTCTCAATACTAGCTCCCCCAATCTTGAAAGCTTGACCGACTCTGGCTTCACCTCAAGTGCCAAGTCCAGGGAATAAAGTTTGCCCCTCCTAGTACCACAACCAATCATCTTGTTGTTGAGAATGTCCTAAAAAACACAATGAGTTGGTCAAAAGGTTACAGTGCAAGCCAAAGCCTTAGTAATTTAGGCAACAGACAATAGATTATTGTGCAAGGGTGGAATAATTAACACATAATCCAAATTGAGGGAGTCGTGGAGAGAGAGAGAGAGAGAGAGAGAGAGAGAGAGAGAGAGAGGAGAGAGAGAGAGAGAGAGAGAGAGAGAGAGAGAGAGAGAGCCCTCCCCAATCACAGGGGAGGGTGTACCATTAGCATTAGACACCACTGCTTGAGGAGACGGTGTATGAGAGGTAATTTGTCCAAGATCAAATGTCATATGGTCAGTGGCTCTTAAGTCAATGATCCATGAGTGTTTCTTGGATGAAGTATTTAAACAATGACATTTGGTACTTGTTGTGGCTATAGAGGCATATGCTGAACCAGCGGGACTTATAGGGTTTGATTCTGAAGATATGTTGAGTGATTTGCTCCTATTCCTGGAGGGAGTTTTGGAGTGGTCCCACCAATTAAGGTACCCAATTGGTTCGTAACATCCAGCACAGGTATGTTTGTCTCTGTCACAAGTGGGTGCACTTCTTCTCCAGAAGAGATCCTGAGGCCTTATTCTGAGTAGAGTCACCAGGAGAAGTCTAGGGCCCCCTTGGACATTGAGTGACCATGACAGAAGCTTCCTGAGCCCTAGTCATGGTTTGTCTATGTTGAGCTTTGAGACGAACATAGTCAAAGGTTTGATCAATGTCTAATTTAGGATCTTTGCGTAGGAGTTCCCCCTAGACTTGATCAAACTCAAGGTCAAGGCCGGCAAGAAACAAGTGAACACGAAGACGATCTAGTTCGGTTTAGCGCTCAGTCATGTTGGCTATGCAGTGTATGCAGATGAGACTCCAATGGTCAATTTCTTGAAAAATGCTATGTAGCTGGCTGTAGTATTTATGAACGGGTGCTCCATTTTGCTTGATAGTGAACGCCTATTTGTTGAGATCAAAAAGATAAGTTTCATCGCCACCATCATAATAGGTCTTCTTAACGGCATCCAGATTTCTTTGGCAGGACTTAACCAGATGAAACGACTCATTAAGGAGAGGGGCATGGAGTCGATTAACCACTCCTTGACCTGAAAGTTCTCGATACACCATTTGTTATAGGTGGATGGGAGCTCAGGAGGCTTTAGAGTGTCACCGGTTAGGTAACCCAATTTTTCAAAGGCAACAATGCGTATCTCCATAACTTGAGACCATAAGGCATAATTGGTTTTAGTGAGGGTGACATCGACAGGGAACGGGGAGTTGTCACTCTGAATAGTAATGATTTGAGGAGTGGAGGTGGAAAAGCCGTCAATGTGTGGAACCAGACATCACCCATTGCAACGGAATGATGTGAGGATAAGATAAAGTTATATGTTTAGGGAGTTTGATAAGAGGATTTGATTTGAGGAATTTGGATTTGAGGGTTTTGATTTTGGGTTTGTGTGAATATGATGATATGATTTGAGGGCTTAGAGACAGAAATAAATCTCATCGATTAATTAGGATAACTCACATCAACAAACTAGGCCACGAGAATAAGGAGAATGCTAAGCCTATTCATCTCCGCTCATGCGGGCAAATATCTGAAAGTAGCTTCTTATTGAACCATCTTACGCACATCTATAGTTAGAAATTGCTCATTCGTGCGTTAACCATTGGCCTTGGCTTACAAGAATAAATGTATCTCTAACAATTGATCTCACATTAATCAATAGCTGACAATTATTCATTAATGTAAACAAATGATGGAAGCAAACTTACAGCATTATATTGTGCACGTGGACAAATAATAAGGATGGATCCACGTGAGCAAAGTGTGGTAGACCATTTTAGAATAGACTCATCAACTGCAATGAAGGGCCCATCAATTTCCCCCAAATAATTTCTTCTTATATAAAAAAGAAAAACTTTTCTTTTGTTTTTTGCTTTTTGGTGGGATGAAAAGAAAAACTTTTCATTAAAGAAACGAAAAGAAAAACGTCGAATATTTATTGTTCATTGTTCTTTTCTTTGGGTTCCGGAAGTTTCACATGATAAGTTGCGTTGCCTTGCGCAACGATTCATCAGCTTGCTTGGGCCCGAAGCCTAATTGGGTCGTCTCGTCTTTTACTTGCCACTGGTTTCTCGCATTTTCTGTCACCCTTCTTTCTGGCTCTGCTCCAAAGCCTCGAACAAACCAAAACGCCTAAAACCACCCTCCCTCTCTCCCCATCTCTCTCTCCGTTTTCACCTTCAACTTTCTGGCACACACACCTCTCTCTCCAAAACTCGTCGGCCCTTTTCAATTCTCTCTCAGAAATTATCAAATTTCATCAACTTTTTATAGTAAAGGTGACGTTTTTGCTGATTGATGCTCGGAATTCGTCCTCCATATCAATTTCAGAGCGTTAGAGCTTTTGGGTTGCTGTGATTTTGGTGTTTCTGAATGGCAATCCAATCCTACGAATCCTACGACATGTTGCTCAAGCAATTCCTACTCCCGCACCCTTTTGTCCCATACATATCCATGCTTGTGGGTATGTTCGCCTGCAAATTGGTATGGCGTGGCTCTCTCTCTCTCTCTCTTTCTTACCCTTTTACTAATATTTGCCATTGAAGCATATATTGTATAAAGATCGTATCTTTCTCTTCAATTTCTCTTCAATTTCTTTTTTTGTTTTTTTGTTTTTTCAGGTTTATGATCTCAACCACTTGCTAAGTGCTGCTTACTTTAAGAGCTATTCCAACCTTTCAAAGATGCAACGCATTGAGTGGAATAATCGGTGATTTTTCAGCCTCTTCTTAATTACTTGTTCTTTCTTGTTCCGTTTTGTTCATTCACTCAAACCCATATGTTTTGTGTTCTGTTAACCTGTTTATACAGGGCAATCTCAACTGTCCATGCCCTTTTTATCACAGCTATGTCATTGTACTTGGTGTTTTGGTCAGATCTTTATTCTGACCAACAGTTCAACGCTTTTGTTACGTTGCAGACAGAGCTCCCCGCTGTCTACATTTGCCTTGGGGGTAATGATGTTTCCCATTCCCTTTGTTTCAGACTCATTTGAAATTCTTGTATCTGCTCTGTTTTAAGGTGTTATTGAATTCTGGACATTTGCATGTTGAAGCTTGGATATGATACTAGGTGTCTATATTTCATGTTTAAGCCTGATTATGCTTTAAATATGGGATCTTCTTGCATGTGTAAATTTCCAAGTAATATTCAACTAAATAGATATGACTAGCAAATCAGTAAGTAAATGCATTCTCTTCTTCAAGCCATAGAATAAATTGAAGCCAATCATATGAGTAGTAATGTAGACATTAGAGAAGCTAATAATAGGAGTGATGCATAATGCTAACGGATGATACGATACCTTTTCTGGTGTCATTTTGGCAGGTCTCAGTTGGGTACTTTCTAACTGACCTTGGGATGATCTTTTGGTTTTACCCTGCTCTTGGTGGACTGGAGTATGTAAGTGCATTCTGTTTTGAATTGTTTGTTATTGGCTGAATTTTGTTATCCGTGTTGCACAAGCCTGGGTGGAAGTTGTAGTATATGAAGTGAATAACCTTGATATTCGTCAAATTAACTGTGATCATGTTAATCTTTTAGGTGGTTCATCATCTTCTTTCTTTAGCATCAGTAGCATATGCTATGATGACTGGGGAGGGACAGCTTTATACCTACATGGTTCTTATCTCTGAAACAACCACCCCTGGTATCAACTTGAGATGGTATTCATCTCTTACTAAAATGCCTTTCTAAAATCTATGATTCTGTTCATTATTGTTGATGAATAGTGGTCTTGTGAAGGTATCTTGACACGACTGGAATGAAGGGGTCTAGAACATATTTGATTAATGGGGTTGTAATTTTCATTGCTTGGTTGGTGAGTCAAATCTATTCCCAATTTTTGCACAAATTTAAATCTTTTCCTTTTCTCTAGTTTTATTTTCTGCGTTAGTAGGAAGATTCTTTTGACAAAATCTTTCTTCTACCATTGATATTATACATGCTTTTTATTATTCTGTGCAGGTTGCCAGAATACTCCTGTTCATGTATCTGTTCTACCATCTGTACTTGCACTATCAACAGGTAACTTCCACACCTGCAAGAACTTCATTTGATTAAATTCTGAGGTGCTGTAGAGCTGGTCTGCTGACCAGCCTGACCTATAATATCTATGTCTTGATTTTCAAATTGATTATTTTATTAGCTTGTGAGACACAGCAAGAAACAAGTATATTAAGCCTACATGTGCTTGCTTAACAGGTTAAGCAAATGCACATAATTGGGAAATTTTTAGCTTTCGGAGTGCCACCAATCCTAGCGGTCATGAATGTGATGTGGTTTGGCAAGATTTTCAAGGGATTGAAGAAGACATTAGCAAAGAGTCAGTGAAAGATTCTATTGATGGGTGACATTGGCTTAAGAAGTGACTGAAGATCTACACCTATCTGTGGTTATCTGGATGTACGATATGTCCTCTCTTGTTCTTGTACACCCCCGCCCCCTCTTAGCATGTAAATGGTATACAGAATAGATCAATATGCTGAGCACACGACATGGTTTCTGATGCAGTGCGAATCTAATGATATAGTAGATGTTCAGGAACCCTTTCTTGTGATTTTAGAACACAGCTGAGCAATGGTGATATTGACTGGGTTCTTGATCCTGAGTCAAATCAATTTCTTTGTTGATCTTACTTCTGTGCTTGGGATGGAACTGAAATTATTCTTTTTATTTTTTTATTTTTTTATCTCAGCGTTTTGAGCCAGGAAGCAGCAAGCACTTGTGTTCTTCCCACCGCCTTACCAGTTATGTACAGCGGAGCCTTCATGAAATGTGCTGGTAAAGAAGTGGCGGTGTTATTTCTGGAGCCATATATGTATATAGTTCCTGTTTCAGCTTAGAAAATATGTATAGTTTTATAAGCAGGGAAACACTTGCTCCCACTAAATATTGTATAACAATTGTGTATCCCTTTAAATAAATAAATAAAAACCAATAGCAACAGAACAATGAAGTTTACGATACATGATATAAATTTGTCCTTGAAGCACTTAGTCAAAGTCATTTTATCATAATGGGCAAGATTGAGACCAAAATTGAACATCTATAATGTTCGTATTGATTGATATTAATTAAGTTTTTTGTACAGTGGACCAATTTTTAATAATGAAAACAAAATCCTACAGTGGAAGAAACAATGTTCAAATGGTTAAGTCCAAGTTTATATCATGGCTTCCAACCTCTTGGAAATCCTGAATGTTACTGAAATTTCCTGTTGAGCTGGACTGAGAAGTGTTGTGTTCATCAGCAGAAGGCCACAACTCGCTTTCTTTTCGGAACTGCGCCATGGTAGTAACAGTCGGATTAAACGATAATGAAAGCTCACAAAATCCATATAGTTGACAAGTTTCTTCATCCATAGACAATCTGCTGAGTTCTGGGGTATGAGCATTCTGTAAAGAAAATGTGAGTTATTAATTACTTGATCTGTAAGCAATACATGTATAACGGGGGAACTTAAACTTGTGAATGCAACAGGTGAATTTTGTAACACAACCTTGTACCCCGCAAAAAGAAAAAGTTTAATTATTAGGACATATCAGTTGCAGACCACGACAGATCACCTTCTCAAAACTGGTTTGGTGCAAATGATACTTCTGTGCTTGAAGTACCTGATTTTGTTGCTTGCCTGCAGCTTCCTCTTGTGTTAATATACGTCTTTTTGTTTCCTCATCAGTTTCAGAAAACATTGCTTGCGCCTCATATCTTAAATAATTTTCTGATGGCCTGCAGAGGGGAGAGAGAGAGAGAGAGAGAGAGAGAGAGAGAGAGAGGAAAAACAAAACAGAAACGTTTTCATTGATTAACATTGAAAAATTAAAGCTAGAGAATGCATATGGTGCTTTGTTATGCTTCTAATCTTTTGATTTCTTTCTTGCGAAAAGAGAGATCATATAAAAGACCAAATAAATAAATAAAGAAGAGAGATCATATACAACAACTCTTTTTTTTTTTTCGTTTGATGAAATATATATAGCAACTCTTCACTTCATGGTGCAGCTGTCGTTGAGAAAAGTAACTAGTTAAGCATCAAATAGAGAAAATACTGGTATAAATGCAACTGGAGAAAGCTCTATAGATTCATGAACCTCTCTAATAAAATTTACATAATATAATTCATAATAAATTCGGGTGGAAATTAAATTTAAATTCATAATATATACCTTTGAGTTTGAGTTTGAGGTGAGAAAATGGAGAAGACATTACTGCTATGATCTTCAGAATGTGCATTATCATTCACGCCCCTGTACATCTAACATTCAATCCAGAAATCTACTTCAGTACTCAAACCACAGAAGGACCGACTGACTACGTATTAAAAACATCATGTTTTTGGTATGTCAAATCAGTTTGATCATGAGTATAACTTGGTCTATTAGTCTTCAAAACCCTAAATAATGTATATATGTGTAAACTTAAAGGGCAGCCAGCTTTGTTATTAGGTTAATAATTAAGAGAGGATTAGGTTAGCAAGGTGATAGGCTGCGTTGTCCGCCGTGCTTAATTAAGATTAGGTAAAAATTGATGAGGATCAGGTTAGGGGCTAAGCCACCAGTTTAGGAAACAATTTACTATAACAAAAGTGGAACTATCCCAAAAGTCCCATAAAGCTGTTTTTGCGGCTTTTATTAATTAGCACCAGCTGATGCATAATTAGAATGAATTAGCACCAGCTACTCTTTTAAAATTATGTACACATGTTACTTTTCAATAATGGCAACGGCCTTATAAGCCAATTTGATCTGATCATATCTCATCTCTCTTAGATCATATTGATGTCTATCTGTTTCGTGGGAACAAGACAAAGTTCTAAAGTATAAACAAAAAGAAAACCAGAAAGGAAATCAAAGGCTATGATTAAAGAATGAAAAATAAAAGATTAAGGGATGAAATTGAATATATATGCTAATAATGCACACCCTAACTTACACTAAATTAGGTCAAAACTCAAAAGTACTCTATCTGATTCTGTTCCGTAATTCGGCATCGATCCTAACCATTTCTCTGTTGGTTTTTTTGGATCTGTTTAGTTAACAAGGATGCTTAATTAGTGTTTTGTATGCCTTCGATTTTATATATGAAGAACATATATTGAAATATAATACCTGCAGATGGCTTTTGACATGAGAAATTTTCAGTCCCTTCACACTCATCGTCTGCAAAATGCGCTTGGGTGTTGCTTCTGCAAAAATCAACACATCTATTTCTTTACTACTATGATTTCAAGACACAGCTTCAGCAACCAATTATGGTGACCTAATTCTCATACAATATATATATATATATATATATATATGCTAACTGCAGCAACCAATTATTAGACTTACTGTGTTTTCCACCAAGACTTTCAACAGCTTCAACAAAGAGTTCATGGAGTTGAGGTGTCCACCGCAGGCGTGGGAGATCAGATTTCTGGTACTGCCTCACTCCAATTTTCTGATAACTTTTCATTTCTTCGTTCATATGCGAAAGATAATTGAGGAGCTCTTCACAAGCAAGATGATGAATGATGGTATATATGTTTATATATACATAAATACCTTGAATGAGAGTATGAATGCAGCCGCAACCATAAGATGTTGATCAGTCTAAGACCGTAGACTTTTGATGAGAATATGTACATACTTTTCATCTACCATCATGTATTGTCTTGGTCACATTTTTTTATTTTTATCAGATAGAATGTTTTTGTCTGATTAAAATATTCTACTAACTTGCAAATTTATATATATGTAAAACAAGGCTCCACTTTTAGAAACTGTTGGGGAATGGTATAGTGCCTTGGACCTGTTCCTTGTAAAATTAAGCAAATTAAATTCATTAATATATGAAAATGAATGTTTGAGTGAAATAGATGATCATGCCAAAATGGAATTGTTTACGAAACAAGTCAAAGATGGAAATTAAATGCCTTGGGAGAGCGCTGCAGATCTAGGGAACTCATTGAAACGGCTAGAAAGTCAAAACCAGTGATGTAATAGTACAATTATTTAGGTAGCTAGGTGTAAAGCTTCAAGCTTCACACGATATCATCAAAGTGCGAAATTAATTTTTATTTTCTTTAGTGAAATTTCAGCGTTGAAAACATCAATCGAAGTAATTTTGCTAATAATGTTAAGAATAGTCGTTTATACGAGCGTGAATGATTACCGATCATCATTGTTCCTTTAGAAACAATATTTTGCACCTCAAGGACTAAACTTTCGTGCCAAAGTTTCTAGGAGTTGTTAACTTCCTAAAGGAATATTGAAGAACAATTCTCTTTTTATAAAATGAGTCATTCATATTTGAGCACAATGATAAGGACACAAACTTTTCTCATATAATTGAAATACCTTACTCCTCCAAACCCATGTGCGAAAAAACCTAGGACATGCATATAGTTGTTTAAAGTTCATGATTTTTGAACGACGAGCCACAAGATGGCAAAGCAAAGGCAAGTAAGTCAAGGTGTGAATTTAAAGCGAAGGCCATCTCTTCTTTCTCCAATCAATAATTTATAAACCTATCATGTCAATAAAAGACGGTGCCTACTTTTGGACCCATACGTACTGCATCTTCGTGCTGCCGTGTTCCACACTACAAACCCTACGAATTCAATGTGAAAGAAATATACATGGAAGAATTAAACCCTAGAATACAATTTGTTGAAAGTTTGCATGCATGGTAGTTGATTGAAGCTAAAGTCATTCGACTGCGTTCACATATATCCATAGTAAATTATGAGGCCATGATTCGAATTCCAATGAGGTCCTATCAGTTGATTATGGATTTTGAATTCATTTTTGGAAGCGACGAAGATAATCTTCAGTATTATTCTAAATGACGATGATGATGCAGACATCGCTACTAGGTTTTATCTTAGCTAAAGCTTTTCATATCCAGCTCTGCTTCTTTTTTTGTCAGTCAAATGGAATCTTCAAAAGTTATTGTCCTCTCCTGTCTACCTAGCTAGTTTCTATTTCACACTACAATTGGTCCTCTTTTCAAATGATTTAATTGCCGTTCTTCAACTTCTTCCTTGTAATTCTTCCCATTACATCGACTGCAATGCAGAGAATTTTGCTTGACTTTTGGGTATGGTTGAACAAAAAAAATACTTTGATGTATAGAAGATCTTTGGTAATATCATTAGGCCTTGCGCCTTGGGCCTATTGGGTTTTTGGGGCTTACTTTTTAAAAGTAGGAGTCATTTTCGTTTATTAAGCCATCTCCAATCATGTTGGGGTTATACTTAAATTTCTACCCTCTAAAATACAACTATTCTTGTATTGCCTTGACTCAAAATGTTTTTTCCTACAACCATGCAGACTCATAATGTGAGTCCTCATATTTATTAAATTGGTTAAGAATGGTTAACCTCTATTTTCTTTTTTGTCGTTAATTTTTCTTGACATTATTTTTGTTTCAACATTCGTGATTTAATCTTCTGAACATTTTAACCTTAAAAAAAATTCAAAATTCCAAAACATTTTATAATTTCACTTTAAAATGTGGTTTATCCTTGAATTTAAAAAATACTAATCATATTAAGATAAACGACAATTACAAATAAAGATAAACTAATAACCATCATGTGGAGGGCGTGGATAATAGTCTTCAGAGTTGTCTTCTGGAATGTAGGCGGAACTTGTATTCATCTGGGTTTCCATAATTTCATCTTACTTATTCCCCCAATATTTCTTCTTTCTTGGAGTAATTAAGGCTTATCCAGAATCACTCCCAAATGAACCCTTAATTAATTCACATCTTTCATTAGTTAAAATGTTTTTAGATTGATTTGTCAAAGTCTTATCTTGAAGCAGCGCGTGATAGCAAGAATGATGAAGCTTACAAAAGAAAACAATAAACCTTTAATCCTTGTTGATTATCTAGATGAGAATAACTAAGAACAAAAGGGTTCTATGCCTTGTTGATTCCTGAGGAATACCAAGTTGATAGGAAAATAGAGAGAATGATCTCTAAGTTTAATATTCAACGTCAAAACCTCTCTTACAATTAGCTATGAGATAGCTTTTATACTTAGGGAAAACAAACCGAACTCCAAACCCTAGCTAAAATAGGAAAACAAACTTACTTCCTAAACCAAACTCCAAATTTTAATTGAAATAGGAAAACAAAAATATTTGCCCAAAATAAATTTCTAGAACATTAATTACGCATCTTATGTCTGTCAAATTGAAACAGAAAATTATAAGCGATGTGTGTTGCATCACATACGCATATTGTATGTATGCACATACATCTGTGTACATACATTCATATATGTACTAGCTGAAATATAATCACAAGAGAGACAATCCCCTATGCCAAAAAAAGAAAAAAATAATCACAAACTTTTATTTAATAAACAGATTTCTCAAAGAATTTTTTTTTATGGAACATGACTTTTACAAGTGATAGCTGAAAAGTATTATATTGAACTTCGCTGAATGAAAGTACACAAGGGCTGACTAGACAACACAAAAATTCCTATGTATAAAGCCCACAGCAAACCTTTTTTTTTTTTTTTTTTTTTTATACAAGCGATAATGGGAAAGGGAAAAATCGAACTTAGGACCTCATATGCAGCAGAGGCTAAATACTCTTAACCACTTGAGCTACAAGCCCCTTGCAGCAACCTACTCCACTTTAAAATATCACACTTCTCTTGAGAATTTTATAGAACAGCATCAAACAAGGGTGAGCAAAGAGCAATGTCAGGTTAAGATCCATTGTTTTGATGAAATCATGGTACTGAAAGATTAACAAAATAAAAACTGATTTCAAAATTTACATATTTCAACTTGAGACCCAACTTAAACTTGGCTTTGTCTAATATGGTAGGCTAAGAGTTTAGAAATTGAGACCTCAAAATATTATCTAAGTATATATCTAATTCATCTTGACACCAACTGCTTAGTTAATTTAGAGGGTCCTATAACCGCTTTGCCATATGCCACAGGCAATGATACTAACTTCTTTGCTTTCCCTACATAAGCCCTTTTTGTAAAATTGTCATAACCATTTGCTTCAATAGCATCCAGAATCTGCCTGTACAGCAGCAAAGATGCCCACACTGGCCATCTACTAGCTGAGTTGAGTTCTGAAACACCTTTCTCAGCCTCATCAAAAAACATCCTAGCTCTCTTTATTTGGCCCTTCATGAACATTTTCCATTTGTCAGTCACCTTTCCGCGAAAGATGTCATCGTCTGATAGGCCGGCTTGGGCAAGCTCATCTTGTGGGAGATACACTCTTCCTCTCCTGGCACTACAATGATCAATCAATTCAAAGAGTAAGATTTAAGCTCATAAAAGAATGACCAAATTATTTTGTATGTGACAAAATGATGACACATAAAGAAGAAGCTTACTCTTCTCCAACATCTCTGAGTATATTAGTGAGCTGATTAGCTATTCCAAGGGCCAATGCAGCATTGTAAACAGTCTCTGTTGAAGCCTTTGATTCTGGGCTTATCCCCATTACCGGAACACTCATTAGGCCTACAGTCCCAGCAACATAGTAGCAGTAGAGGTAAAGTTCATCAAAGTTCTGGTATCTTGATTTTCTCAAGTCTAATCTCATTCCTTCTACCATGTCTTTGAAGGGCTGTCCAGAGAGAAAATTGGTATGGTAAATCACTGAGTAATTCTAATAGATAAAAGAACATTTTTAGCTCTGATTTTGGACTTGTGGTAGTTAGTACCTGTATATCAACAGGGTACTTGGAGACTGTATCAGAAAGAGCAGCATCATACATATCATACGGACGACCTTCGAAAAGATCCGTTAATCTTTTCTCCCATCTGTCAAGAGCTTTGGGTGTGATGTATGAAGCATTTGGTCCATCCACCAGCTCATCTGTTCTTCTGCACCACACTGCAGAAAAAGAAAGCAATTCTTCATTTAAAAACTGCGCACAAAATTGTTTCCTCGTTTGCAAGCTTTAAAAAGAAGAAGTCAAGTATATTGATGTTAATGTGCAGAAAAAGGATGCTTTCTTCAAAAGGGCCATGGAGGTCTCAATTGTTCCCTCGGTTGTAAAAGAGCAAAGATACTTAAAGACCATGTATAAGTCAGATTTAAATTGACTATACAGCAATACTAAGCACAAATTGTGTAATGAACCACAAAAATTACAAGAGAAATAGAATGGGTTTCGAATAAGAATCATTATACGAACCATAAATTGCCCAAACAGCTCGTCGCCTCTCTGGTGTCATGAGTAATGTGCCTGAAAATCACAGAAAGAAACTGATAAGGACATTGCCTTGCCAATTAATAAGTATCAACATCAAGTTGTAAATTGCAAAAATTTTCCTGCCTGCAATATAATATGGAATGTGAAGAAGCACATCCTATCTTTAAAGTTTTGATAGTTTGGAATCTAAATCTTCATTACACTACCATAATAGTTATTTCTATATAAGGGACTAATAACCATTAAGATCCTATCCAAAAGAAGGTAAAGAATAGTTTGTATTTAATGACTATTTGGGAATCAAGTTCAACTGCTGTCAAATTTCCAAAATTTCTTCTCATTTCTCCATTTTCATGGCAACCAAATAAATTTCCTCTAGTCAATGATAATGTAAAGTACTTTTTGGATCCCAAATGCGTGTGAACGTTTTAGAACAAAACAAAAAGATACCAAATGTTCACTAGTGCTTGGCAAATAAAAAAAGGGAACAAAATCAAGTGCTGAGTCCACCAGTATATCCAAGAAAATGAGTGGACCCGATTAAAGAAATAAGAAAAAGAGCAGATAAACAAAGACTAAAACAGAACCAGAGAGAGAGAGAGAGAGAGAGAGATGAGCTGAAAGCCTGAAACATCTCTTACCCAAGTAAAACGTCTTGGCATATTCAGCACAGACCTCACCACATCGATCATAAGCCTGATTCAACAAATCCCAATTGGTCAGACCATCAGTTTCAATCCGTTCATCCAAGTCCAAAGCTCTCTCCTTGACCCTGCTCTGTTCTCTGACCAAAGCAGCCTGCTTGAGCACCACTTCATAGACCATTTCTTCTGATGATCTTACTGGGTGCGCAACCGCACCTGAGTAAGCTAAAACCCCAGTTGAAAAAGTCAGCCTAGAGCACAGTTTTGACCTCCTTGGGCTACCAATTCTGGGCATGAGACTCAGCAGAGAGTTGGCATTCTCTTTGGGACTAACCACCCAAAGAAGAACACCTGACATCTCAGAAGAAAAGCAAGACTGAGAAAACCCAATTGATCTCTTGCTGTTATCTTGCTTTTTGGGTTCAGCTTTTTTAATGTAAGGCTGTAAGCTGTGAGGTTGAGGCGCTCTTATGAAGAGATTGGAGGGTAAGGCAAGGTTTTGAAAGACTGGTTGGCAAATGGGTGTCCAGTAATTTTTTGAGTCTATTGCAATATAAAAAAGCTCCCCTCTTTATATTGCTTCCAAAGGCTAATAACGATGTGTGCATGTTACCGAGAGAGAAGCCAAATTCAAGGAATATGCTTTGCTATTGCATAGCTGGTGATACATGAAAATATGTGGACAGCGTTTAAAAGACTTGTGTAATTTTTTTTTTTTCCTCTTCTGAATAGGGTTAGAGCATCTCCAAGAGACTCTCCAAATTTTATCCAAATTTTAGCTAAAATAGCTAGAAAGCTAAAATAGCTAACCACTTAAAAGGTGGTTCCTCCAGCAGTCTCTCTATTTTAGCTAACCTCGAATATTTTATTATTTTAAATTCATTAAAAAAGTAATTTTTTATAAAAAAAAAAAAAACCCAAAAGCTAATTGTCTGTGGATTGAACTTGTAATATGAACAGGGGAGGCAAGGCAAGCGAGGTGGTAGATCTGGTCAACCTCCAACAGAATCAACTCAACGAATGAGCTCGAACTTGGGTTCTTCTTCTTCAATCCCACTGGTCACCACAATCCTTTGGTTCTTCTTCTTCAACCCCACTGGTCACCACAATCCTCTGGTTCTTCTTCTTCAACCCCACCTTTCTTTTTCTTCTCTCTCTTTCCCTCTCTCTCATGCGCAGCTTCCAGCTTTTTCTTCTCTCTCTTTCCCTCTTTCTTTTCTCTCTCTCTTTTCCCCCTCTCTCTTGCGCAACTTTCAGATTTGGCGAGCGATGAATTTCTCTCTCCCCCTCGCTACATGTAGCGAGCCAAAATAGCGATAGCCAAAATGGCGAGAGAAGTAGCGAAGCTGCTGGAGGGTTGTTTTTCCTTCTTTTTCACTAAAATAGCTAGGGATAAGGGAGTAGCGATGCTCCTGGAGATGCTCTTAGTCCCACTCACCGGCTTGGACGAACATGAGTCATCGATGAGTATGAAGCATACATCAATCAACGATTCAGAATAACCGCATGAGAGACTAATGCTAACACCGTTTTTTATTTTTGTTTTTGTACTCGACTCATGAATATTCTTTTTCACTTATTATAAAATTGAGAGACAATTTTAATTTTTAAGTGTTTCTCGGGATTACACAAATTTTGTTGCTCGCTTGGGCAGCTTCGATAAAAATACATAGCTCCACAAGCAGGAAGTAGGAACCAGTCAAGAAAGGCATGTGGGATTCTGAATGAAGCTGAGATTGCATTTTATATTCAAGTCTTTGTCTTTGGAATGTGACAGGTACCAACAAGGTCATTGCAATTTTACAAGAGAAAAAAAGTGGGTGTGGTGTGGATGAAATTGTTTTACATCTTCCCTACCCCGGTGTTACTGCCCCCTCTTCTTATCGCTCTCCTCATGCAACACCGATAGCTGGGGTAAGGATCCTTAACAGTTTTCGTATAGCACTTAATGATTCATGAACGAAATGCATGTGAGTGAAGTGATGTATAATTGTATTTGTGTGTATTTACCTTGTCTTGTCGACTACTCCCCATTCCCCGCAGCTCTCTACTAATTTAAGCATTTGGTTCCTGGTGATTGAAACCTAAGTTTTGGTTTTCACCCAAAAAAAAAGAAATCTAAGTTTTGGATGCCCATATAGTCTAGAGTTGGTTAGATTTTAGTCCCCTTTCAGTGTGATAAGAGCGAACTAACCCTATGAAGGAAGACATGATGTGATGGTCTAGCTAACTTCAGTCCTTGACCATTAAAGCAAATTTAATCTTCTTCACTCTTTTTGGGTCGAAAGCAATTCGATCTTATTATCCAATTGACTTCAATCTGATTTGGTCTTCAAATAACTTTCGCCGCTAAAGCAAGAGTTAGGCATTCTCCAACCAATGTGGTCATAAACCCAAATTTTCTCCCTTCAAAAATTAATTATTTGGGTTTTGCCCGAACTCAAACGTTTTTTCCCCCAATTCTTCATACTCAAATTTTAAATCTGCAATTATATTAAATTGTTTAAGAATGGTTTAAGTCTATTTTTTTTCATGGATAACTTTTCTTCATTTAATCTTTTTAAATAACTTCATAATTTAATTTTTTGAACAATTTAACCTTAAAAATTTGAAATTTCACAAATATAATTTTATTTGAAAAATAGGCGGGTATTTATAGAGTTTGGAGTGAGTTTTGGGGTTGGATTTGATTTAGGTTTGGGATTATTTGGGTTTGGCTTCATGAATTGGAGATAGTCTAGAGACGGTAAAAGAATAATGCTAATAGCCAATGGGTTCCCACCACATATGGTACCTCCGGTCGAACCCCGTGGCAACCCCTGTTCGACCCCAACGTACCAAACTGACGTAATAATGTATATTAATTATTAATTATTTCTACTAAAATATTAATATTTTTAAATTATTTGATATATATCATTGAACATTATGTGAATGGTAGCGCAAAGTAATGAAGTTAATTGGCTGCTTGTAGGTAGGTATACGTTGGAGGAGCTGAGAGGAAGATCCTTCCAGGATTCCATGTGCTTTTGTTGAGGGCCCCCGGCCACCGTCACCTTTGCTTCATCGTTTTGGGTGGGGGGGGGGGGGGGGGGGGGGTATCTAGACATGCGGCGGTGGTGCAGAAATTCCAATATGACATTTTGATTTCTTGTTCTCACATGCAAAGGAAATGGAGATGGTTTGGCCTTTCCCATATATAGAGTAGATCATATCGTAAATATACCACCAACATATATAGAGGTGTCATTTAGAAAATATTTTGAAAATGTAAGGTGTTCGAGAAAATGCCTCAAAGAGGCTGAGAGTAACTGAGCCAAGTGGTGCGCGGGCACACCTCTTGTCCCCCGTAACGAAAAATTCCTTTAACACACAACTGAATTAAATCATACGTTGATTTATTAGCACGTGAATTACACATGCTAGTAATAGAAAAGGACCATAATAACATTGATGAAAAAGTGTGGACAAGAAAAATGATAGTGATAAAATGACTCATAGGTTGTCGATTGTGGATTGTTGTTGTGGCCATGAATCTCCCGACCCCAATCTTTTCATACACTTTTTGGGTTCTTTTCTGCTGCCATGGAGAATTCCACAGGACCACTGCAATTAAGTTCACCACACCCCATGGCCACCATATGTATGCGAAGTGATGGGGAGCCAATTTATGGTGCTTTTGGTAAAAGACAACGATCCACTTGGCTTGGCAAACTTTTATTGTATTTTGTACTAGAAAGAACCCAAGTGTGTGTGTGTGTGAGACAAAATTTGGTGGCTGTGAATCGAGGGGTGTTGCTATCTATCTATCACTTGGGTGTGAGTTGGACACAAACGTCATTTTGTTTTGCCTTCTGTCATGTACACTCCCTGGTCACTCATTGTTTTGCCTTTGGCAAAGATTATCTTATGGAAAATGAATTTTGATCTTGCCAAGCCCATACAATCTGTTCTGCAACATGTAGTTTTCAAATTTTCATGTACAATTTCTACATTTTAGGTTTATTCTTTCTGGAATTATCTGTTGCCAAATATTGTCAAACCAATTACATAATTGCATCTACATCCGTATCACTTTTGAATTTCTCTTTGAAAAGAGATATATGTCGCTGAAAAAAAAAGGAGTGATGAGATTCACTCCAACCATTGTAGCAACAATAACTAGGTTTTCCATAGCTGAGTAGATTTGACAATTAGAGCGTGGCAAATTAGGAACGGCAGAGGGAAAATTCGAAATTGCAACCTCTTTCTGAGTTGGAAAGAGAACTACGAAGAGGACAAAGACGAGACTTTGCTAGGCCCAACGCTCATAATAAGATATTTGGGTCATGCTAATATTTAATTGGGCTCGGGCTAAACTACGATTTAAATTGTGGGTCATTTCCCACACGCCCTGAGACACATCCTCACTAAGCTCAAGCTATCGGCTCCACATCTCATGGTGCTTTTTGAACTTTTGATAATTACGTCTCACTACTTCGGGATCAGTTTTCCAATGACTTCCATGAAGATTACTTTTATGTTTTCGGTGACATTTGCTTTTCATGTCCTTTTTTCTATGACATGCCACCCCACACAGCAAATTTCACACTCCATACACATCATAAATGGGTTTTATATATATATATATATAATATCATTAATCAAAAACTATTTTCACTTTAGTCTTGTATGTGTTTCAAATTTGAAATCTAACCTCTTTGTTATTTTTTATTTTTGGAACACTCAATTCGTTCTCCAACACAAAAAACAAAATTTTAAACCCCACAAAAAAGAAAAGAAAAGAAAAAGATAATAAGAGGGCGACCATTTGACTTCTTAATCTAATTTTGAGAATGATAGCATTAAATGTCAATGAAAAAAGAAAGTATTGTTTAAGAATATAAGTGTCTCATAATGCATGAACGGTTAGTATATTCACATTCTCTTATTAAAGTAAGAAACTATAAAGAAAAAAGAAGGTAGTAGAAGGTAGTAGTTAGAAATATTATGGTCTTATGGGGTGAGTAATTACAGTGTGGTACTTCCAACAAAAAAAATAAAGAAATGACAGTGTGGTACTAAAGCATAGTCACACTTCATAGCTTGTACTCCACGTGTGTTTGTACCATATCTGACCCTCCCCTCATTAAGTGACACGTGGATCAGAAAGACCCCAAGCTCCCAAGACTTGAGGAAACGGCATTGGCTACCGATGACGCCGTCTCACTTCAATAAGCCCCTCTCCTGGTCAATGTATACAAACGGTATCGGCTACCGATGATGATATCTGAAATCAGGAAGCCGTCGCTTCTGATCCCGCATAACATATAATCGGCGTCGCGTACCGATTCTATAGAATTAACCTCGGAACACCCACCCTAAATATCTAAGGACTCGTGTCAATCTCACAGGCCCTCCCACGAGTCCCACATCGGAAATAAGTACTAAGAGCATGCAAAATGCCCTTTATAAATAAGGTCCCTTCACTGCAATGCAAGGGTAAGACTTTTCAGCTTGACTTATATGCTCAATATATGGTCAACGCAATAGCTCTTAGAAATAAACTTACTTTGGCATCGGAGGGTCTTAGGCCGGTTCCACACGGTTCCATGGACCTTACGAGCCTCGGCTTCTTTCCATTCAGGATTAGCAGTCAAGGATAAGAAGAATCTACGTCGGATGCTCAATCGATCCCTTCGATCATCCACATCACCTGTAAGTTGCACTCATCTCTATCTGTCAAGTTTTAGTGCGAACAACGTGTTATAAAATAATTATACCTTTTTGTTTTGTTGAGAAATTATGGGATTGCATTCATAATTTAGCAAAAAAAGCCACTAGCCACAAAAAGTCAATACAAACTACAATAACAGAGTGATCTAACATTAAGGCAATTTGGGGCTCCTCCACTAATGATCATGCAAGATCAAAGAAACTCTAGTATAAGCATCCCAACTAAGAGTGCAAACTCAAAACAACCAAAAAGAGATAAAGCTTGAAAAAAATCAAGTCTTAACAATATAAAGAAAACTCTCACATAAGAGAGGTGGAAAACTCTCACAAAGGAGATGTGAAAAACTCTCACAAAAATAAGAGGTGAAAACTACACACACAAAAAATCTAAAAAGTCGTGGCTTATTCCAAACATGAAGAAATCGCAAAAAGGATGGTGGTAAAGATCCAACACTGAAACGCAGGTAGAGATTCGATACCGAGACACATTTGCCTGTGATGAGCGGAGGAAAATCATAACAAACACAAAGACAAATAGGGGAAACCTTATGTCTTTGAAAATAGGGGAAGAGAGGAGAGGCGAGGAAGAGAGAATGGGAGAGGGGAGGAAGAATAGTGGCTTCCTCCCCACTTAAAGTGAAAACCGCTCTAGAATGTTTTTTGGAAAAGATGGAACTTATAAAATAACTATACCTGAAAAATAGAAAATATCAACATCTCGTCCAACCATATACTATACAATAATTTATGAGAGTTGATTTTCCCGTTCATCTTTTGTCCACTTATATTCCCTTGTTGATAATTGTGTGTTATAGTAAAACGTATTAAAAAAAACAAAAAGGAATGTAAATGAATAAAATAAAGAGAGAAAATCAGCACCCTAAATTATTGTAAGGAAATATTTGCTTTGCCTTTATTTATTTATTTTTTGAAACAAATCAACAATGGCATGGTTAATCTGAATCCATTTTATTGGTTTTATAATCTGAATATATTTTATTTATTAAAAGAGACGACGACAATTTGTACACAGATAGACGTTATGAACGAATACGCTAATGTGTCCAAACAATTAAACCTGCAATTACAAACATTCTTTACTTGAGCATCCATACGCCCTTCCCTTCCATATGCAGCACAATACTCGCGGTTTCTCATATATTTGTTTTCTATTTGGGCCCCAATATTTCTACCTAATTGCTATATCAGCCTCTCTCGCACCACGTTGCACCACCCACAGAGCGAGTATTGAATTCAATGCACTCGATCAAGTACACAAGACCCCAGGCCTCTCCAATTTGAGGCGTATTTGTTTCCCTCGTTTTGTTTGTTCAAAATTCAAAAACGACCCAACAACTCCATTCATCTTCTCTCTCTCTCATTGCATAAATCACCTAAAAAAGAAAACCAAGAAGAAGCTAGGGTTTTTTTTTAATTTTTCTTTTAATTTTCACAATCGATGTTATGCTCGCTGTTGGACCGTGAATTAGGGCTTCTCTGCAGATCGGTGTTGAGGTTTCTTGACAGGTCGGTTTCGGGAGCTATGGGCTGCTTCTTTGGTTGCTTTAGGGTCAAGGACGATCGCCATCTCCGCTCTCGGCCTCACCTCGTCTCCCAATCCTCGCGTAACAATCAGACGGTAAGGTTTCCGTTTGGTTCCCGAGAAAATGTTTTGTCTTCTCAGTGTCTATTTTTACTGTTCTGTGAATTATTCGAAATTTTGTGAAATTTTGAGGAAATCAGAGTCAATTGAGTACTAATTTTGCGCTTGATCTTGAATTAGCCTAAGGAAAAAAAATTTAGATCATATAAGTTTTCAATTTTTAATTTGGTTGCTAAGGATATCATAGAAACTGGAACCAAAAGCATTTCAATTTACTATTTTTTTTGTTCTATTTCGTTTTATTAGCTACCAACAGTCGGTTAGTGTTTCTTTTAGTTAGCTTGCAAACAGTGGATGAATGAGTTCTATATAATATAACAGTGCTTTCTTGTTTTCCATTTCCTTTATGTTAATCAGGAAGTCGTGATATCTCAAAACCGTTTGTCGTCTCTATTTTCAGCCGAAGGTATATTATTATTATTATTTTGTCGCAAATCAACCTTTTTCTTCAATCTGAGTCATAAATTTTATTGCTGAATTTACTTCTTGTTTGGTTTGCATATAACTCTGAAAGAGAGAGAAGGTTCTCCAAGCAAAGATAGGGAAAGTCCATGTTATGGGTCTCCACAAATTGACAAGGAGCTGAGGAATGAGGTATGAGTTTGGAAGTGTTGGAACCATAGTCCTGTGCATTCCGGCTTTTTACTATGGCTTTTCCCTTATAAGCTAGAACATTGACAAATTTAAAGACCTTTTGTCCTGCGCACAGTGAACTTGAAAATGAATATAGCACTTAAGATATAGATTATTTAGATGGTAATGCTAAAGAATAACATAATTCGAATCTGATAGGGAGATTTTTGCCAATTAATTTGTTGGGTGTTTTAGTGAAGAAACAACATCAATTCATGTTGCTCCCTTATTGTAATCTGATATACTGCAACAAAGACGTTCTTTTCCAGTATCATGGTGTTTAAGTGAAGAAACAATACCAATTCATGTTGCTTTATAAGTTAGACAGTGTGACATTCAATGGAGCTTTAATTCCATTTTGTAGTAGATTTAATCTCATTGTTACAATTTGCTGGTCACAGTTTTGTTTGAATTTCTTTTACTGTTGAAAAATATTTATTTTACTTATGAACCGCACCTTATTCTGCAGGCCAAGTTTCTTAAAGCTTGTGGTACGTTAGTAGAGACCCCAGTTGAAATTCGGAAGGCGTCTTCAAAGTTAAATGGCTCACCCCATCATGATAGAGGTTCAGAGCCTCCAAAGTTCAACTCATGGCTTCCCAACACATCCATTAAACAACTTCAGCAGGAGGATCAACCAGATCAGCCCCTTACGCCTATTAAACTTGGTGAAGAGTGGGGAAAGGGATCACGTCCTTCAGAGCACACACCTAGCAGGTTCTACAACTGTATTGAATGCTTGAAAATTAATAGATTTGCTATTTATAGATGACTTGGGAGATCGTTTGCTAAACCATAATTTCAATCTGACATCGTTTAGCATTGAAATTTTTTTCGGTTTCCATAGGGAAAAATCGGTGCCAATTTGAAATGGTCTGCATAAAATAATTGAGTTTTTTTTTTCTTTTTCTGGTGTAATGCTCTGGACTTTCAGGAACCTTTTAGATTTAGTAAACATACTTGATTTGTGGGACTTTCGTCCTTATATTTTAGATTTTATTTCCTTGGAATAGCATAGCTTCTGACACTAGTCCAATTTATTTTGTTTGAAATGGTAGTATGTCGAACCAACAGAATACTGGAGGAATCTCTATCAGCTCTACTGAAGGCAGTGGAATAGTTACTGATTCGACAGTCAAGACTGAGAGTATTTCAACTCCAGATGTCCAGTGCAGGAGCAAGGCTGTTCGTTTTGAATGCGATATCAATACAAATTCCTCCAGAGGTTCTTCATCCGAAAATTATAGCCGGAGTGCGAAGGTATCTGAAACTCCAGGAAAACAGAGTATATCAAAGCCCTCAGTTTATCCAACCCCACTAACTCTGTCTGATGAGATGCAGACACCAGGAACTGTTTTCCCCGCAAACCTGGGAAATTTTCCGAATGGAAAGGCTCGAATCAGGTCCCAGTATGTCTATGCCGTGCAAAACCCTGTAGAGGGCATCTCTCAGTGGAAGTTAATGAAAGACGAAGATTCGAACTCACAGGGACTTTCAGGTGAGCTAAGAGAATCTCTTAACCAATCCGGAAACGCAACCCCTATATCAGAAGTTGGGGCAAAAGAAACTTCATCTGGACAAGAGTTCAATGTGGAATCAAGTTTGTCCTCCTGGCTGAAACCAGTAAATCGAGATGGCAACAACCAAAACTTTGGTTATGTTCCTGGCCGAACTCGCCATTTTGGAAGAACTCCTGGGGACAGGCCTATCATTGGGCTTGTTGCTACTCACTGGAATGAAGATGAGCCTACTCGTATCTCGCCGAAGTGGTGGGACGGCAACGGGATCCCAAACTCAACTAATAAATACAAGGAGGTATGCCAAAGTGCTTTCTATTTCTTTTTGCAGCCTTGAATCTTTAAAGCAGTGTTCTGAACTCTGAAGTGATATTTTAACTTTCAGGATCAGAAGGTGAGTTGGCATGCAACACCATTTGAGGAGAGGCTAGAGAAGGCATTGTCTGAAGAAAGTTTCATCTCTCAGAGGTATTGAATTGCTCTCTGTTCTGGCAAGGGTGCGATTTTTGTCTAAAGAAGCATTGATTTGCCTTAACAGCATTTGTTTTTGTATGCAGAAAACACATTGAGGGAAAACCAATTGTATTCGATGAGACTGAGGAGAGTGATACTGCCCTTTCTCAGTTGCAATCTTCATCCCAGCCAAAATCAGTGGTTTCATTCTGATGAAAAGATGGTAGTTTTATCCCATTTTGTTGCTTGTGTTACATGAGTTTTGTTGTTCAGGAAGTCAAGCTCATTAAAACTTAAATTTGAAGTTTGCCTCTTGGGGGTATTTTGGGCAACTTGTTGATTGGCTTGCATCAAGCAAGCTACTGAACGATTAAAGCGTATTCGGGAAATTTTATTACTGTGTCAATATAGTCATGCTGGCAGCATCCTAAGCTGCTTAGAATGTACAGAATTATCGGAAATCATATCTCAGTGTCTTGGACTATTTATTTATTCTTCAATCTCTATTGCTGTCATTCTCTGTTCATTTGAAAACATTGCAGTTTGTGAGTAACTATAGTGTAGTTCGGAGCATGGTTACGTGATATAATTCGTTTACATGTTATAATATAAGTGATGTAACTTGTTTATGTAGGAGTATTGATATTATACTATGTCATTCACTCATATTATAATACGTGATTGGAGTAAATCTTTTTAACCACTTGAACTACAATCACGTGGTCGTATTTTAATGTCATATAATCATTTCTCGGAATTTGGGTGTTCTGAACACAAAAAAAATATGATGTGATTGTCACCCAACTCAGGAGTCCAATTTTCCTGTTTTCCTGTTACCAAAGTCCAATTTTTCTGTTTTCCTGTTACCAAACCCCCTGTGCCCTTGTGTATCCTCTTTGTATTTTTGACACGTGTTCCATGACTTAACAGAAACTTAACACTAGGGGTGGGCATCTAAAACCGAAATACCAAAACCGTACCCTAACCGAAGTTCGTACCATACCGATTTCATACCGTTTCATTTGGTACCAGATCAATATTCCAGATCCTGTACCGTACCGTAACAAATCGAGTATGGTATGGTAGCGGTATCAAGTATTTGGTACCGATCAATATCCGTACCGTACCGAATACTATTCAAATATATAATTTTCTATTGAATATGTTGATGGATATTGCATATGTTGATTAGGATTTGATTGATTTGGATATTGAATATGTTGATGGATATTGAATATGTTATATTCAATGGATATTGAATATGTTGATTTGGATTTGGTTGATTTGGATATTGAATATGTTGATGGATATTGAATATGTTGATTAGGATTTGATATTGAAAAAGGATTGGATATTGAATATGTTGATTAGGATTTGGATATTGATAATTGAATATGTTGAATCTTTGAATTTGTAACTTAAGCATCACTTATTTTGGTAAATGAATATATTGAATATTGAATTGGTTCATTTTTTAGTTGTATCATTTTGGTACTGAAATGGTACCAAAATACCGTACCGATACCAACACGGTAAGGTATGGTGGCTACCAATTTTGACAAACGATAATCCCATACCGTACCATACCGATTTAATTTCCGGTATTGGTAGCGGTACGGGCTAAATCCGTACCATACCGTACCGTGCCCACCCCTACTTAACACTGATTATTTCAACATAATAAAATTTATTTAAAAAAAGAAACCATTTCCTCGCCTCCTCTATTTCGTTCAGCAAAAAGGGTGCCTTGTCTTTGTTCTTTCTCCTCCAAACCCCAAGTTCATCAGATCCGCCATGGGTTTGTTTATGCCTACATAGGATGATGGGACACCCAATTTATATCTAATCTCCACCACCACGCACATTCATCAGACCCGCCACCTCACCGTGTCCATTTGCTTCAAGAAACCCTCAAACCCACACGGAGAAAGTGCTTCCATATTAAAGATTTGGCCCAAGGAAACATCACTCGAGCACTGGAAAGACCAAGAATTGATCGATCAGAAAAACCCACAAGGGAAAGCTAGGAAATTTCATATGGGGTTCAGCGATATTAAAGACCACACCAAAATCGCAAACTAGCACTTGTTGGGTTATTGTTTGTCGCTCATGGTGAATATCTTGAATGGATGCAATATTGGCCAAGCTTGAGAGAGAATTTTGGCTTTGAATAATTGAGTTTTTTTAATCAATATAACAACCTTTTCTTTAGATTTGGCCACAACTCTGAGAATCAAATGGAAATTAGAGAAGAAAAGTACTAAAGCAAGGAACGACAATGAGATGCACAAAAGTAAGGTGAATGGTTGTGGTACCAGAGATGGACGACATGATTTGGGCTGACATGGAGGTGGCGGTGGTGAACGGAAGAGATGACGAGGAGGAACTTGTGTGTTTTACAATATTATTGTGTTGAAATATTGTTAACAGTGTTAAATTTATGTTTAGTCATATGGCACGTGTCAAAAGATATATGGAGGAAACATGAGCACATGGAATTTGGTAACAGGAAAATTGGCTCCCCAACTCATCGAAACCTAGAAAATATGAATTGGGTTGGGCTCAGACAACCTAGGTCCACTAAATAGGCCCAAAATACATAACACTGCAGCCCTAAAACCCAGAAGAATAAAAAAAACTGAAATATAAATGGAAGCTTCCGGTCGGCGTTATGTACAAGGGCGCGAGTGGAGCGGCTGCTGGTGTGTGAGAAATGGAGTTCAGAGGAATGCTTTGCTCGAAGCGGCATTTAGTCAAACGCCATGTAGACACGAAAATAACTGAGGGGACCGTGATTTCCCATACAATTTTATAGTTTTCAATCTGAATGCGTTTGGTTACTTTGCTGCTCGTATGACATCTCCTCTGTCTCTCTTTCTCTCCCCACTCTGCCCACCTCGAACCCTCGGGGCCTTATGATGATGTCTGAAGGCTCCACTTCGCTTTGAATAGTTTTTTTCCTTAGGTTTGATTAATTAATTTTCGTATTTTTTGTTCCATGATTTATGTTCTTGTTGGTTTTTATTTTCTTCAATAACCATGAAATTTTTACAATTTATTTTGAATTTTCATATAAGACAGTGCCTGTGATGTAAGGGTTGGTTTTCTATGCAAGCTGGGTTTAGAATGGCTTTAAATTTCAAAGACCAATTTTGTGTCTGGCCTGGATTTTAGTCAGATTAGGTTTAGAATGGCTTTAAATTTCAAAGACCAATTTTTTGACATTTTCATTTAATATAATTTATACAGAGTTGAGGTAGAAAAAAAAATATTAGAAGGTGATGATCACTTTAAACTTTCAATGGTTAGGCACCTTGGTCCTTGGGGTCCCTATAAACCAGAGGGCTGTAGATAGGCCACCATGATTGGCTTGCCCCAGTCAAGGATAATTAAATTTCTACTGCTCCTTGTGATGATGAGCTAAGAGCTTATCAAAGCAAAAGAACTAGTGACCAAAGGCAAATTGGATACCTCTTTTTCATTAAAGAAATGCATTCTTCTGAGAGATAGAGGAAGAGCTAGAGAGTCTATATAAGAACTGGGCACCAAAAGCTGTTCTGCACAGACACTTTGTAAGTTCTTTGTTTTTTCAATTTTCAAAAGAATCAGAATGGTAGTAAAGGTGTATGGCCCTTTCTATGCTTCACCTAAGCGTGTGCTAGTTTTCCTTGTTGAGAAGGAGATTGAATTTGAGACCAGCCCCATTTATCTCTTCAAGGGAGAGCACAAAGGCCCTGAATTCCTCAAATTGCAGGTTAGTTTTAGCTATTAACTTTCAATTGTTAATTGTGATTGCTCCACTCATACTTATCTTTTTGGAAATTATCTATATATATGATCTTTTCATTGTTTTGTCTTTACATGTAGCCCTTTGGACAAGTTCCTGTCATCCAAGATGGGGATTACACTTTATATGGTATGCTGATTTTTAAATTTTATATTAACATTCAGTGACTTTAATCCCTTTTTGCTTGCTCTCATGATATAATTAAGTCGTTCAATAATAATGTTCTTGTGTTTTCTTTGTTAGATATATGTTGAAAATTCTGACAAGGGTTAGTATAGTTGAAATTTTCTATTTCTAAACGGTCAACATGTTATGTTCTTAACTTATAACAATGTTGATGAAAACCACATCGATCATGCAGATTTTCATTTGAAGTTGAATGTGTTTCAGATTAGAAGCCTGATAACTAAGTTGCCGGAGTATGTAGTATACACCCTGGTAATTATGTAGTATGTATTTACTTTGCTTTGAACTTTTGGGATGAATTTCCTAAATCTGCAAAGCTTTTCAGTCATTACAGCAGGATATATAATATTTGGATATGTTTTTTATGGGTAAGATTTGACTATATAATATCAAGGGCTAGAGTATAACTACATATGGCATTACATTTTGGGGCTTTACTTCAGTTCTTTATTTAGAATTGTGTGCAACATCCAGCAAACATTGGAATGTTTAGGGAGAGAGAAATTTATGCAAATTGTTTCTTGACCAACTTGTTATCTGGATTTTTTTTGTCTGCATCAATGTAATGATCTAACAAGTTCTTTGATAAAATTGTCAAAATTTGATATGCAGAATCACGTGCAATCATAAGGTACTATGCAGAAAAATACAAGTTCCAAGGGACTGATTTGCTGGGAAAGACAATTGAGGAAAGAGGTCTTGTGGAACAATGGCTAGAGGTTGAAGCAAGCAACTATCACCCACCACTCGACAACTTAGTTATTCAGATTTTGTTTTCCCCCAGAATTGGGTCTTCCTTCAGACCTGAAGATCATTCAGGAGAGTGAAGAAAAGCTTGGCAAGGTGTTGGACGTTTATGAGGAGAGGCTGTCGAAGAGCAAGTATTTGGCTGGTGATTTTTTCAGCCTTGCTGACCTTAGCCACCTTCCGTTCACCTACTACTTGGCAAATAGTATGGGGAAGGAGTATATGATAAAGGACATAAAGCATGTCTCTGCTTGGTGGGATGATATTAGCAACAGACCTTCTTGGAAGAAGGTCCTCCAACAGTTTGGTGCCCCATTTTAAGGTACGGAGAAGAAATTTTTGCATGCAACGAGTGTATACAATGTGTCCTGTATAACTCGTCACGTGAACGACCCGGTTGTATACAAGATTTTTTGTATCTTGGGGTTTTGGGCAAACTAAATAATTAATAGTACTTTGTGGGAATGATGTGCTCTGCCCCTTGTAATTTGCTTTCTCACTTGGGACTTAAAAAAAGCATTCTTGCTGGATCTGTTATAATCCATTCAGGGTGTATAAATGGATTAATATGATATAGTTGGAAAGGTTTTGTTAAAAGCAGTACTTATTTCTCGTCTTGTATTTGTATAATTCGAACATGATGATTGAGAGATTTTAAAATTGATTAAAACCCAGTGATTCATTTATATATAACCTATAAATATTAGAAGGTTAACACTCAACGGTAGGTTTCAGAACCAATTTTTAAGGGGTGTATTCAATTAGGATTTTAAAAGACTATTTTGAAATAAATAAGTCTTGTGGTATTCAATTAAGATTTATTTTTAAATAATCTAAACAATTCTTATGGTATTCAATCAGGACTATTAGAATTTTTTAAAGAGTCTGTTCAAATCTAGTGGTATTCAATCAAGACTTTAAACAAGTAACAAAAAGTCTTTTGTTATTTAAAAACTTGCTAATTTCGAAGGAATTTTTTAAATGTGGAATTTGTGTGACTTTTTAGTGGGAGGGATAAATACCAAACCCTATCTCAAATCTCACCCTAACCCATCAGACTTTTCACATTAGATTTTTTTTCTGTGCTAGAGAAGATGAACAATGAACAAGGTATTGCATCCTTCGTCTTCTTGCGTTTATTGTCTATCTATTTGCTATTTGCCATGTTTGTATATGGTCTGTGTCTATGGCTTTTCATGGATTTGTTGGTACCTTTTCCATGTTTATATATGATAGCTCTATGGCCCTTTGTGGGTTTACCGTTACCTTTTCCATGTTTATATATGATAGCTCTATGGCCCTTCGTGGGGAAGATTTATGCTTTACTATATAAGTATCAATAAATATATACGTACAATAATAATATTGGGTTGGTAGACATATGTTTCAGTTAAGTCAAGGTCCATATTTGCAAGAAGATAATTATAGCTTTTGCCCCGCCTTGGATGGGGGGCAAATTTAAAGGTTGAGTGGACACGGAAAGGCACCGTTACCAAGGTCTTAAATATCGGAGGTATCGGAAATATCGGAAGTCAAAAAACACGGAAATATCGCAGGAAATATCGGAATATTATCGGTATCGGAAAAAATTGAATAAAAACCACGGAAATTGTAAGAAAAACTTGGAAATTTTTATTGAAACTTTGCAGGATGTTTATTTAGTCAATTATCTATTAGTTTATCACAAAAAAATTGGAAGGAAATACATTGCATGATGGATTTAACTGATTTAAGTAGATTATATAGCGAGCTGGCAAACACCGTAAGTGTAGAAAATATTTAGTAATTAATGAAAGAAAATTAAACACACCATAATCATTTATATATAATGAATTACTACAATATTTTACACTTTATACATTGCATGGTAAGATACATGAGTGACTTAGTACCACATAGAGTTCCTATATGAGGTTCAAAATTTTCACTATCTTCATCATCTCTATGTGTAGAGTAAGTATATTTTGAAGAGTAGTCATCAAATGATAAATCCCTAAAATAGTTTTGCATGTAATTGTTAACATGCCACCCATATGGATCCGAGATTGGTTGACGTTGTTCATAAGCAAAATCATTTGAAGATTGAGTCTCGAATTCTTTCCATGAGTCGCTTGATTCCATCCCAACATGAATGAGATATGAAGGGTGGGGAAATGGTTGGTTATGAGTATAACCATAGTTACTACTCATCTCATGTGAAAATTTGTTTCTTGCAAAAAGAATTCAAAACAAAACCATGTATATATATATAAATATTTTAGTATTTCACAAAAACATAAGTGATATGGTGGTTAAGGCGTTGAAGGAGTAAAATGGTTTTTACAAATACCATGTATATAAATATTTTTGGGTTTCGTATCGGGATATTATCAATAATATCTCGATATATTGCCCAAATCATTCATAAAAATGTTAAAAATATTTTCCCGATAATATCGATATAATGACGATAACACTATGGTTAGTTGTTAAAATATCGGACCCCCAAAAATCAGATATTATCGGGATAATATCGGGGATATTATCGATATTTAATACCTTGACCGTTACCAACCATCTCAAGTCAAGTCAAGTCGAGTCAACAACTGCAAAACAATAGTGATAAAGAGTCCGGTGTGCGTTGGAAGGCAAGTCACCATATCAATTCTCAAGTCTAGTCTAGGTTAACAGTTGCGTGGGAAGAAAATTAGGAAATATTTGGCCAAAATTTGAGTAGGTACTAATGTCTTGCCAGAATTTGCTCCAATGCACAAAAAAAAAAAAAAAAAAAATTAGTTCCACTCAGTGCACCCTCAAAAAATATCTCTAATATAAAATTAGAAATGATTGAAATAAGAAAAAAGAAAAAAGAAAAGTGATTATCTAATTTGTATACTCTTCAGTGTGCAACTTGTTTTTGTCTATCAAGTCAATCAATATAGTGTGATCCAAACTAATTGAAAACTCCAAATTTATTCAATTACTTAAGTCAGGTCAATGCTTAACCACTTAATTGCATCATGGAAATTACAATTAGTGTCTAACTTAATTTGTAGCAGGGGTTGCAAAACACCCACTAGTGTAGTGGTTTGGAGCAAATGCTCCCTCTAGGAAAGGTCCTCGATTTGAGTCATAGCATCCGTGTAGTGTGTGTGAGTTTAGTATACTATTGCCCCTCTTAATAGGAAATGTCCTAAACAAATAATTAAAATAATAAGAAACCTTTTGGAAGGAAAAATTTCACCATCATTTGGAAAGCTTGGGAATTTGTAGAGGCTGTTCCTGGAGAATTCGTGCATCATTGAACTAGACTGACATTGCTTATCATCCAACTAAAAGTTGGTTAGTTAGCATCATAAAAGTAAAAAAAATTCATGTGATCCTTTCAAATCTTATAAATTCTTATGATAAAAATCTTTTAAATTCCAAACGTAAAAAATCCTAATTATAAAAATCTTTAAAAAAAAATTTATAAGTCATTACATTCCTAAATAGTCTTTTAAAATCCACTGGGCTTATTTATCCATAAATAGTCTTTTAAAATCTCAATTAAATACACCCTCTTAGATTAAGGTATGGGTGTGGTGAGTAATTTGAGTGCATGATTAATGGCTTGGTATAATTCATATTTTTGGGTTGAGCCTAGACTTTAGAAAGGTTGGTGGCTTACTACTGAGAAGAGAACTGAGAAGGAAACCTCTGCCAGGTCGGGCCTAAATCAGTTTCTGTCTTTGAATAACCTACAAAAAGATCATAGATCTTTGCATATGAATTATCAACATTTTTTTTTTTGAAAATTAGCGATAATCCCTTTTTTTTCCAAACAAATTGAACAAATTTACAATGGGTTTCTATGAGTTATTCCCTCATAATTACTTTTCAAAAATTAATTGTAAATTATAGATGTGAGTGAGGCCAGAACTTCCACCCTTTGCGAGTTGGATTGTCATTTATTATAATTTAGACTATTAAAGACGGTTGAGAGGCCCATACATATCACTCATTTGAACTCTGGCATCTCATATTAGTGAATGTCCCCAAGGTACCCATACAAGATATTCAATGAGAATCCAAAAATATTTGATTCAGTAGCACATTGTTTTCACGCTACATTTGATTTGGAGCATACAAAACGCATTGTTCTCATGCTATTTCTGAACCTCACTTGAGTGCATGAATGGTGGCACATGCACTCTGAACCCTTTTGGCACTTTTTAATTGCTCATGTCAAAGGCTATTATATTGAAAAATACTTCATTCCTTATCATATAAATAGAGTTTTTACATTATTGCCAATACCAATATGATATGTGTGCATATTTTTTTTCTTTTTGTGTTTTTTATGAATTATTTTTGCATGTGTTAAACTGTGATTCGCAAGAAGGAATATCTCCTTACCAAGGTATTAAATATCGATATTATCAGCAATATTTCGCCGATAATATCATTTTTTTGAGGTGGAGATATTTTAGCACATATCCACTTAATTATCGTCAATATATCAATTTTTTTGTCGATATTATCGCGATAATATTGGGTACGATAATTTCCTTTACGTTCATGTAATATTTTGGCAATATATCGCGATATTATTGATAATATCAATAATATTGCGATATGAAACCGCATACCTTGAATAAACTTGAGGCAAGCAAACATGAGTTGATGAAGATCTTATAAGAACTTGTAGAAGAGAGATTGTGATTAGTTTACTAAATTAGAATGAACAGACAACGAATCTGGAGCTTCAATTGGATTCCGAGAGAAAGACAAGAAGATAAAATGAAAATCGAGCCCTAATTCTTCATTTTCTTCTCTTTTCCTTGGATTTCTCGGCCACCGAACAGATTTAATAGCGTCGAGGCTTACAGAGAGCGAGAGCGAGAGAGAGAAACTGTGAGACTGATGTAGAGAGACTGAGAAGGTTGGAGCGGAAATGGTTTGTTAAGAGAGAGAGGTGATGGGCGCGTTCATATATGTTTGTTTTTCTGCAACTTCAAAACAAAGCAAAGGAAGAGGTTAAGAAATGTGAAGTCAGTGCATGGCGTATTTTAGTTGAACAAGCAATTATTCGCTAAAATGCGCAAATAGTAAAGTCAATCGGGCTCAATTCAATTCTATTGGTTAGACAACATCACCACTTTTTTTTTTTTTTTTTTTCTTTTTTCTAAATAATGAAATAGGTGGGTAAAAACCCAAAGACAACATCAAGGTATTAAATATCGATATTATCGGTGATATGTAACAAGTGTAATATATTGTAGTAAATTATTATAATTAAAAAATTATGGTGTGTTTAATTTTCTTTCACTAATTACTACATATTTTCTAAAGTCACTGTGTTTGTTAAGTCGCTACATAATTAACTTAAATCACTCAAACCCATTATGCCATGCATTTCTTTCAAATTTTTTGTGATAAAATAATAGACAATTGACTAAGTAAACATACTCTAAAGTTTCAATAAAAATTTCTAAATTTTTCTCACAATTTTTATAATTTTTATTTAATTTTTATTGATATTTCATCGATATTTCATCGATATTTCAATCAATATATATGTGCTTTTAGACCACCCATATTTCCAAAACTCTCAGATATTTTATATCTTGTTGCTTACACTAGATAAGCAATATCCACCTACCCACTAGCTACTCAGCAGCCTTCAAAGAAGAAAAAGACAAACAACTTGATGTGATTATTATTAACTTCATGTAATTATTAAAGAATTAACTTCATGTGACCACCTACCTACTACCCACTAGCTACTCAGCAGCCTTCAAACAAGAAAAAGACAAACAACTTAATAATACCCCAATTTTATCTTTCTGCACAAAAAATCTTATGAGCTTATCTTTTTTGGAGTGCAGAGGCCAATTATTGGACCACTAGGTATGCGCATATCACACCTTAACTGCTATAAGAACTAAGAAACCATAATCTAGAGTACTCTGCAGACTGAGATCTAAATTCTTGGTTTCTCACTGAAACAGTAAGAATGGTGGTAAAGGTGTATGGCGCTGCCTATGCTTCCCCAAAGCGTGTGCTAGTGTGTCTCGTTGAGAAAGAGGTCGACTTTGAGACCATCCCCGTTGATCTCTTCAAGGGAGAGCACAAACACCCTGAATTTCTCAAATTGCAGGTGAGCTTTTGCTATTAATTCAATCTTTTGTGATTGTTTCTGCTCATCATCTCTTTGGAAATCATATTTATCATCTGTATATATGACGGTTGATCTTAATTTGTATTGCTTTTGTCTTTAAATGTAGCCCTTTGGAACAGTTCCTCTCATTCAAGATGGGGATTATACTTTATATGGTATGCTAAATCTTTAATTTTGGGATCAAAGTTAGCATTACATTTCATTTTTCTTGATCTTTTAGCATACCATTTTGTGGGTTTGCTTCAATTCATCATTTGAATCTGTGTAGAGCACCAAATTGGGATTGTACTGTTTGGGAAGTAAGAAAGTTTTGAAATTTTTTCCTTTGACAATAGTGTTCAGTGGTTTCTTATCAGCATCATCAACATAATGATCTAACAAGTTATTTGATAAAACTGTCTTTGATCTGCAGAATCACGCGCAATCATAAGGTACTATGCCGAAAAATACAAGTCTCAAGGGACCGCTTTGCTAGGGAAGACAATTGAGGAAAGAGGGCTTGTTGAGCAATGGCTAGAGGTTGAAGCACACAACTTCCACCCACCACTCAACAACTTAGTCCTTCACATTTTGTTTGCCTCAGCATTGGGTTTTCCTTCAGATCCCAAGGTCATTCAAGAGAGTGAAGAAAAGCTAGGGAAGGTGTTGGACATTTATGAGGAGCGGCTGTCAAAGAGCAAGTACTTGGCTGGTGATTTCTTCAGCCTTGCTGATCTTAGCCACCTTCCATTTACTCAGTATCTGGTGACTCTTGTGGGGAAGGAGTATATGATAAAGGACAGAACGCATGTCTCTGCTTGGTGGAATGATATTAGCAACAGACCATCTTGGAAGAAGGTCCTCGAGTTTGGTGCCCCATTTTAAGGCAGATGTATTTTTGCATACAGCGGGTGCGTACAATGTTTTTCGCATAGAAGTTATTGTGAGAAGATCGATATATTCACTCGTCATATGTACGAATTTCTGTACCTTGGGCTTGGTAAAAATAAATAATCAAACTAACTTGTAAGAATAATGATGTGATATGTCCGTCATCATTTGCTCTTTCTCTTGGCACATGGTAACGTATTATTGCTACATAAGGAACATCAATGGACTTCTTTACCTTCTCTTTTTAGCTTTGTTTTGACAATTTTTTATGGTTAGCTGCTTGGTTGAATAAGTCCCTCATTTTTGAATCATGAATGCTCAAGCTGGATTTGGGAGGGGGTTTTAAAGCCAGTCCATTTTTGGGTTTGGGCTGGATTTTAGTAGAGTTTGCTGGCTTAGCTAGAAGCAACCCGTGGGCTAGTTTGTCCTAGCTTTTGTTCTGATTTAACTTCACCCAAAAACCGAAGTTCGATGTTGAAAGCTTTGTCTTTCTCGCTCTCTTTTCTCTCTCTTCTCACTCCATCTTCTCACTCTCGCTGACGGCCAGACCCATTGCCAAGTCTTGGGTTAAGCCTTCACCATTGAAGGAAAGAACGAGGTACTTGAGCTATTTCTTGGTCTGCTTCTTCAATTATTTTTTCCTTAATGGATTCTGTGATGCAAGTTTTGATATTAAACCGATGCTTGAATGAATGGTTCTGGACTTTGAGGTTTTGCTTGGATTATGTTTTATTAATGTGTAAGAATGGCTTTTTATTCTGAAATACGATTGATTTGTTGGGAAGATCAATTACATTCCACTTTAGTTTTCATTTTTTGTGAAAGAGTATAGAGGAAAATGAGAGTGAGGATGAGATTGGGAAGATGATGAGAAGAGAGGATGGGAGGGAGGAGTAACAAAAGTGAAAACAAAAACTTAAAAGGGGAAACAATTTCAAATAGATTTCAATTTTTAGTTTTTGTTTTCACTTTTGTTTCTCCTTCCTCACATCCTCCCCTCTCATCTTCCCTCTCAATCCCATCTCCTCCCTTATTCTCACTTATGTTCTCTCTCTTTTTCCTTTAGCACAAAAAGTGAAAACTAAAAACTAAAGTTGAAATGGTTATCACATTTTTTCTGTAGGGCTTGGAGTTTCGTTGGTAATAGATATTTGAGTAATTGCATTTCATTTGGAGAGTGATGTGAATTAGAAAAACCAAATTTGTGTAATCTTCAATGAGCGTAGCAAAGGGAAAAGAAGCAAAAAAGAAAAGCAGATTCAGAGCAAATGAGAAAGGGGAAGTGGCCAAACCCATTTTGGGATGTGAAATTTGTCGCATCATGAATGGTTTAGAGGAGAAAAACTTAGTTGCAATGGGGATATCACTGTTTTGCTCCCCAACCAATAATGTTATGCCGTGCGAAAGTGTTATGTCGAGTTTTCACGTGACATAGCGTTATTGGTCAGAAATACAAAATAGTATTATCCCCAAGTCTTTCTCGGTTTGGAGGGGGTGCTTTTTGGAGTTTCTAAAGATTGAACTTTAGTTGAAAACAAAGCTAGGAAAGCAATTCACATTTTGTTCTGGGGTTTTGGACTTTTTGGGCTGGTTTTGTTTTTGTAGCTTTCCTAGCTTTAATTGCTTTTATAGCTTTTTCCTAGCTTTAATTGCTTTTGTATGACTTTCGTGAATGTTAGATGATCGGAGCATTATTAACTCTTAGTTGGCTTTGCTTTCATACTCACATCTATTACGCAGTGTCTGCATCAACCATGGAGAAATTTCGTCCAAAAAAAACCATGGAGAAATAGAAATAAGGATCTCCATTCCAACTTTCCATTCTGATTACCTTTCCCGTTAACATTAGCATTCAATTTCATTCCACCAATAACACGACTTTAGAAAGATTGGTGGAATGAAATTGGTTTCCGTCTTTGCACCAATAGAGCTCAGTTCTCTTGTGTCCAATTTATATGGCCCTCCCTGTCTCCATTTCCTATTTCTGCTGCTGTACTCAACATAACTAATCGATAAGCCCGTCAACTCTCTTTTCTATCAATTATGTGTGAGGACAGGTGGTAGGAAACGAAGAAGGAGACAGGGAGGGCACAGATAAGTTGGACACAGGAGAATTGAGCTCCAAAAAGATCATACTACTTTGCAACCGATTTATGACCCCTTTTTTTCTCCAACAAATTGAGCAAATTTACAATCGATTCCTATGAGGGCACATGCATTCCGATCCGAACACCTTTGTGCTTCTTACCCATCTTACTTCTAAAACGTGAACCATAATCTACCCAGAATTACAATTGTGGTTGCTCTCTCTCTCTCTCTCTCTCTCTCTCTCTCTCTCTCTCTCTCTCTCTCTGTCTGTCTCTCTCTCTCCTGTACTTTTCCCCATCAGAATTTTCACACTCCCAAAAGGAAATCTAAATTTCAACCTCTATGAAATCCATATTTTGTCATGTATAAGCTAGGGAACAATCCATCATTTCGAAGAGTGACCTGACATTTATAAGCTATATCATCTCCAATCCTTCATTGACCTTTCTCTATCATCTATTTATATCATTCATACGGTCATGAATCATGATGAAGGAACAGTTTCTGGATAGTTGATGTGTGAAAGAAAGTTTGTAAATTGTAATCTTAATTTTGGGAAAACTGAAAAGAAAAAGAAAAACAGTAATGAGTAATTGCATTTCATTTGGGGTGTGATGTGAATCAAAAAAACCAAATTTGCGTAATCTGTAATCTACAAAGTATATGCATCAACTATGGACAAATATAGAAATAAGGATTTCTATCCCAAAATTCCATTTTCATTATCTTTCCTATTAACATTACCATTCAATTTCATTGCCCCAACCAAACACCACTTAGAACCAAAAGCTGGAATGTGCAGACTGCAGGCTCTTCTAATTCACAATGGTGGTGAAGGTGTATGGCTCCGTCGACGCTTCCCCACAGCGTGTGCTGGCTTGCCTTGTAGAGAAAGAGATTGACTTTGAGATCATCCCCATTGATCTCTTCAAGGGGGAGCACAAGGACCCTGAGTTCCTCAAATTACAGGTTAGCTTTAGCTAGTATTATTAAGTCACTTGTTAATTGTGATTGGTCTACTCATAATAATCTCTTTCGAAACTATAAATGTATTGATCTTTGCATTGCTTTATCTTTAAATGTGTAGCCCTTTGGACAAGTTCCTGTCATTCAAGATGGGGACTATACTCTGTATGGTATGCTCTGCCTTTTCTGCTTTCTGGTCTTTAATTTGGGACCAAAGTAATTAACATTACATGCATTTTGTTACATTATTTATCTCCTAACATTATTCGATTGGAATGCTTGGGAAGCAAGAAATACAGAGTTTTGTTTGACATACACAAACTTGTTCACTGGTTTCTAATCTGACGTGCAGAATCGCGTGCAATCATGAGATACTATGCAGAAAAATTCAAGTCCCAGGGGACTGAGTTGCTGGGAAAGACAATTGAGGAAAGAGGGCTTGTGGAACAATGGCTAGAGGTTGAAGCGCAAAGATTCCACCATCCAGTCTACAAGTTAGTCGTTCACATTCTGCTTGCCTCAGCATTGGGTTTTCCTTCAGATCCCAAGATCATTCAAGAGAGTGAAGCAAAGCTGGGGAAGGTGTTGGACATTTATGAGGAGAGGCTTTCAAAGAGCAAGTACTTGGCTGGTGATTTCTTCAGCCTTGCTGATCTTAGCCACTTTCCGTTTAGCCAGCACTTGGTGGCTGATTTGGGGGAAGGAGCATATGATCAGGGACAGAAAACATGTCTCTGCTTGGTGGGATGATATCAGCAACAGGCCATCTTGGAAGAAAGTCCTCCAGCTTGGGGTGTTTGAATTGCCTAAATGATTATGATGTCATATGTATATGAATTTTCCCTTCTCTACTACAGACAAAATGTTGTTTATGACGTTGATGAATGTAAAGTCCGGGAACTTGACAAAATAACATGAAACATAAATAATGAGTGGTTCTCTATTATTAATAGCACCGAGATCTTTTGTGATAAAACAGCACACCCGTTGGGCTTCGCAAGAGCCGATGTACTTCATATGGTTAAAATGAAACTACTTATAATGAAGCATTATATACATGACTTTGGTTATGACTTTGTGAGTTGTATACATGACTTTGGTTAACGACTTTGTGAGTTGTAATCAGACAATTAATGGACTGCCATTTACAAGTGCATGTTTGAAAACTGCAAGGCTTTGTTTGCAGTTTATAGGGTCAGCGTCCGCACATATGAAATCATTTATGATGTGGGTGCTGGATCAGTACAATTCTTCTGCCGTTTTGGCCCCATAGAGGAAACAAGAAACATCAGTTTTCAGTTTCACACAAATAATGGCGCCCTGGGAAAGTTCTGGATATTTGATAAAATATTGCAGATATAATTATAATAGAGAACATTATTTATCTCCCAACCCTACACTCAACCCTCAAAGATAGAGATGAGAAAATCCATTGTATTAAATATTATTTCCATTTGGCATGTTTATCACAAAACGTGACACGTTTAATTTGCATGCATATGCAGTTATCTATCACCAAAATGAGACAAGTTGAACCATTGGATTGAAGAAAGCAAGAAAGTGAAGGGTAGATTTTGAAACCAGCAAACATGCTATTACTAAAAGTCAATGTATAACGTAGATTTTTTTGGTTTTTTTTGGCAAGAAATTAAGCAATTTCATTAGCTCCACATAATTGAACGTTTTAGCTTTTCAGCATGCGTGGATTGAAACGAGAGAGAGAGAGAGAGAGAGAGAGAGAGAGAGAGAGAGAGAGAGAGAGAGAGAGAGAGAGAGAGAGAGAGGGTTTAGGGTTTAGGGGCCACTTGAGACTTGACTTACCAATTGCTTTGTCATTTCTTGGTTGGCTAGACTTGGAGACGAGGAAACTTTCCATAGTTTGGCTATTCTCCATTAATTAAAATTATAATCAATGAATTCTTATAATGTTCTTTGTTGCAAAAAGAAAAAAAGAACACCATCATTTTCTACAGGAAGTCACAAATATACACCCAATAGTACATTTGATTTCCAGTCAAACCATAATCAAAAGAAAATTTAGTTTAGGTCACAAAAACCTTTGAAATTTGACAATGCGATTTTCTACTAGTCTTAGTCATACTTATTCATTTTTTTCCTTCCTTTTGGTCAGATTTTTCACCACATATTACGTATCTTTGCTTAATTTTTAAATACTTAAAAATTGCCTACCACAACATACAAAAATTTCTAGTAGTTTTGTAAGTTACCTACGTACGTACCTTCATGAGTATTTTCTAAATGTTCTAGAATTATACATTTATTTGTCAAAGAAAATGCCCAATCATATCTCCTTGCAAAGAAATTGTCACAACTATTTAACACAAATACTAGAAGCTTAGTGTATTCTATGTGGACACATGTCGACATTTTCACTTCGTATTTTATGTGAGCATGTGTCAAATTGTGATTTATCCACTCAAAGGCGGAGAGTCATAAGTAGCCTTGGCCACCCATTTTTTCCATTCATTTTCATATTTATAGATACAAGAAAAAATTGATATAATTCAGTTTATGACCACTCCACCTCTAATAAGTGGTTGTCAAAATTTCCATTTCAACATGAATATGTATAGCAGTAAATTTGAATTTTATTACTCGAATTAGAAAACCTCCTTGCGTTTCTTGTAAACGACATTTTTTCAGATGATGGTGGTAGTGTTTATTTAGACTCTTGGCTTGTTTTAGGGTTTCAGTTATGTTGGTTTCATGAGCTTTGTTTGGAATCATGCTTAATTTGGAGCCCCCTTTTTCATACATTATTATTCTTAGCAAACATTGTTTTTAGATGTACGGAGATACAGATTAAAGCAAAAACGGCGTAGTATTGATGAGAGGAAAGCATACGTCAGAGGTAAGACTATTCTAAGGAGTGTAAGTTGCAACTTGGGGCTTGTCTCGAAGAAGAAGCTTCTTCAAGACCTGACTATATCTCCGCCATACAATCTCAAATATATATATATAGGACTTGGACTTTTTGCTTTTCAATAATTTGGTGTTAAGTATCAATAAAATTGTTGACGTTGTATGCATGGTTGACTTGAAAATTTAAACTCAGTCTGGCCATTAAAAACCTATCGGCTTCCACTTCAACCGTTTCTCTATCTGTGTCTCTATCAAATTCAATGCATATATATATATATATAGATATATACACACATACAAATTCTTCTTCCTTTCTGCTGTGCGGACGGCATTTAATTTTGTACGAAACTCACCTGTCAAATTTTGATGCTCGCGAGATGACAATTCCTATGCTTGTTGAAAGTCGTATATGTAAGGAAGAAAGGTATGACCGAAGAAATATCAACAATGCGATCTGTAAATATAATTATACATTAGTTATGTATATTTTAAAAATATATTATTCTATTGAAAAAATAACACACAAAATCCTTATACGTTCTCAATATCGATAAATATAAGAGAACATAATGATAAGGAAAAAAATATCACACACATATAATATTTTTACCTAGTTTATTGATAAATTTTTATTATTTTTCTTCGAATTTCTTTTAATATAAGAAGAAACATATCATTAGTTAAAAGAGTTAGTTTGGTTAATGCAAATAGAACGTTATGGGCCTCATGTACGGTATCAAAATATAACATAAAATTATACATTTTTTAATACAAGGTTTTTTTTCACTGGGTTAGATTTCGTTGGGGGCAAAAAAAAAACTACATCATCATAATCATAAGAGAATAAGAATTATCCCCCTTCCAAAGTGGACAATGGCCTGGTCTATATAGGGGGGCAAATATAATTCTATTTGATGCATTAAAATGGGTCAAATATATCTTCCCTCAGCAATAATTAATATTGTTTACTAAGCTTCTCGTTGAAAATTAATTGTCCCAATAAAAGAGTAAGGTACGTGGCCAATATATTAGTCAAGGGGGATGCCCACTCAGGTAGACTTTTAAACTATTTTACAAGATCCATATCCCCAAATTTCAAAAGGTCGCATGTCACATGTTCTTTACCTTCCATGATTAATAATTTACCTTTTCTAAGCCTACCCAGGATTGTTCCACAAATCACAATTAGTCACACATAATCAGTACATGAAAGACTAATTAATTAAAAAGAAAAAATAGAAGAAAAGAAAGAGAAAATGTGAGATCATGAATGTAATATTGAAAAGTTAAAAATCTTGCAAAAGTTTATAAGAAGTTGTGTTATTCTCTCATTGCCAATTGAATTTTGGGTGGAACCTCAATTTCCTTTATAGTATGAAAGTAGATTTGATCACGTGTGAAAACCCAACGAAACACACATGCTCCACATCACCTAATATATATTATCCATGTATTAGACCTGAAAATTCACCGCAAAAAAATGGAAGATTGCCAAAAACGGGCAAAATGGGTCAAAGGCTGGAACTCGAACTCTCCTTCATGTGGACAGAGTCAGAGGGACCCGCATATGAGATATAGACTTCTTCCAAGACCTTTTCGATCATGCCATGACTTGACTTAGGCAACCACCACTGCTTGAAACATCGATATATATAATATTTTAATTAATTAATTAATTAAAATTCTCGTGGGGAAGAAACTTAACTAAGATATTTTCTCTCTCTATATATATAAGAAGATTCTCCAGACTTTGATACTATAGCGCTGAGAAGAATAGTAGACTCTAGAGAGAGAGAGAGAGAGAGATATGGAGGTGGCAAAGGTGATGAGAAATTCATCAGGTCAGAAGGTTAAGGATGATGATGATGAGGAAATGATACTGCCAGGGTTTAGATTTCATCCAACTGATGAGGAGCTTGTTGGGTTTTATTTAAAGAAGAAGGTGGAGAAGAAACCCATTAGCATGGAGCTCATCAAACAGATTGATATCTACAAATATGATCCTTGGGATCTTCCAAGTAAGACCCTTCATAATTTTTGTTTTTCAGTTGATTATATATGTGTATCTGTGAATAAATATGTATGCAAAAATCTTGAAAATATGTTGGATTAATATCTCAAATATAAAGTTGATAGATCTATACAGTACAACTGGTATGGCAGAAAGAGAGAATTATACGAGGAGGCTGCCCGTTTTGCATGTCGTATAGCAAAAGCATATGTAGTCATTTTTACGGTGTGCTGGGAAAATAAAACTAAAATCTCCATCCGAAGGAAAATTAGGGTTCTAGTTAGTTGTGTAATCATCAGTTTAATTTGAATTTTAAGTCCGCTACTAAATAATTTCTTCCAAGGAAAAAGTCGAGCAAAATTAGCTAGCTACCTAATTTAGCTAGCTAGATAGCTAAGACAACATGGAATGGTTAAGAGGAAAAAAACTTACATGCGGTGGAGTGATGGGACAACTGAGATGAGTGTTGTAGACACAATTGTCCCATCACTCTGAATTATGTAACTTTTTCCGCTGATTAGGGATCCTAAAGTTGTCGTAACAAAACTATTTGCATATGTGAGTCTTTATCTCCTATTAAGTTAAGCAAAACACATTGAGACATACAAAACACGAAGAGTTCATCGTAGATAACTGACCAACCTCATTGCATGCATGTGTCATTCTAACCTATATATATTATAATTTATAATTTGCTCTCACGTGAGTTGCTTGTTTTCGGGTAACAATGAAGAAGTAAGCACTGTGGGGGAGAAAGAGTGCTACTTCTTTTGCAGAAGAGGGAGAAAATACAGGAACAGCATAAGGCCTAACAGAGTGACGGGTTCTGGATTTTGGAAAGCCACTGGCATTGACAAGCCCATATATTCAGTGAAAGAGCCCCTCCAGTGCATTGGCCTCAAGAAATCATTAGTCTACTACCGTGGGAGTGCTGGCAAAGGCACCAAAACTGATTGGATGATGAATGAGTTTCGCCTTCCACCTCATGGCCATGGCAAAACTACCAACTTCCTCAATGCTAAGGACATTACACAAGAAGCTGTAAGTCTCTTCCCTAATTCTTAGGGCATCTCTAATGTAATACCAAAATTTTCATACGAAAATTCTCATATGAGTCTAAAAATGGTGGTGCCTAAAGGCTTTGTAATTCTTTTTTGCTCTAATTGATGCACATGAGTGAAAGTAAATTTGGATTTTGGGTTTCTAGGGCATTGGAGAAGTCCTAACATAGGTTTGGACCCAGATCTAGAATTTGGGGTCTTAACATTGGAGATGGCCTTATAGTTTTAGTTAGGTGACTCAAATTTTGTATATATATATATGTATCCCCCAAGTGAAGTATGATAAGACCACAATTTATATGTGTAAACTTTCTTGATAAAGTTGTGTTATCAGATTGTGAATTTGTATGCTCAAAGTGAAATTTTGTTTAAATATATGTAGATCTCATTGATAAGTAGGATATGTCAAAAAACTCGATCGGTACAAGAAAACAATTGATGCAACATGAGATGCTTATATTTATCAGATTGATGGAAATATTATATTATAGATAATATTGCGCAACATAAGATACTTATATTAACCTGAATCTAAAACATTAATTAGGTTAATTGTTGCAAGAGAACATTACTAACCCTATACGCATGCGTGGAGTTAGTTATCTTAGTGCTGGATTATATCTCCTCATTGAGTTAATTGTCTAATTATTTGCAAGTCAGAAAGCTAATCGCAATTTTGAATCCACGTGATTGGGTTTGCAGGAAGTTTGGACACTCTGCAGAATTTTCAAACGAATCCCATCTTACAAAAAGTACACACCAGATAATTGGAAAGAAGGCAACACCAAACAAAACCCTACCGATTCAAGTTCTAAAACATGCAGCTTCGAATCTGAGAATTACTGCGGCAAGCCACACTTGAGCCCTCAAGACTCGGTTGTCATGCAACGCATTGAAAGATCATCATCAAAACCAGTTCGTGTGGACGAACAAGTTGATGAAACAAATCAGTGGTTTAAATTTGGAGGGGAGACTCCATATGCAACATCTTACTCAAGCTTGAGGGATATTCCAAGCGACAACGATTTCTTTATAAATGGAAACTGGGATGAGCTGAGACCAGTGGTGCAGCTGGCTGTTGATCCATCTTTCCCGAGTTTATGACTGTATAGATTGGTTTAGGCATATTTGGAGGGTCGTGTGCACCTCAAAGCTTTGTTTTTGTTTTTTTTTCCTTTTCTGTGGGCCTTTTTTTTTCTGTCTCATGGTAGGTAAATAATGTAATAAAATTGTAGCGGCTGTCATATATATAAATAAGAGTGTAGTGACAAACCTTGATTTACCTACTAATTTAACTATAATTTTAAAATATCAATATATACTATAATATATAGTGTGCCAAAGTCAAATGCTAGATTGTTGTAAACATGTTTTTTTAAATATGTAATGAGATGAGGATGAATTGAATAGAGGAGTTGGATTAAGTATGAGCTGTATAAGTACACATGAACGCAATAAAGACGCAGGTATATCATGTGATAAGTGTTGTAGAAATATAAGTATTAAAGTATATGTCACGTGAGGGGTGCTATAAAGGCATGGGTGCATACGATAAATTATATAATAGTACGGTAGTAGGATTACATGGTATAGCATGTACACGTGTTATAATATGGATGGATGACATGATTGATGTTTCCTCCTTTTATAGAATAGACATGGGTGCATATGCGAAAGGGTCATGCTAGGGAGACCAACTTGGGATACCAACTTGTGTACCAACTCACTAATAGAGGTGGAGCCCACCAATATAATGGGTCCCACGCTCTATTAGAGAGTTGGTCTCCCTAGCATTTTCCTATGCGAAATTATATAATAGTACGGTGGTATGATTACATGGTATAGCATGTACACGCGTTATAATATGGGTGGGTGACATGGTTGATATTTCCTTCTTTTATAGAATAGTATCACTTATATTATAACATGTTGACAAATTATACCACGTGACCATACTACTGTACTACAACACTATAATTACTTGGTGTATACATACATGTCATGTGATGAGTGCTATAGAGATATGAGTGCATTTTTACTCACCACATTAATTTAAGGTGTACCCTCACCATCCTTCTCAACATTTGACATGTGTCCATGAGCATAACCATGGTCTCATAAATATATAAAGTAAAAAGCTAATTATGGTTAGGCCCATAGACATGTGTCAAGTATTGAGAATAATGGTGAGGGTAAACATTTGGTTTAAGTGGTTGTGGGGATCTTTTTTGTTCCAGCAGCTCTAGGTGGACTTAGGCCGCTATAAAGAGAGAGTGATGTTGCCCTTTTGCCTGAGTTCAAGAATTAGGCCCTAAAATACCCTGAAAGAATGGTGATTCTTAGGGAATACTCTGGTTTCTTCTCACCAAGCTAATAATGATTGTTATGAATTGAAATTTTGGCTTGGCTTGAGTGGCTTGTGGCGTGGGAGCTAAGTCTCCATGAGTTTAGCAAGAGCGTCTGCCCCTGACTTGAAACAATGTTTTGGATAAAGGCTATTTTAGAGCTTGGAATGACTTCTGGTTTCTAGAGAAAAAAGTAGATGATGGCTTCTGGAAAAATGAGAGGATGGTTCCTGGGAGAAGAAGATGATGGTTTCTAGAAAAAATAAAATAAAAAAAAGATGGTTTCTGAGGTTAGGCTTGAGTGTTTCCAATAGTGAGATTATAGCTTGCTCTATTGCTGCCGTTCTTTGTTCGTTCCCCTTCTTCCCTTTTGGGTGCTTCCTTTTATAGCCACTGAAGCTCAAGTGGGTGATGAATGAGCGGCTCAAGTTGGTGACACAGGAAGTATGACTGAGGCTTTAGTGCGAGGCAGTTGGGGGTTGGGTAGTAGTCGCTAAAGCAAGAGTGGCAGTTGTTCTAATGCTGTAAGGTAAAAAATTGGAGATCGGGTAATAAAGGCTGGAAGAAGACACGCTCTCTGCTAATCCACTCAATAGGCTCAATAGACATGGGCTTGGGCTTTGGTGCTCCCAAGCAGCCTAAAAACCTCCATTTCTTGAACCTTTTGATGAGCCTCATCGATCCTTGTCACCATCCACACCACAACCCTCTTAGCAAGTCCCATGCATGTATGTGGTTTGGGCCCACTTAAGCTTGTTTGGTGGTTTGGCATAGGAAAATGTATTATTTGCTTGGCATGACATGGATACTATTTCTATATTTATTTACGGCTAAAAGTCACTTTTGGTCCCTATAATTTGTCACTTCAACCATTTTTGACCCTCTAGTTTCAATTTCGTCATTTTTGACCATGTAGTTTTGTATTTGTAGCAATTCAAAGACAAATTAGTATTCCTATCAATTTCTTTGACGGTACAAGGGACAATTTTGTCAACCCAAAATTCTTGAGCATAAAAGCTCTTCTGAAACTCCCCTCATTTCATATTAGGGCTTGAAATTGGTCATTTGGGTTTAGGGTTCTTCAAAAAATTGGGATTAGTGGTTGAATTTCGAGCCCTAATATGAAATGTGGAGAATTTCATACAAGCTTTTACGCTCAAAGGTTTTGGGTTAACGAAATTGTCCATTGCATCGTTAAAGAAACTAACAAGAATATTAACTTGTCCTTGAATTGCTACAAATACGATACTACAATGGCTAAATTGACGGAATTGAAACTATAAGGTCAAAAGTGGTTGAAGTGTCAAACTACATGAACCAAAAATGACTTTTGGCATGTATTTAATGGATAAATTCCCAAAATACAGCTTGAATTAACACATGACCAACATTATATGTTATATTAAGCTTTAAACATTCTTGGACTTCTTGCAACATTTTGGGTCATCATAGTGGTGAGCAAAAAATATGGAACCATAGAGATATGGGTGCATACACCCAATAAAAATGCGGATTCTCTCCACTTAATGAGGTTTAACCATATAAGTTAGATTCCAAAATTTTGGATATTCTTTTTCTTTTGAGAAACAGTTCTTGTGGGGTTTGGTTTTATTGTTGTAGATGACCACACCATACCCAAAAAGCAAAAACCACCATCAATATTCAATATCATAGAACTTCTCATACTGCTAGCATAAAGGAGAAAATACTCACAGAAATGTAAATAAATAGATTAATAAAACGAACAAGTTAGGAAAAACAAAACGTTCGGATTGTTGCACAGAAAATTCCACTTAGGTTCTTTTCAAAAACATGCGTTTAGGGAGAAGCTCCAAAGATACTTCTTCCACATAAGTATAAACCCTCTGTTAATAGCACAATATGAACACAATCAGGATAAATTTTTGTATGTGCCCAGCGGGATCACATGGAACGCATTATACAAAGATGGGCCTAGCACATGTTTTTTTTACCTGTGAATATTCGACACAATGCGCCTGTCGCATACAGACGCCTAGTCTGCCAATATCTGATCCATGCAGAATCAGGCTGCCAAGACCTCAATTTGTTAAATGAAAGGGTATAAAAAGTACACCAAGTTCACATTTCTCCTATAACTGACTTCTATATAGTCCGCCACACGCCCTACAATTTCAAGTTTTCTGCTCTACAAATGTATCACTTCATTTTCAAGGCTGATGAAAAGAGTTCCCTCCTTGTTCATGTTGGTTACCAACTGGTTGGCTAACAACTGGAATATCCAAGCTACTTGCTTCTGACTCGGGTGCAATTTCTCTTACATCAGCTATCCTTGCATCTTGAGCCTGAATGTCACTCCATTCACCATCTCCAACTGGCCGGTGGTTAACCTGATCCCCAGCCATGTGAACTACACTCTCCCCTGGTACTGGGACTGTTCTAGAAACACTGAGGCATGCTTTATCAACATTTTCTTCAGACAAGTCTACATGTTTAGTCAGGGGTGTATTGCCAGACTCGGACTTCTCCTCGAACACTTGCTTCGTATCAATGTGATGTCTGTCAACATGAAATGGTTGATTAATCAAATATTGATGATAACTTAATAAGGGACTAAAGGATTCGATGCATAGTAATCCCCAAGCCACTTATATATTGGGTAAAAGGCAGTAGGTACTAAACCTTTGAAGCTGTGCTTGCAACTTATTCACATAGACCAGGAGCTCTTGCTTGTCCTTCAGCGCAGCTGATTCTTTCTGCACAGCCTCCTTTATTCTAGCTTCAGCATCTGCCTCTGCAACCCTAACCTTCTCCTCTGCTCTCACGACAGCTGCTTCTAATATCACAACACGCTCTCTAGCTTTTGCAAGCTCAGAACGCCACATGTGTGCCTCCTGAAGAGCAGAATCTCTCTGCCTGATCAATTGGTCTCTTTCTTTGCTTAAGGCCATAGCCTTTTCTTCAGAATCTTTTAGCTACAAATATAAACAAAAGTCACCAAAAAATTTGAACAATCTAAAGTGCTCTCAGAACAAAAAAATCAGTTTTTTTTTTCTTTTTCCAAATTAATAATTTATAGTAGTGGAGGGGGGAAGGAGATCACTTATCCAAAGACACTACAAAATTAAAATAGAAGAGCTTATCAATACCTTTAACATGGAAGATTCCAGCTGCTTCTCTGAATCTTTTTTTAAGCGCTCAATTTCTGCACAAACAATTCTCCTTTGTTCATCAATCGTATGAGCTGCAGAGGCTGCAGCCTCAGCAGCTTCAGCAGTCTCAGTTAATTTTTCTGCTATTTCTTTAATTGTTGAATCTCGTGCACGTAGGTCCCTAGCCAAATTTTGTAGTTCGTCATCTTTGACCCGTAATGTCTCCTACAGAACAGAGATACACAATCAGAAAACAAAGTCTAAGTGAACTAAATGATCACAAAGAGCAATTGGATTTGAAGGACTGCAGAGGAGTCAACATTCCTCATGTTTGCTTCTCACAAGTTTGGAAGAAATTCAATGATGTAGCATGTTTCTATCTCTGTTGTGCACAAATGAATGTTTTAAACACTGCAGGGTGTCAATTACCTTCTAAAACTGTTTCTTATGACACAGAACTGATAAAGTACAATTGAAACCAGGGCCCTTTCATTAACAAACTATACTGTAAAAGCCATTTCAAAATGAATGTAGGGCAGTGTAAATAACTAGATCATAAGCAGTACCTTCATAATTGCAAAATCATCCATTGGACCATCAGTTGGCTTATTCGTTATCACTCCCAAAGCATTTCTCAAAGAAATATGCATTGCTGCTTCAATATCCTTAGAACTCTCCAAAGCAGTTGAATTGGCAGCAGCAACTACTGCTGCAACCGTTCCCAGTTTTGCAGAACCATTGCCACTCAAGGAATTCACAGCTTCTTTATGGGCCTTTAAAACCAATTGTGTTGCTCTGATTGCCGGAGGACAAAAAAAGGAAAAAAGAGCAAAAGACAAGATTATATGAAACATGTAGTAATGGAAACTGCTAATCTGGTCTTTATGGAATTTTTGTCAGATAAGCATTGCCTCTTTCACAACCATATGATGCACCCTATTCCAATTCATCCCCAATGGACCACAGGCTTCTATTGACATCATACAAAAAATTTACATCAACCATATGATGCATGAATAATATCTTTGACTGAAGTAACATAACAAACTAAGAGTCCCTTTTCCCCTGATAAGTCACATTTTAAGAGAAGTAACTTGCTAATATATTACTTGAAGATGAGGAAATTTTTTGATAAGCCATTACATTTGAGCTTGTAAACTACAAGAGAACTTCACAATGCCCAACTATATGCAATGGGCGGTCTAAAAGAGAACTCAAACTACATTGGGAAAGTTCAAATTAAATATTAAGAATAGGAAAACAAATTCTAAAACCCTTGTTTTTTCCTCAACCCACAGTGATAATCTCCATTACATATGTTAACTAATTTCTCATTTGAATCAGCAGCATATAACTCTGCCCTAGAGGTTATAAAGTATTTATAACATGCACATAAAGAAGAAACTGTACAATATATAATAACATCTACATAATCACTACAGCATACTGTAAAGGGAAAGGACTTACTGTAGTGTTGATACCCATGCTCTAGCTGCACCAGGAGTCTCTGCACAAAGGAAGTAGTCTTTTTTCTGTGGGGTCCCAATATCTAAAGAAAGAAGTTAAGAAGCATGCAAGTTCAGAAATTTCGATCCAGATTTACAAGAATGTTTTCTATAGAAGTTAAAAGATATGCCTCATTTTGTTTTCTACATTACGAAAATACTAGAGAAAATAAATGAGGATACAGAAACAGCAGCCATCATACTTTTGCATCCCACTGAAAACACAAAACAGAAAAAGAAATCATGTAACCCATCATTGAAATTACAACCTGCACAGATGACTGTTATATAAAACGGATATTATGCAAAAATGAATCTTACTGGAAGTTCACTGGAGAAAGGGTGATTGTGCTATTTGCATCAAAGAGAATGGTTCCCTTGACAGTCGGCTCATTTCTCCTAATCCTAAATCATAAAAAAGTATGGTGTTGGTCAATGCATCTATAAGGCATAAATTGAAGTAAGAATGTCTTGCACAACTAACTTGTATTCCATTCTCCCTGTTGTCGGGTCTAAGATCACCCACCGCTCGTTCCATTTTCTCAGCTGTTAAAAGAAAACATCAGTTCAATAATTTCCAGAACAAAGAGCACTACAAAGAAAAGCTCGCCAAACCATCCCAGTGTCCAATTTACTTTTAGAACTTTTTCAAGCATGATTTATATAGACTTCAGTTTTTAAATGACTGAACTTCAATAATATCAACGGGAGCTTATTCAATGTTACTTATCATTTTTCTAATTCGCATTATAAGCGGTCCAATGAAAAGCCAACAGAATCTGAATTCTGGAATTGACCCAACAAAAAAAAAAAAAAACTGAACTTTCGCAAGAACCAAAATCTAATCCTAAAAAATACTTTGAAACCACAAAAAAAGAAAGTAAAAGAAAGAAAAATGGGAGGCTATGGGATCGTACCGTCTCGGATCGCTTGAGAAGTGGGCCCTGCAACAAGTTCCGGCCAGAACCCGAAGCCAGATGACGCTTGATCTTCTCCAAGCTATTCTCTGCGCCCGCAGCTCTCTGCTCACCATTGGTGGCCATAGTATTGGTAGATCGCGAGGATCGAAAGCCTGAAACTTCTGGTAAATTAGAGGCCCTATTGGTTATCGGTGAGGTTGAAGAAGGCTGTTAGGTTTGTTTCATTTCATGGACTAGCAGGTGAAGATCATGTTGCTTTCTAAGCTTCTAACACGCATTAAACAAAAAATAAAAAAGGAAAAAAAGTGAGAATTTTTCCCTTTTATTGACTCTTTTCCTGTGAGCTAGCTACTTGTTTCTTGAGTTTTTTTGGCTTAGAAATACTGTTCTGGCTTACAAGCGCAGATGGGTCCCGCTAAGCTTGGTGCGATTTTAGATTTGTCTTTTCATTACCAAAAATAAATAAATAAAAACCTTATATAGGTGATGGAATATAGATGGTTGAGTTCTTTTACCTTTATCCATATGGTCATAGATTTGAAATTCATAGGCACCCGTAAATATTTGTGTTTTAATTGCTTTTAAATGTTTTATAAAAAATATATAAAAAGATTTAAGTTGCTTTTAATTTATTTTTTTATTTATGAATTTTAAGTTTTAAAAATATTTTAAAAAATATTGTATTATATTTAAAACGACGTGGCTCTATATTATTTGATATGTTGGCTCCACACATGTGCCACAACAACAATTTAACAAAAAAAATTGAAAGAAACTAACGGACTATTTTGATATATGAAGAGTAACCTTAAAGACCATTAGTGTCATAAAAAAATGTTAAAGACAAAATGTGATAATTTCGCAAATCTTAGGGACCATTTGTGATAAAAAGCCTAAAATGAAAATAGATAAGTGAGTTTTGAAGTACGTAATGTGATCACATTATCACAACAACAAAAAACCAACTAGCATTTCATTTAGTGACATATTTTTCTCAATATTGGAAGGGATTCAAGTTGATAGTTTGTCCCTTGATTAAATAAAAATACATTTATATTATTTTGAATTTTTATGTTCGTACAAACGTGCAAAATCATAGTTTGAGTTTGACACATGTGCAAAAATAATTATTAAAAATATAAGAAGAAAAACTTTCTACTCACATGTTATGGAATGTAGGAGTTCCTACTTATAGGGGAGGAGGAGGTATTTTTTGTTAGAAATATATTTGCTCACCACTTTAACCCAATATACCTCACCACTTTTCTCAATATTTGACACGCGTGTTTATAGATATAACCATATGTCATATTTAACTCTTTATTTTGTATTATGAAATTATAATTATGCCCGTGAACACATGAAGTGTTAAGAATAATAGTAATTATGATACACCTTACGTTAAAATAGTGAGAAAAAATGCTCCCATTTTCCTTTAACTTCTTTCCATTTTGCCACATAAATAAATATATAAAAATTTGATCAAATCACACAAACAAATCAATAAACAGATAAAAATGGTTCTCTTCCTCCAAGAGAAGAGAGCAGAAAAAGAAAACCAGAACTTCCCGGTTTTTTTTAAAAATACCAATTTTCGTCTCCAAAACCCCCTGCAAAACCTCAATCCCTAGAAACACTCTCACTTCCACTCTGAGCTAAGAGCTCTGGCTACGATCCTCAATCCACAACCAGAAGAGTAGAAGACAGAGTGAGAGTGAAACTGCGAGAGGCGCGTCATTTCGAATGGCCGGGATTGTGAAACCGCCGGGGGCTTTCGCAGTGACGCCACACAAAGTCTCAGTCTGCATACTGCTTCAGGTCTACGCGCCGCCCGCTCAAATCTCAGTCCCCTTCCCTTTCTCCACCGTCAATCAGCACAACCGCCTCGGCCTCTTCTTGTTGTCTCTCACTAAGGTACTTTCAAGTTTGCCCTCTTCTCCCTAATTAAAGCTTCAATCTTTGGACAACCCATGTAATTTAGTTGCTATTTGCTTTTGGCAGTCTTATGATGATATTTTTGAGCCCAAATTGGATGAGCTTATACATCAATTGAGGGGGATTGGGGGCTTATTGAACTATTGGTTAACCGACCATTTAACCAGTAAGCTGTTGGCTCTGTCTTCGCCGGATGATTTGTTTAACTTCTTTAGTGATATGCGAGGTCAGTTCATCTTAAATTACCCTTTCTTTTTGCTGATGTGGTGTTGTATTTGCTTGCTGATACTCATTTAGTTTCGATATTTTTCTTTAGGAATCCTTGGCGGCCCCGAAGCAGGTGTTCTGGAAGATGACCAAGTCATTTTGGATCCAAATAGCCACCTGGGGATGTTTCTTCGTCGTTGCATACTTGCGTTTAATCTTTTATCCTTTGAGGTATTGTTAGTTTTTTTTTTCTTTCTAAAAAATCCATTCCATTTGTTTTTCAGTTCCATCTATATTCCATGGGGAAATGAGTGTTGTGTTGTGTTTGTTCTTGTTAGTTTTTATGGTAATGAAAGCTTTTACAGAGAACTAGTGTTTCATATAATTTTAATATTAATGCAGGGTGCATGCCATCTTTTGACAAGTATAGGGACGTACTATAAAGAAGCTATCTCAAGTTGTCCTCCGTATGAGGCACCTCACTTAGATGATTCTAGTAATGATTTAGAAACACCTCCGGAATATGAAAACATGGAACTGGAGAATCTTGTTTTCGAGAAAGTCACTGAAGAAATCGAAGCAAGGGAAAGAGCTGGTGGAAGAGTTTCTTTTCATCTTCATGCACCCCAAGCACTTGTTGGATTGGTTGAAGGTATACAAAGCATCATTCTCGTGAAGCATGTAGAGATGCTATGACATTATAGAGGTCTTTGTGCTTGACAACAATGGTCCTCAAAACCTACTGCATAAAGTTATTTCTGAATCAAATAGGACACTCCTGATATGGGATAGAGTTATGAATAGTTGAAGCCACTTGATATCTTCATTGAAACTTGTGAAGTTTGTCAATAGTATTACTTAAACTCTAGATCAGTCAACATTCCTTACTAAAATCTAACACAATCTTGATTTCATTGTTACTGGCATTCTGGAGTCAACAAATAAGTTCGAAAGCCATCTGGAGCACTTTAATTCAGGCAACATCATGATCATTATATTTATATCAATTATTTCTTTTACTCTATCTGATTCAAACGTCCAAATATCTGTGGTTTTGAAACAAAACCTGCATGCGAGGGATAAAGACAAAGAATTTCATTTGTTATGCTCACTATTTTTGTATTTCTTAATTGATGGGTTTGCTCTAAAATATTGTGTGTTCAAATTTCAGTGCGATGTCAATCATAATCATGCATAATATAAACTAAACATGCAGATATTGAGGTCCCCGGTGACCTAGAATTCAAACATGGCGGCAAACTTAGAGAAGCTTGTCATTATGCACATCCTACAAGCAATACATTAAGAGATCCTGATCCCAGTGGTGGCATATTCCTACGAACTAACTGGCAGATACAAGGATTTCTACAGGAGCAAGCTGATGCACTTGAGAAGTAAGTGATGCATATATCTGTGAAAATTTTGGTTTTCCTATTTGTTTTATGTTCATTAGGTTGTACTGAATCTTAATTAATATTCGTTCGTAAGACAGGGGAGCTCTTTCTCTTTAAATGATTTTGAACTTATGCTAAGGCAGCTTCAAAAACTGGCACCCGAGCTACATCGCGTTAGTAACTCGCATGAATTTTTTTCCTGTTTGGTAATTTGTTTGTACTTGCACTTAGAGTATGTTTCTTTTATCATTTTTGCTGAATTTTGATGCAGGTTCACTTCTTGTGTTACTTGAATGGTTTGTATCATGATGATTGTATTGCTGCTTTGGAGAATGTTCACCGCTATTTTGATTACAGGTATGTCAGAACTTAGCTCTGTATCTAGTTTGATAATTTCTTGATCAAGTGCTGTTGCAGATGTTTCTTTAATTTGGTAACCTAATACATTGAATGTAAATTGGAAATGGTGAGCCATTGCTGTTCTTGGTGATGCTCCTATTAAAGGAGATAATTGTTATGACTGGACCTATCACTTATCTTCATGGCTTTTCATGCATGTCCAATGGCATGCTCCTAGTCTTGGTTGTCTCAATGAAAGTTAAGTTTGACATTATTTGTTGGCTTAGGTTAAGCCTTTTAAATGATGGCTTTCAAGCTGCAACTTTATGTTAGTTGGTCACCATTTATGTCCACCATTTGGTCTCTTTTAAATGTATTAAAAACAAATGAACTAATCCAATAAACATTGGCACAAAAGTGCAGGGATTGAAGGATTTGATTTTGTTCCTCCTGCATCTGGTTGCAATACCTTTGGAAGATATGAAATTGCCTTGCTTTGTTTGGGAATGATGCATTTCCATTTTGGGCACCCGAAACAAGCTTTGGAGGTGAGCACAAGGAGGGGGCCTAAAGAACTCATTTTCCTACTCTCCTTTAGTTATGAAGCATTCTGTCATTATATTTCCCTGTGTTTAATAATTTTCTGCTTGTTATAATCTTCAGGTTTTGACTGAAGCAGTACATTTTTCTCAACTGGTAATTTTCTTAGTTTATGTAGTCATTCTTATCTTAGATCACTCGTATGTCATCATGTCAGTAATTATATTGTGTCTGACTTTGGGTTTTCTATAGCCTTTTGGATGATATACATGCATCTCAGTTAAAAAAGCATCGTGATATTATTATGTTGTCTACTAGGGCCTCATGATTTTCAACTTGTGCAGCAAAGTAATGACACATGTCTTGCTTACACCTTAGCGGCTATCTGCAATTTGTTGTCGGAAACTGGTATATCTAGTACAACTGGAATACTGGGCTCGTCATATTCACCTTTGACCAGAATAGGCATTTCATTGTCTGTCCAGCAACAACTATTTGTTCTCTTAAGAGGGTCTTTGAAGAGGGCAGAAAATTTGAAGTTAAAGCGTTTAGTGGCGTCCAATCATCTTGCGATGGCTAAATTTGATTTAACGGTGAGCACGGCATTGCAATGTATTTTTATGGAAACCTGTAGTGTCATGAATATGTTTTGGTTTGCTAAACTAGATGTAGCATGAATTATTGTTTTCTCTTATATATTCATGGTGGATTGCTATCCTTGTTGCGGTACAGTTTCTTTTGTGAAATAAAATTTCATCTTTTCATTGAAAAAAAAGAGAAGCAAATTGTAATTTTGTATCATCATTTGCAGCATGTGCAAAGGCCTCTAGTTTCATTTGGTCCCAAGGCTTCAATGAAGCTTAGAACAAGTCCAATTAATGTTTGCAAGGTAATGTGGACTCTGAAGATATTCCAATGGTCTTCGATTATCTAACATGTTAAATTGTTCAATTTCCTAACATTGCTCCCTCTCCCCCTCTATTACATATAATTCTTGCAGGAACTTAGATTGAGTTCTCAATTGATTAGTGAGTTTGGGTCTGAAACTTCTTCAATGACAACTGATGGTGCTTTTAGTACTGCATGGCTTAAGAATTTACAGAAGCCAATGGATTCACAAGTTTTGTCACAAGAAAGTGGATCAGGAAGCAATAATGCTTTCCAGTTCTGTGCACAACCAAGTTCTGTCCCTGCATCTGTGTTGCAATTAGTAGGCTCTTCATACTTACTTCGTGCCACTGCATGGGAAATATATGGCAGGTGATCTTTAGTAAAGACCTTTATTAGTTTACTTTTGTTTCTTTTCTTGTCTAATGCTGATTTAACTTCTACAGTTGACCGTATCACTATATCCTATTGGAATAGTGTACTTCAAGTCTTATAGTGACTACATTTCGAGTTACCTTGTCATCTGAGATTGTGAACTTGATTGAGTGTGATGCTCCTTTCATTCTTTTATTTTTATTTATTTTCTAATCAAAATGAAAATTGCAAATTTGTTAAGAGTATTAAATAACAGTTATGAAACTTCCTAACAACTTAAGGTTTTAGGAATAGTGGTAAACAAACAAAATTTAACATGATACCAAAGAGACCCTGAATTCAAATCCTTGCATCTACAGCCTCACAATTTATATGGAATTTCATATGTTGGGCTCTCTTGTGCTTTTGGGGTGGGGGTCCACAAGTGAGGGAGAGTCTTAGAGAATAAGATAATTTTTATTCAACATCCTAATAGCTTTAGCTTTCAGGGAATAGTGGTAACCACCAACATTTAACACAAATAATAAGTGTTGTATAGATTCCCTGCTGAGAAAAAAGTAGCTTTGACATGAATAGATTTATCTTTTCAGTATTCTAGAATTCTTGATTTCATTCTAAAGACTAGTTTTATTTACTTTTAATTTCATACTACTTTCTAGGAATATGATGCCTTGCATGTTTTAATACCTTTTTCTTTTTGCATGTCATCAGTTCCTCTCTTGCTAGATTTAATGCACTTGTTCATGCAACTTGTTTTCCTGATGTTTCAAGGTAATTTCTAGCTGAAAGTATCTCAAGATTTGCATATCATGTTTCTATTCCTTTCCTATAATCTTTCCATTTAAATGTTATATAACTTGAACCTGACTACTTCTTGGATGTCTTCAGTTCATCTGACACAGCATTAGCATATTTGAAGCTTATCCAACATCTAGCAGTTTTTAAAGGATACAAAGGTTAGATGAAATACTTGAGTACCTTTCCAGTAGTCTTTATTTAAAATTTAGTGATTGTGAAAGTGTTCAGCTAATCACATGTTCTTTACTTAAAATTGTATGTTATATATATTTCATAGTCCGATCCACATGACTGACCTGCTTTATGTGTTATTTATATATCAAATAGTGCCCCATATCAAGATAAGTTCAACTGTCATAAAAAGAGTGATGCATCTATAACATCACATAGAGTTTCATGCTTGCACACAAAAGCATTCAGGGAACTATATAAAATATAATGCCAAAAAAAAAAAAGGCATCCACTAATGGACCTCTTATCCATCTTATTTCTCCTTAATAAAATCTTTTGGCTCCTGGAAAAATGTATTTTACATAGTTGGGGTTATACTTTCAGACAAAAATGTGGCAAAAGATTAACATCCTGGAAAGTGCTTGGTGTTCTTGATTCTCCAAGCAGCCATTTTGCTCCTGCACATAAAACTCTTTGGTATTCTTGTTAACATTTTGAATCAATCTGTTTAGATAGGGTTGTTTAGTTTGTGCGGAGAAAAGGAACCATTTTATAATTTGTGGTCCTTGTTATTGGACTTCAAAGTCTTTTTCTGTATGTCATATTGTTAATAAATGTGTCATTTATATGTAAGACCTGTATTCCCTTTACTTTTTCTTTGGCATAAGCACTATATTGAGTTTACTATTTAAAGAACTCTTGTAAACAAAAAGAATGATATTTTTCTAGATGTTGCCATTTTCTTTTATGGTATGAGTACTCTCTCTCTCTCTCTCGCACACACATAAACCCATGCACGAATTCTGTTCATCCTTGATGACTTGTCTTTTTCCTCTCTTTGTTTAGATGCATTTGCTGCTCTTAAAATAGCTGCAGAGAAGTTTTTATCTGTCTCAAAATCACGAATCTTGTTACTAAAACTTCAGCTCCTCCATGAGCATGCTCTACATAGGTAAGTTTACCAGGTACAATATTTTGTGAACATCTTGATTCATATACAGTACATTTTATGTCATGACATTGCCAAATATTATTTAGAGGACATTTGAAGCTTGCCCAACAAGTATGTGATGAGCTTGGAGTCCTGGCATCGTCTGTCACTGGTGTGGATATGGAATTGAAGACGGAAGCAAGCCTTCGAAATGCTCGTACTTTGCTTGCGGCAAATCAGTTCAGTGAGGTTTGATATTTTCAATACATTGAACTTCCTACCCTGGGACTAGACTCCATCTTCCAATTGTGTGGCATGCTTTTTCCTTGGCTATTTTGACATATTTCATTGCAGGCAGCAGCTGTAGCACATTCACTCTTTTGCATGTGTTACAAATTCAATATGCAAGTTGAAAATGCCAGTGTTCTTCTATTGCTAGCTGAAATCCACAAGGTACAATTTACATTTTATGCACAATGTGGTTGGAGTTTCAGACATACTAGAAATTCATTTCCCAATGGTCTGCTTTTTATAAATTGTGGAAGAAAGTTCTTATTTATGGCTGAACGTGCCATCCCCCCATGCACATACCAAAAAGAAATAGAAAAAAGAAGAGGGAGAAGGGTTTTGGGGGAGGCAACCATGGTCCATATTAATATGTCCAGGAAATCTGATGTGCTGGTTTAAGTTGTTTCGTATATTTTAGTATCTTCTAGATTGTATATCTGTATAAGGGGATCTCCAATGATGAAGAAATGACATATTTTCCACTTTATCTCAGTTTGAATTTGAAGTTTCTTGGCACCCTGTCTTCTTTGCTAAATATGCCTGTTTCTCTGCTCGTATATTTAACCTTCTATAAATTCTGCAAAGGTAAAAGTTGTTTTATTTCTTTTTGTCAGAAATCAGGCAATGCTGTTTTAGGTCTTCCGTACGCATTGGCAAGCCTCTCATTTTGCCAGTCATTTAACTTGGATCTTCTTAAAGCATCGGCCACACTCACACTAGCCGAGTTGTGGCTATCACTTGGATCAAATCATGCAAAAAGGGCCTTGAGCCTTGTGCATGGGGCCTTTCCTATGATTCTTGGTCAAGGAGGTTTGGAGCTCCGTGCTCGGGCCTTCATTGTAGAAGCAAAATGCTATCTATCTGATCCAAGCTTTTCTGGTAAGTCAACCATAAGCAATTTTGTCAACAGACTCAAAATTTTTGCCCCATCTTTAGCTATCATGCATATATCCATTTCCTCTTAACATGTTTCATTGTCAATTGATCTTTTTCTGTGTTGCTATCATCTAATTATATTTGGCTCTATTTCATTCGAAGTCCTAATTATTTTTCGCATTGCTGTCGTGAATTTGACTCGCCAGTTTTTGAAGATTCTGATGTTGTGCTGGATCCTCTGAGACAAGCTTCAGATGAGCTTCAATTGCTGGAGGTAAATCTACTTCTGAGCTTCAACCCTGGTATAAGGACTGAATAAAATACTAAAGTCTACTTGCGTCTGCTTTGTGCGTCTTGGAAATGCTTTGATATCTCATTGTTTACCGGTTGAAAATCCTTCTGGTGTGCAGTATCATGAATTGGCGGCGGAAGCGTTCTATTTAACGGCGATGGTCTTTGACAAACTGGGAAGACTAGAGGACAGAGAAGACGCTGCAGCTTCATTTAAGAAACACATTCTGGCTCTTGAGAATCCGCAAGATGAGGAAGATCCTCTCACCAACATATTTTGAAGGAAATGAATAGTTGTTGTATATTGAACATGTAAAACAAGCCATTTCAAATGATTTATGTTCCGTATTGGCCACAGCTGTGTATAGATTTATTTACCCAATATGCTTTAATCCTCCTACTGAACATGTAACTTTCTCCAGGAAGAAGAAAAAAAAACTCAGACTCCAGCCAAAAGCGGGTTTTTTAAGCTCAGAAATTATTGTATAATACTGAAATATTCCTAGATGGTATAATCCGTCACATAGCGTCACATAGCCACATAGACGAGTTATACTACATGACCACATAGATGAGTTATATCCCGTGCCTTACACTTTTATTAGGTGTCAAGTCTGCCACCCAGAGCTTACCGTTATTACAGGTTTTGCAAGAGGGGATATTCTGACGGTTAAACTTTTTGAGAGTTTTCTCCGCCCCAACTCGCGTCTACGAACTTCCAGGCCCCAAGTTGCGTCACTCAACAACCTTCCTCTCAGTGACAGGGACTCAGAACTGATCACTGTCTGGATGAAGGCCAGTCTCACACGTCTGTTCCACCATCACCCCATACAACCACCCATATCGACCCACGTGTCAAGACAATCAGATAACTCCATCCATGCAGCGTGTCAGCTCACCTTCCCCTCGAAGTCCACTGTCAGTCACTGCTATATGACCCCTATCTTCACCCCCTCCCCCACCCCCCACCACCACCGCTACCGTTACTACGACAGCAAGCAGCATCATGGGCCAGCAAAACGACAGCCAATTGAACCTCGTGGGCTTCTCCAAGTTCGTCCGATCCAATCCCCGGTCCGACCGGTTCAAGGTCCACCGGTTCCACCACGTCGAGTACTGGTGCACCGACGCCACCAACTCCGCCCTCCGATTCTCGTGGGGCCTTGGCATGCCCATGGTAGCCAAATCAGACCTCTCCACAGGCAATCAAACCCACGCCTCCTACCTCCTCCGCTCCGGCGACCTCAACTTCCTCTTCACCGCCCCGTACTCCCCCACCCTGACCCGGACCGATGACCCGACCCGGCCCAACAACTCCACCGCCTCCATCCCCTCCTTCGACCACTCCGCCTCCCGGGACTTCTCCTCCCGCCATGGCCTCGGCGTCCGCGCCGTCGCCATCCAAGTCGATGACGCCGTTTCTGCCTTCACCACCAGCGTCGCCCACGGCGCCAAACCCTCCACCGCGCCGATCCTCCTCGACAACCGCGTCACCATTGCCGAGGTCCAGCTCTACGGCGATGTTGTTCTGCGCTACGTGAGCTACTCGAACTCTAGCCACGTGTCGGACTCGAACCCGGACCTCTGGTTCCTCCCCGGGTTCGAAGCCGTAACGTCGTCGTTTCCTCTCGACTTCGGGCTCCGCCGTCTGGACCACGCCGTCGGCAACGTGGAGGATCTCAAATCGGCGGTGTCGTACTTGAAAGGCTTCACCGGGTTTCACGAGTTCGCCGAGTTCACGGCGGAGGACGTCGGGACGAGTGAGAGCGGACTAAACTCCGTCGTTTTGGCGAACAACGAAGAGATGGTTCTGTTTCCGATGAACGAGCCGGTATACGGGACGAAGAGGAAGAGTCAGATTCAGACGTACTTGGAGCACAACGAAGGCGCTGGAGTTCAGCACCTGGCTCTGGTCAGCGAAGACATATTCAAGACGCTGAGGGAGATGAGGAGCCGGAGCGGCATCGGAGGGTTCCAATTCATGCCGTCGCCGCCGCCGACGTATTACAGGAACTTGAAGAAGAGGGCTGGGGACGTGTTGACGGATGATCAGATCAAGGAGTGTGAGGAGTTGGGGATTTTGGTGGACAGGGACGACCAGGGCACTCTGCTTCAGATTTTCACAAAGCCTGTTGGAGATAGGTAATTGATCACGGTTGCTCTGCTATTTCTTTGTTAAAGTTGTTAATTTTGTGTCAAAGATATGGTCTTTAATTATGAGGCAATTGGGGCTTTTGAAAAATGATAGCTTTATGCTTAAAAGAATTCCCTGCTTGATCTTATGACATTGGGTTAATTGGTTCTTGTATTAAAATGAGCAGGCCAACCATATTCGTAGAGATCATTCAAAGAGTAGGGTGCATGCTTAAGGATGAGGAAGGGAAGGTTCACCAGAAGGGTGGATGTGGTGGGTTTGGGAAAGGTAACTTCTCCGAGCTCTTCAAATCCATTGAGGAATTCGAAAAGACGCTCGAAGCCAGACAAATTGCAGAGCCAGCAGCTGCTTGATTCGCCTTTGTTCATGATACTGTGAAATATGGTAGTTGCTGAAGCCGGGTTTGTTCGTTGTACTCATTTTAGGGCTGGTAAGCAGGTGTCTTATTATGTATAACAGGCTGTATGGTTGTCACTGTTGGTGTTATTGATCTATGCACAATGACTTCAATGTTAGTTCTAATTATATATGTCAAGTGTAATCCATCATCAACCTGTTGCACTCTGGACATGTTTGTAATAAGCAAATTCAAGGAGGAATAGAGATCGAAATATTAGCGTCTTTTGTTCTTGATATTCTTTGTTTGTTGGATCTTGTAAAAGCTTGGTGAGTTTGGTTTCAAATAATTGCAAAAAGGAATTAGCTAAATCCAGATAGATGCTGGTAGCTACTGTTGATCCTTCCTTGTTAACTAATGGAGGATTGCAATTTGTTTTTAGTGACGAAATGCATTGTGGAAGTTTTAAGTTATGGTGAAACCGGCAGGAGGTAGCTTCGGATGTATGAGTTGTTTGGATCATATGTGAAGTATCAGGAGGGGGAGGGGTTGAATGGTCGGAGCATCAGCATTCACAGAGGAGAAGACAAGAAGTCAGGGGTAAGGAAGATTCTGAACCTTCTATATCTCAGATGTAAATATGAGCCTCAAATTTCCAGGTACAGCTTTCGCTGCTGTAACGAAGCTGCAACGGGGCAACTTTAACCGATTAGTCTTTACTTGTTCCACGAGTCAAAGACTAATAAATAGAGAGATGAAGGGGAACCTTCAAACTTTGACGTTTAGTCGTCTTTGAAATTTCATTCCACTAACAAGGGAGATCCCATTGTATTTGCTTCAATGTTACACATTACACTTTACAACAACATCAAAGAAACTTTGCTAAATAAGTTTTAAGGGCATTATCTGAGATGATTTGATTGGTTTTCTCTGAAGGATGGAATGCATCCCAAAATACGTACTTATTTGCGTCTTGGCATGTAAAGGGATTATGTGGATTACATAGGAAACTCATCTCAAATCTACCCGTGCCACAGCATCCCACTCTTGCTTCATCCAATCCTGTCATCGAAAAGAGAACCATTTTTAAACCCAAAATTGTAATTGGACGAGCTTAAAGAACAAGGAAAAACATAGAAATCAAATTCAAATCAGTTAAAGCAACCTATAACTAAAAAAATTCTGCCAACAGGGTCTAGCCCAGTGGAAAAAGGTATTGACTTGTAGATCAAAAGTCTTAGGTTTGAACAGCTGTGGCATCTTAGTTGTGTGTGCGTATGAAACTCCCCTCCCATGTAGTTTACAATATCGCTTGTACTGAAAAACAAAAACTAAAAATTTTGACGTTTTGAAATTTGACTTTCTTCTCTTTGAGGGGAGCTCAGAATTAGAACTTTAAAGTCATAGAACCAACCAATCATCAAATGCAAGTAAAAACTAACCAAAAGCAGAAGGCCTTGTTATGATTTGCAAGAAAATGTAATAAACATCTCCATATACCGCTTCAAGCCCTGGAAGCTGCTTGTTCAGCTTTGCCACCATCCCCTTCAACTTCCGATTAAACTCCAACGCCACATTGTTGTGTTCCTCCACACATGCATGCAGTCCCATGATATTTGTGGTCCTTTCCAATGGCAAACATCCCATTGGAGGAAGCCCTGCTAAGGACACCCTCCGAGCCCCAAGAGCATATAGTTTCTTCACAAAATCTGCTGCAAGATTGATCAGGAAGTTCTCGTACTGCTTCACCGTGAACTGGGATTGTCGGTCCGGTAATGTATAGTAGTTTTCAAGGAAGTCATTTGTTCCTATGCTAATCAAATATAAAGCCTCACTTAGTAAGTTTTTTGCCTTCTTATTTCCAAGATAGGCTTTTAATTTCTTCTGGTATTCCTTGTAGTATTCTACTTCCTTCCACAGTGGAATCACACGCTGAAATAAGGATATAATTGTAAACATTTGTGTAGCATGTGGTTAGCATAAAGAATTTGATGAGATATATAGCTTCCACATGTTTAATTGATGTACACTTTCGAAAATACAAGTTGATTGGTTACTTACAGCAACATCAGAAGTTTTATTATCATAGCCGGTTCCTGCAGAAGCAAAGCAAACACCAGTAGCAAAATCTGATATGTTATACATTGGATCCAAGTAGGCAGGTATGGTTGGCTTAAGGCCTAGACCATCAGAGATGAGGTCAGAAGGAATTCGGCCATTGCAGAACCGCCCCGTGGGTTGGCCTCCCGGAAAATCTCGACCATAAGGCTGAAAGTTGCTCCTGGCAATTGTTGGAATGAAGTTGTTGTTACCTGAGTCAACAGAAGAATCTCCAAACACAATGACTGCTGGAACTTTACTTCTGCATTTGGCAAATAGTGTTAGTGTTTGAACTAAGAAAATCCAAGGAATGTACAAGTTTGCCATATTGTTTTGCGTCTGGTATAGGGTTTTAGCAAGCTCACAACTGAATGGAAATGATATATTGGTGGGAGAAGGAATCTAAATATTAGTTTCAGATTTATTTAATGGAATAATAGACAATGTGGATACATAATTGAGAAAGTTTGGTGGGGGGTTCTGCTTTTAATGGCAGTAAGAAGCTTAGCATGTACCAGCATTATGGAGTAGAAGCTTAAACCAAAATGGGGTTAAACACAGAGCTGCAGTAAATTCAGTGAGTTCCTGGGTTTCTGCAATCATAGAACTTTGATGAAAAGGAATGAGTAAATAGTGAATCAAAACCATTAAAAAGGAAAGTCTTTATTGGCGCCAAAAATGGTTGAAAAGTTTGTCAATCAGATGAGTTGCTTGTGTGATTGTTAGTATCGATAATGCCATAAATGTAGTAGATGGAGTTTGTCAGATTATCTGCAATACTGCAATTTGCATTCAATTCTCCATTCCATTTCTTGAGAAAAGTCTTCCTGCAGTCCTTGTTACCAAAAAGTCAAAAGGTGAAAAAAAATATAAACCTGCAAGCCTGATAAAGTGAAGACAGCATGATCTAGCAGTGCACCAAGTAAGGTACAAACACTTACAACCTTTTCTGTCAAACGTAATGAAAACTCAAAACTTCCAAAATTTAGGGACACAAATGATGTTTGAGAAGACATAGTTATGGATTACAACTTCTGATCTGGGAAACATAGTTATGGATTTGAGAAGAAACAGTGCTCTATCTTTTGAATGTAAGGTTTACTGTATGCAAAATAATCTGGAACCAATTTTAGCACTTAAACCACACCTTAATAGAAATTTGACAATTAAACAATAGAACGATTAGAGATAAGACTTACTTGAATTAGCCATAATCAAATATACAAGATGATCTTCTCCTCTCAGTATTCCAAAATGTCAAGGCTTTCAATAGGACAAGCATACAGAATCTGAACGTGTGAATATGAGAGCAGAGACCAAGCCTTTTAATACCAGTTGCTTTACAATTGACTCTCCTATTAAGAGACAACTGCTAGCCAAAACGTGGAGATAATGGATGATATCCACTTCCTGAAACAGTTATTCCATTTAATCATTATCTGAATAAAAGTCTCATAATATCTTAATTTAAATATAACTCTATTTATTATTTATATGACACCTCATAATAATGAAAAGGCAAACTCACAAAATACATGGAAAAACTTACATTGAATACAATTAATCTAATCTACGGAAAGGGGAATTCAAAGTTGAGTGCAAGGAGGGCGAGCTCACTGCCCTGGCCAACTGGCCTAACCTATGTCTGCAAAGCAAAGAGGTCTATCAACAAAACTTTTATCTTGCATATTGTTTCTTTGAGAAGTTTATCTTGCATATTATTGGGAGAATGAAGATTGAGCACTGGATGTGACCCATAATTAAGAGGTATTAAAGACACATTAAAAGCTTCCTAACAGAGAAACTGCTCTGGTTGGTGCTTATTTATGAGGAATGCTGATCTTTCCCCTTGAAGGACACAGTTGCTCTAATGCCCTGAAAGATTAGGTTTAATACCTGGGGCCTCAAAATTATGATTTATATGAGTCACATGTGGTGGTTGGATTCAACATTGTTGCAGCACTTTCACCTTTCTTTCATTAGAGATGATGCTGAAGTTGATGATCTGTGTTTGTAGCTAAAAATTCCAACAACAAAAAAGGAAAATATTAAGGAACCATATAGCTATCTTTGTTGCTCATCAAATTATTTATGAGTGTCATGAAATTGCAGAAACTTGATAAATGATAGGGAAGCTTCAAGCTTCATGCCCTTCAATCAAACACCAGCTCCTTGATCTACCATATTGTATAAAACATGGGCCCAACAGTGTTTTAAAATGACCAAGGGATTGACAAGAAACGTTCTAACAGAAGACTTACTTGGGGGGGACCATAAAAAAAAAAAATTGTATCGCCACACTAGCACACACTAGTACCAATGAGTGTGCAATCATCATTCGACTAGTCTCATCTCATGATGAGAGCGATAGATATATAGTTGTATATATCCGCCGTGAGGTAGACTTCACTATGACATCTCGAAAAGAGACTTGGGCTTGAGTTGAACCGAGCCTGGCTGTAAAGATTCGGACCGAACCCAGCTCCGTTTACAGCTCTCTGGCCCTCAAATGTGTGAGTACTTAAATTCATGGCTAGTTGTGAATTGATGGGAGGGGTCAACATAAAACAAATACATCCCTTTCATGAGTCACTACATTTTGATAAGCAAGTAATCCTTTTGCAGAACTTCCTTTGTTTAGTAATAAACAACTAGGTTTAATTTAGAAAAATATTCACAAATATATTTCTTGCGTGAGCTGTGCTCTAAATACTTCAACTAATCATCAATTAATTAGTACAGTTGGTTGAATTTCCAGGCAAGCATGAAACGTCAACAGGAAACCGCAAAAGACTAATCCAAACATCCCCATCAAAGAAAGGACTATCCATGCCTTCACAATATGAAATTTTTATAAAAATTTAGTTGGACTGACCAAATAACTAAATTTATATATATATAATTGAAACTAAATTTTTCAAAGAATCATGCATTATAAAAATTTGACCAATCAAAATTTGTCGAAATTCGGATTATTATTCTGCTTTTATTTTAATATTTTTCATGCTATAAAAACCATGTATTAAGTGCAACACAAACAGCTCAAGACTCAAAGAAGGGTTGGAAATTAATTAAAATGGGAAGCTGCTGCTGCTCATCAGCCTATGTGAGCTTAAGCTGCAGTGAGACAGTGGAGAGAGAGAGGGTTAGAAAAGGTTATGTCCCAATTCTGGTGGGGAAAGAAATGGGAGACATGGAGAAGCTATGGATGCCCATCAAGCTCCTCAGCCATCCAAGAATTGTTGCACTTCTCAGAAGGTCAGCCCATGAATTTGGGTTTCAACAACAAGGCTTGCTTAAGATTAAACATGATGTTCATCTTTTTAAAGGTATGATATATATTATCGAAATCAAAACAAATATATGTAAGTAAATGAACATCCCTATGTAATTAATGATCACTATTCTAGCTCCATCTTGTAGAATTTCTCTCATGGCTCCTTTTATTGTTGAGAATTTCAGACATTTAATTAACATTTGTGAAAGGAAAGCTGAAGAAATTGCACTTCAATAGTGCAAAATTACTTTTTTTTTTAGAGTGCTAATAACAGTTCCCTTGGATTGATTGACGCGGAAAAGAATAGTTGCAGTACTCCGCGAAAGAAAGATCAACTTCCTCCAAACGACAACGTTTGGATTTTCACAGTTTTGTAATCTATGATCTATGAAATGAGCTCATCTAGATCTGCATGCATGCAGCATGACTTGGTTTAAAGAAGTATATTTCTTCAAAAATAAATAAATAAAAATCTCCTCAGAAAAATAAAAATAAAAATAATGACTTTGAAATTGTTGAGGCCCAAAAATCCAGGGGCTAGGCCCAAGCTCATTTTCGGCCCGGTGCAAATAATTAATCACAAAAGAAACTCGAAATCGAGACATAATGGGAAATTATAGGACACACCTACACGAGCCATGGGTCACACATCACGCCAAGCAAGCATGCCAAAAATGCAACGGCTTTGTAGATTCACGCTCATGAACCTATCCGGTGCTATTTAATTCGAGCTCGGCTTATTATAGCACAATTAAACTCAAGCACAAGCACAATGAATAAACATGTGATGCCATCGTGCCATGCTACAAGCTCAAGTGGGCCCAAGCCACGTAATCAACCGGGGCTTGCTGGAGAAGGTTGTGGCATGGATGGGTACGAGCACTCAGAGGGCCCATTGAGGGACTGAGGAATGGAAGTTTTAGGCCACTTGGGAGCACTAAAACTCAGGCCCATTCCTCGGGCCCAAATACATGGGTTAGCATGAGAGAGAGAAGAATGGGGTCCAATGCCTTAGAAGAACATCTCATAGGCTGCGGTAACATTTAGGAAAATCCATGACAGTTCACTATGTCAAATTTCACTTTCCGCAACACTACATAGGCATCAGTGAAATGAAAAATCGATGCTGTTAATATATTAGGCATCGATTTTATAAATAATAGGACGAAAAGTGTATAAAGGCTTCAACACAAATTTTTGGTTTTCCTACCGATGTTGTTGATTATATTTAGCATATGTGATATATATATATACTAATGCGAAATGGTTCTGCCAAAAACAAATTCAATTGGAACATTTACAACCGACGCCAAAAAAGCATGGTTGACCGCTACAGTAATTTTTTGCTATAATTTTTCGCTCCCTCGTGAATATTTCATACTCCCTCTCATATTTTTGTCCAAAAATTAAACTCCCTCTCTTCTCTCTCTCGATACCCAGTCACAGTCACTCTCTCATCCTCCTCACCTTCAAACTCCTTCTCTTCTCTCTCTCTCGCGATCCCAGAGTCACCCCAAACCCTCTCTTGCTATACCCACAGTCACAGTCACTCTCTCATCCCTCTCACCTTCAGCATCTCTCTTCTTCATCGATTTCTTCTTTGTCCTCCATCTCTGCCGTCATCTATTCCTAAACCCTAAAAAAAAGAGCCATGAGAAGAGCCATCAGAGTCCCTTCGTTAACCTTCATCGTCGTCGTCCTCTTCCTCAACGGAGTCCTCATTTCTCCTCCTCGTCGTCCTCTAGGTGGGATTATTTCAGTTAGGGTTTCAATTTATCGGGTAATTTCTAATCTTACTCTGTCTTTCTTGATTTTCAGGTCGTTGAGTGGAATAAACAAAGGATCAAGCTCTCTGTTTATAAAGGCTTGCTCAATTATTTCAAAATGGTCTTGTTTATAAAGGCTTCAAGGTTGGTTGGTTGGTTGGTTGCATTGTGTTTTCTTCAACTAGGTATTGAGAATTTTTGAATTAAACAGGTTTTGGTCATTAGTGATGGGGGATGACATAATTGTTTTTCTTTTTTGTAAGTCATGCCATAATTGGCTTCAAGACACCGCTCTCCAATTTTTAGGCCGGTCAAGAATATAGGATTTCACCCTTTTACATATTACAAAACCATACTATAAACTAAGATTTCATTTAACAACACCATACTATAAACTGGATTCCAACAATATGTCAGCTAGCGAAGGAGACAGGCATCACCAACGTGTATGTTGCTCAGCTTTTGAGGCGCCGAGCTCAAGCTCAAGCCTGAAACTGCCCCTAAGTTGCAGGCTCCCTCCAAATCTGCCCCAAGGTACTCATTAAGGAGATGATGATTCCACCCTTGAGGTCCTATGACCCTAATTTGATCCAAGATCCCACTATTTACAAGTGGGTCATCTCAAATTGTGCCCTTTAATTTTTCATGAGTTAAGGTTCTAACTTTTGATAATCAAATGGGTTTATTTGGGTTATACATATATAATATATAGACCATATTGTTAATTGTTTGTAAGCATTGATTTACGACTTAAAGACTATGATGAAGGTATCTATGGATTTGTCATATTGGTATATTGATGGTAAAGTGGATCTTGTTTTCTTGTGTTAAATTGGATGTGATTGAGGCTACAAGAAGATTACTATGGAACCCAACTTTTTTCCAGCATTTTTTTTCCTGACTGTCTCAAATGGTTTGAGTTCCACAGTAAAATGAATCCAATTGGAATGTAAGAGATGTGTAATAATGAAAATATTGATAAAATATATGAAACAATGATGATATTGAAATTCAGTGCAAAACTGATATTGTTCCTTGGAAGTTATGAATTATCCTTCTAGTTGGTATGCCTTCAATTTGCTGATTTTCAATTCTCTAGGTTGAATGAAGAGGTTATGCATTTTGGTGAAAGCATCAAGGAGATTATCAACGAGGAATTTGGTGATGGCATGTAAGTTTCATTTTGTGTCTTCGTGTCTTGATTCAAAATGCTATATAGAATTACAATAAAGTTTTTGACATAATGGTTTTTTGATGAACTTTGCTGAGCTTGGTTGTTGCAAAAACTGTTGTGAAATTTGTATATGACTTGTTTTAACCAATATACCTGGCTATAAAAATCTATTTTGGTTGTTTGTTTCTTTAACTAATCATTCTTGTTTTATGTATAGTATGTCAGCTATAGATTTTCTCCTGTTCAATCGACAAAGTTAAAGGTGTGGATGGCAAGGACTGGGTAGCCCTAGTATTTGATGGGAAATATTTGCCTCATTCTAGCAGGTCATTGCTACCTGCTGCCTTATTCTAGATAGGAACTTGCAGAAAATTAAAATTGAAAAATAAAAAGTTAAGCTTAAAATTGTAGTGAATTAGTAATTTATTGCAGCAACAAACTTAGAAATTCAATTTTCTTATAGTTTTTCCAAGTTGAAAATGCTCAGCTCTAATCTTGAGATGCAACAACGAGCAACATCAAACTAATGCGTGCAAGTTTGCCACATCTCAGTCGGCAAAATATTCTGCTCATGTGACAGATTGGTTTTCTTTTCTTGTTCTTTTTTTCATATGGTGACAGATAAGTTAGAAATGGTAAAGCATTAACCTTAGAACTAGGACTATGATTAGATGATAATACTAATCTTCTTCATTTGTTCAATTTGGGAAAATTCAAGGCCTGCCGACAAGGCTGGGCCTGTTTAAAATTGTTTATTATATTTTTGGCTTGTGAAATGCATGTATACTTTCTAGGCCGAGTCACTGAGATTCTAGGCTGACAGTTGAAGAACCTGAGAATTATTTACCTATATATCTCCTGGCCCTTAGAAATACTGGAGGTAGGTGTTGTAAACTTATGCCCCCTTTATCAATAAACTCCTTGTATTGCTCTGGAGCTGGTAGTGATTCCTGGCTTTGTTAAATGAAATCTTAGTTTATAGCGGTGTTGTAAGAAAGTCGGAAGCACATACAAAAACTGGATTACACTCCTGAAGCTGTCTCTGTGTGTGTTGCTATTGTTGAATCTTGTAAATGTGATGAGATCGTGTATTTTCATTTCCACGGTTAACTGGCCAGTCAAAGTTATTCCACTGGTGAAACTAGGAATTTGTCTGCGTTATTGCTCTACCATTAATTCAGCCTTTTGTTTTCTTTCCTATTGTGTTTAAGAATCTCCTATCATATTTGACATCTATGGAGTAACACAGGATATTCGTGATCCTGAAATTATGGTGGCTTTTCCAATTGTCGGAGATCTGCAAAAGGCTAATTTTGTGGCTTGGACAACTACTCCATAGACCCTTCCTAGCAATTTAGCCATATGTGTCAGTGCAAATTTCACTTACGTGAAAGGTCAGATTACTTTGTCACTTAATTTTACTTCTGCTATAACAGTAGTTTTGATATCTATTTTCTATTTTGCTTTTTAAAAAGTGTATCCATTTATTTATTTGTTTCAATGTCACTTTGACCATATCATGAAAATTTAAACCATTTTTCTTTTAATTTTTGTCATAATACGATATCCATATATTGGTGCTTAAACTATTTTTCTTTTAATTTTTGTCATAATACGATATCCTGGCCATCTAGTGGTTATCATACTATTTTGTGATGTCATTAATTTTTTGTTCAACTTTATTCATGTATTTCTATGCTATATCACTTGAGAATCTAATTTGAGGTGGGAAAAAATTAGGTTCACAAGAAGTACTCCGGAAAAGTATATATTGTTGTTGAATCTAATTGTCAGCTTTCAGAGTGATAAACCAGAAGAAAATTGCAAATGGATATGTTGATGATTCAAAAAAGCTCAATTCCAAGACCAAGGGATCCTAAAGTGGGAAAAAAGAAACTGTTGATACTTCATATGAAGTATTGGAGAAAGTCTCTGGGGTTTCATTAGTGGGAAAGAAATGAGTACTTCTGTTCATTATTATTTTCAAATTATTTTCAGATTGGAGTTTAGTATGTGGTTTCTTTTGTTTACTTAGTTCATGTAGTTATTTATGTGTATCACAATTATAAAAGACTGTGGTACTGCAGGTATGAACCATTGTTGGACTACTTTAAGGAGTTCTCTGATGTGGCATTCAGAGTTGTTGCCGACAACTATGTAATTGATGACAGTGGTACTGGTGTTGTTCATTGTGCTCCTGCATTTGGTGAAGATGATTATCGTGTTTGACTGGAAAATAAAGTAATCAATAAGGTATGCACCCAGATGCATGTAAATGTTATAATATCATGGGTTGAAATTTTCTGCATCTTCAAGTTCTCTTTGATTTTCAACACTCTGTGGAACTTCCCTTTTTGTTTCAACTTCTAGAGACTAATACAATGTTTTTATTAATATGTAGACAGTTTTTGCAATTGATTTGCATTCTCGAGCGTTTTTACAGCTTCCTAGGTCTCTTATTGTGCATCGCTTCTTGTTAAAGATTATGCATAGCTTCTTGGTAAAGATTTTATATAGTTTTTCTTAATCTTACATAGTCTTTTCATTTCATTTCAGTATGCGGGAAGTGGGAAAAATAAGGCATTTTACACCCAAATGGAATTGGACGAGGTTTGAGATGAATGGGCGTGTCATGTGCTAGAGTGGATTTGAGTTTGAACATTCTCCTTGTTTTTGTAGTATTTTGCTTATTTATGTATGGTATGAATTTTGGTTTATTGGCAGAACTTATCTGTGCACTTTATATAGGGATGTTTTTTGATGTTGCAATGGCAATATATATGAAATGGATGAGATGCCTCTATATTTTGAGACAGAAACTATGTAAAATATGATGTGAAATGTGGAAATTTCTTACACTTTATTAGTAACAAGGATGTCTATTGTGTATAAAAACCTCAGTTTTGCAATAACAACTGAAGTTAAAAATTAAAAACAAAATCAGCACTATCTGGGAATCGAAACCTATAATATGAAAGGTCAATAATATTTGTAGAAAGTCAAATTATTCGTTGGTTTTTCACTTCAATATAAGTACAAAAAATGAATGCGTAAACCATAATTTGCAACGGTAGAGACATCTTTTTTGAAGTGGTAAGTCAGTACACGCTTCAGTATAAACAAAACCATTGATGCTATAATCAGTATTTAGCATCCATCCTGATATATTCTCTGATGCTATTAAAGGTTTAGGCATCGGAGGTCAACGCTCTTTTTGGCATATGGTAACAACTTACGCATCGGTGATTAAGGAAAAGCGAAGTCGTAACTCATCTTTAGCGACGGGGAATGTCCGAAGTGTATCACTATATCATATGCATCGGTTCCCAATACTTCGGTTCTTGGGTACCTTTAGCAACGGAATTTCGCCGAAGCTAAAGGTCATTTTTCACATAGTGGTTAGAATGCTCAGAAACGAATAAACCACTTCCAACAGCTGGACGAAAGCGTGCGGGCCGCTGGAAAGGAGAGCACTAGTAACCCCAATATTATACACAAAGTCCAGCCCAGCATTTTATAAGAAATTCAACATCGAGCTCCACCCTTATCAAAACCTCAAGGTAGTCAACGAGGGACCATAGCAAGAACCAACAGAAATCCGTGCGTGAAGGACAAATACCCATCGGACAAAAGAACTCCCTCCATCTCTCTTTTCCTCTGCAAGCTCTATCTTGAAAACTGATAAGAAAAGCATGTGGCGCCTCACCCTTTTTGGGGAGGTCCAGCTGCGTCAAACCCTTGGAACCATGAAGGGTTCCTTACCCATGCGCTTTGGAAGGGAGAAATTCACCAAAGAAGTTATAGTGGGACGAAACAATGAAAGATGGGGAAAAGCTAAGACAAAATTAGGGTTCTTCGTGGCTATAAAAGAGGACCTTAGCTACCCAGAAAACCAACCCAGTTTCAGAGCTCGACCAAGCTTTGTCAAGCAACCTGAAACTTACTCAAGCTACCCAATCTCCTTCCTCCGTGGTTTTCCTCTTTTCCTGAGATAAAATCCTTCTAATTTTCCCCTGTTCTAGTCTTAATTTCTGTCCTCTGTAGGAAACTCATGCTTTGCTCTCTCTCTCAAATTGCTAAACTTGTGAAAGCTTAGCTCCCATGCCACAAGCTCCTCATGCTAATTCATTAACGAATTTCATGCGTTCTTCTGGGTGTTGGTGAAAAGAACCCAAACGTATTTTTCTAAGGCTTCAGCAAGTCTTTTAAAAATTCTTTTGGGAGTCTGGTTCTTGAACTCAGGCATCAGGAGGTTTTTTTGTTCGCTTTCTCCTCACAGCAGCCCAAGCTCATTCGTTAGGTTGCTGGAACAAAAAAAAACCCCACATAAATCTCTGAAAACTAAAATAACTAGAGGTCTGGCTTTATCCCGCTAATCAAAATCAGTTCAGATTTGGCCAGAAACATGCCATACAAATTGTTTGGTACAATACAATAAGGAGCATTGGTTTGTTGATATTCAAATTTCAAATCGTTGAAATGGTCCAGCACAGGATTAGTACTAGCACTTGAGCTAAAACTGAAAGCCTCAAATTGGGTAATGCCCTACAATAAGCGCTATAGTTCCTCTCAACGTCTGTTCTTTATTTAAGTTTCAGATTGTATATATGATATTGATTAGGTATCCAGGGACGGACTTGCCCTTGGACTAACCTGGGCTTACTTTCTTTTCACCAATCCACAAAGTAACTTTTGTAACTAACATGTGTCGATCCTGGCAATCCCCACTAGACTCAATCAACAGACTACTCCAACTTTTGTTTAAATATTTAACACACTCTCATATCTATTGCTTCTATATATCGTTTTAATACTCTGTCATTAATTAATATACATTAACATTATATAAATTACAGTATTTGTCAACTCGCAATATACTCAGTTAAATCACTCAAACTCACTATACAACAAATTTCTTTTAATTTCTTTTTTTAAAAATAAAAATTTCTTTCAATTCTTTTGTGTTAAAATAATATGTAACATTTTCTAAAGTTTCACTAACAATTTTCATATATATATATATATATATATATATTAAATCAAATTTGTACCTATATCAATAATTTGTCGGTATTTTCTAGTTTTTTGGACCACAAATCTGAAATTATCGAAATTTAGTAGGTTTGTATGTAAGGTAAATTTACCCCACCCAATTTTCAAATCCTGGATCCATCCTTGAAGGTATCCATATCATGTCAATAGCAAAACATATTCCGCCCTGATTTCTAGATTTATAAAATGTTTTAGCAAGGACGATGGACAGTGACAAATCTATATATAAGTCCGTGTCACAACAATATCCCTATCTGATATATCCTCTGCCCCAATTTTTTATAAAATGTGATCTTTCTATAAAAGGAAATTCTGGTATCCTCTGCCCCAATGTTTCATAAAATGTGATATTTCTATAAAAGGAAACAAAATGTGTTTCACATTCTACAGGTTGGCGCCGGATCTCATTAGTTTGGCAACCAATCAAATGTCATACCTATATTTCTGGCAGAATACTGAACGAGGCATGTTTTTTTCAATTATTTGCCATAACAAAAATCCATTCTTCTTTTTTTGGGTAGTATTGTTTATATAAATAAAGATTTGTGTGTATTAAAACATTCATTAGACAGAATACCATGTCTAAAAAACTACGTCGTTGTAGAAAATAATTTCTTTTAGCATTTGTTGGGAAAATGTAAAAGTTTATTAGATCATATTTCTTATGTTATTGATTCCTCTTGGCCTTGTTCTTATGTTCATACTTCGGTTTTGAACTTTTAATTTTATTTTTGGTCAAAGTCTGAACTAAATCGAGCCATTTTTTTTTTTTTGGTTTAGCGGGTTTTTTACCAACCATTAGTTCTTGAATATATATAGTCCTCTTCTATTGAGCGATCCTTCAAATAATTTTATTTCAATGACACTCTTTAGGTTCCCCTATATATATATATATTTATTTATTTATTTTTCAACAGTTCAAACCGTCTACTTTTCAAGTCTTCATTCATAGATCATCCTTGAAAAAAATGAAGCAAATTGAAAATCATTAAGACATATAATTGGGACCAATAAAATAAACGAACACATTCAAGAAAAGACTAATAACAACAATTTAATTGAGTGGTCAAATGATTTCATATTCAAGTGATTTTTTGCAGAGATGATCTTTGATGTAATATGTAAAAACTAGACTGCTCGGATCATTGAAATACAATGTGTGGTGAGACCTACAAGGGTGTCCCTCAAATATGAGGGATCCCTCAACTGAAGCTCTATGTATATAAATAATACAAGCAATAGTCTAAACTACAAAAGATATGAGAATTTCTTATACACACTATCAAAGTGCCATGACTACTTCTTGAATATTAATCACTCTTTCCAATATTGGCACAAAAATTCATTTAATAATCAAATCGAAATAAACATTTTAGAATAAGTATTGAATTCCACTCACAATTATTGCGCTAGCCAGTTAAAACCAAACCAAAGAAAAAGAAAAAGAATTGAAATGAAACTTGATAAAGTGCAGGATCAACAAGTACATGTACTCTCGTGATAGCTAAAAGCCTAAAATGACACCAAAAAGAGACCTAAAAACAAGATGAAAACATGTGTAGAATTCACATGCACTTAACACAATGACAATGACCAGCAACCATTGCACATGCTGCTCATCCCCTTCTCCTAATGCCCTTTTTTTCCATCTGCCAATGAGCAAAAGAATTGAATGAGACCAAAAAAGCACACTCAATGGTTCATCTGAATTTGGTAAAAGTGCATGAGAGGTACACACCAAATTACCAATAAAATTGTAGCCTTTTTCCTTTTAGGCTTAGAAGATTGGGTTTTCATGAAAGATATGGTTTTTGTGCAAAATATGTGTCTTGTTAGGAGCCATATGTGATGTCCTATATGGTAGAGTTTTCCAAATCCTTGTTCATTATTTGGCTTTTTTCAATCTTTCTTGGTCCCCCATATGTGTTCGACCCAATTCTAGCAATATTAGGTAAATGTTATTTTCAAGATGACCCATGATGCCAGTAATCTGTGCCCTTGACATGGCAATCGATATGCCTATTTGGGCCCTACCTTATCACTATATAAATCAATATTGTATTCTAAGGTTTTTACCCAAGTTCCCTTAAAAAACTCTTCTTCTTTTCCTTTGAAAATTGTTTCTTCATTTTGTGCACTTTTTTAACAGATTTATTTTCTGTCATACATGGCCTCTGATGATGTATCAGAAAGCATGCAGCTTGTTCTTGGTAAAGATGAGTTTGAAGACTTTGAGGTCACAGAAGTTGATGGAGCCCTTCTCTGGGACTTGCTTGAAGAGTTGGAGAATGAGGAGGAGGAGAAGAAGGCTGAGAAAATAGGGGATGTTGATGATGCTAATAGCATGACAGATGGGCAGGTTTCAGTGGAGCAGCATGATGAGATTTGCACCCCTGACATAAAGTGGGGAGATGCAGACACGGCGGAGACAAACCCATCATCATATGAAATGGAAGCTTGGTTTGCAGATGACATGGTGGGAATGGTGGATTTTGGTTGTGGCGTTGGAGATTTTCCACAGTTGCATAATGATCTTCACATTGGAGCCTCCTGCAATGAAATAACTTACAATTGCTTGTGGGGAGATAGTTGATTATAAGGAAAAGTGCGTGCTTATGGATGTGTAGGGAAGAATAATTAGAAATGTAAAAGAAGAATGATCCATGGACCACCTTTACCTGCGCATGTAATATAATATATGCATGTCACCAGTTACTAGAACATTTAATTTACCGTCATCTTAATTAAATAAGTAATGACACAATTTCACTTTAGTCTTTGTGTGATAATCAAAATTACCCTAATTTCATGACATGATAATTTCATGACATGATAATTTCATGACATATCAATCATGTCGTCCACTCATGTTATAACATTATAATTGGTATCACTGCATAACGATGTCACGATTAGACCTTATCCAATCTTGCGGGTAACATTACTCTGATGATAGCTAAGGTGCGCATTAAGCCAAGGTACAAGGACGGTGTCATGCACCATGACATATCAATTATATCGCCCACCATGTCATAACATATGAATTGGTATCACCACATCACGGATGTCATGATTAGACCTTGGAATTTCTCCAATATTGTGGGTAACATTACTCTCATGATAGCTAAGGTGCGCATTAAGCCAATTTACAAAGGCGGTGCCTTGCACCATACGGCGCTAGAAACCCCACTTCAAAATTTTATTCATCATATCAGCAATGTAGATAGCGCACACCAACTTCAATTTAAAAGAGAACTAACGCACGCAGCTTCCTTGTAGTATTCGATACAACTCATTCATTCATAAAAGTTATGTACTGAATCAAGAATTCAATAATTGTAGGAAACTGTCATTTAAACTTGTCAAGAACTTTTCTTTAATACAGAAACTTATAGAAGATGTATTCTTAATCCATTGGTATTCTCTAGTGTATGAAATATTGAACCTAAAAGGAAAGACCACCTTGAATTATATTCCAGATGGAGAAGTTCTGAATTTGAGTTAGACTACATGTCGTATTCAAGGGGAGACGTTCTGATCTTGTCAAGATGAAGAGTTTTGTAAGTCTGCCTCATTTGATCCAACCACAAACTTGGCTATGAAAAACCCGATCGTGTCAAGCGGGGACGACGGATCAAACCTCTGAACAAGTTCTTCCTCACCAGGTCTTAGCCACTCCCTGTGACGTCAAGCATGTAAACTGGTTATTTGATTTGATTTTTATTTTCTTTGGTCAACAATAAAGACTTGCTATTGGACTGTGAAGTCATCAATCATAATGAAGAGCAGATGATGATTTAAAGCGACGAACATTATTAATTCAATAATGACTTTTTCTTTCAAACGTAAGAAAATTCTTCTAATTGCGTGTTTCCCAACTTCAATCTACAATAAAGAGAAGCGTACTAAGAATGAATGCAAACAACTGCATATGACATGGAAATGAATGAACTTACTCAGCATATCCATCAGGAAATTCAAAGCGCCCAACAAGACCAGGTCCTCCGATTCTTGGGTGCTGAAAATCAAAGTCAATAGCAAATGCAAAATCAGAAACGAGATACTGATACTTCCTCATTGTTAGGAAAAAAAATTGTCAAATTCAAGAAACTAAATTATATACACCTCCCCTAAACTAATCGAACCTGTGGTGCCAAGGAGAGGAATTTATATGTATCCAAAGCATATCGAACCAAAGCTTCATTCTCTCCAGGATTTATTGTACATCTAGAGACAAAAAAGATACAGAAAGTTCAGTTCAATAGTAGAAAATACACATACAAGAATAAAGTTCAATAACTTCCATGTTAGGCATATGTACTAACGTTGAGTACACAATCACTCCACCCGGGCGAACTAACTGAACAGCCTGATCAAACATTCTCCTTTGATATATCGCATGCTTTCTCAAGGATTCGATTGTTTCCTGGAATAAGCAACTAACTCTATCAAACACTTACAGAATGTTAACTACTCTTACTTGTAACTAAAATACCTTCTATATGCATACAAACATAAGACATTAACAAGACAACGAGGCATTAAAAGTAAAAAAGAACAACCAAAGAAAAGAACAAACAAAAAAAACTAGTGTAAATATGTATTGATTGGGTTATAGTACCTCTCCAGTAAATAGTCGAGGTCTTAAACCAAGGGCAGAACAAGGTGCATCAAGAAGAACTCGATCAAAGCTGCTGGGAGCAAAGCCTTTTGACTTCTCAACCTTACCACCCAAGCACTGATTTCTTCCTGGACCATTCCGTTTTCTTCGCATTTCCTTCCTGATGTCAGCTTTGCTAATGTAAGAACTCTCATTCGCTTTTTCATTGCTAACTAAAACATTGAGTTTATTAGAACTGAATTTCTAATTTCAGAAAGAAGCATTTGTCATGCTTATAACAAAACCGAAAGGGTGACTACTGTAGCATTGATAGGGAAAAGAAAATTACATATGGAAGACATATTCTAATAAAGATTTTTATACCATTCCGCTAGTTTAAGGAGGTTATCAGCTACAGTGAAACTCCTGAAGAATTAAAAACTAAGCATACCCTTAAGCCCAATGAAAGGTGGGGCAGGAGGCTATGCAGGATTGAATCATTTCAATCCACAAAATGAGAGGCCAATTAACCTCCTGTATTCCGATAAAAAGAAAACTATAACTCAACCTCAAGTAAGGGTTCAGGGATATAGAATATATTTCAACTTTTAATATATTTGATCATCGAAAACACCACGTTAAGTTTTTAGAATGCATAAAGTCACAAAATGCTGAAAGTTCATTTAATGACCTTGTTCACAAATTACTATCATTATAAACTGCTACACTGATTCCAACAAGTTCCAGTTCCCAACTATCAGAACCAGAATACAGTGCACAACTATGAAAATTGGTCTCATGTACCCATACGAGGAGAATTTACCTACCAGCTTTCTTAAAATCCTTCTCAGCATTCAACCTTTCAAAAGTAATTGATTCAATTTTCTCTACTTCTGACTTCATGAAGTTGGAATCTTGAATGTGTCCACCATGATTATCCTTATCCTTAGCACAAGATGGATCAGACAAATCTTCAGATTCGTTCCTTACACAAACAGCTTTTAGAGCATCAAGTTTATATGGGGTTATACAACTCAGGCCCATTTCAGCAGCCAATTTGTGAATACCTTGCACCTGCAAAATATAGTGGGGCATAAATAACACATGAAACCCGAAGCCTGCAAACAAACCAAGAAGGGGGAATGTTCATCATGGGACATTGAAAATCCTAGATCAATGGACTTAATTTTATCTTGCCACGAAATGATGTAAATCAGGAACATAGACTCTAACCACCTATAAGAACTGCAGGAGACCAGATGGAGACACCTTACATAAGGAACTGTAATGCACAATATGACTTAAATAGGATTCCGGAATCATAGAGGAGACTTTTTTTAATCATGTCTCTAGTTAGGAAGTTTACCTTATTGTGAGATCTATCAACAGCAACGATTTCTCCTTCATCCTTCATAAGAATTGCTATTGCAGTTGTTTTCCCTCCTGGTGCAGCACACATATCTAGTATGCGCTCACCTTTTTGAGGATCTAAGACATAAAAAGAAAAACAATAACAATAACTAAATCAAAAAAAAAAATTATCATCAAATATTCTAAGATGAGCGAAGTAAGCAACAGCTAGCTAGTTCCTATGGAAGGAACCATCCTTCACAACTATGATCGATCATAGAAATATTAATGATACCATTAAAGAAAAAACATGATACAGATCACTACTTTGCAGAACACCTATAAAATGATGTAGTTTTTGTGAAACAGGAGCATTCAGAGTCAATGATTATTAGGAAACAACAACACATATAAATTCCTTTAGTTAACCATAACACTGTAATAGTTACCTAGTGCACGAGCAGCGATAATGCTTGGCAGATTTTGAAGAAATATTTGCCCCTCAAGCACGTCTGGAAGCCAAGACAAAAGAACATTGGAGTTATAGAAACTTTTTACATAGTGCAAAACCATAAACACACACCATCCCAGAAAAAAAAAAAACGCAATGATCAAACCAGAAAGCAAACCATGAAAGTGCAAGCACCTACTCATCAATTAGCAACAAACAAAAGATATACCATAAATAAAGAAAATCAAAGTTCCCTAATTTAAGACCCATGTCAGTTACTGCAGAGATTATCTTTCACAGTATGGAATAAAAATCTGCATTAAACAATCCATGTAATATTTATATGCAACAAAGAATGAACTAAAAACCATGTAAAACACTTAATAAGCTAGAGGAGGAGCCAAGCAACATCTTCAGACGACATGAAATTCATTAAAAGAGAAATAGGAGTATGTGCTTTTGTACTATCTATTTCCAATAAAGTCTTCACTATAATTTGTGGACAAGTAATGAATCATACCACGAAAGGAAGGCAGATGAAATACTCTGTCACTCATGTCCACAGCAAGCCCTTCTGTAACACGGAACATCCCGGACCTTGACATCATTGCTCTTCCTTGGCCGATATACAGCCCACTTCGTTCAAGATGATAAGGATCTAAAACATCATTTAAAGGAACATGTATAAAACCCATGGTCACTAAAGCAAAGTCACAATCTTTGTATTTACAACACAAAAAAGAATATGAGAAAATAAATAAATGTGCTTAAGATTAATATAATCATCACATTACAAAAGTACAAAACCAAATAATAACATTTCAAGCATCCATAAAATTTACATGATGTGCTCCTTACCATATTCTTTTATCCCACATTACCACCCATTTGCCATTCTTAAATCCTACCACCCTCCTTCATTGGTGATAAGTTAACTCTCCGATAGTGGTACATGATTAAATACACTAGTGTTACCTGTCTGTGAACCTTGCAGCACAGTCCCTCGAGTGATCCCAACGCCCCATCCACCATCAACACCAGGCTGCTCAACCGAGACTGAAACCGCAACCAATTCCCCTTTCTCAACATGAGCACTGCAAGCCAATACACCAGGAACGTACACCTACATGTCAAAAGACAAAACCAAATTCATCCCAGCTACCACTGAGTGAGCAAAGCAAAGCAGAGGCAAATCAAAAGAACACAAAAAAGGCTAACCTGGGCACCTCGAAGAACTGCCTCGGCACATTTCCGGCTCACAAGAACCTCCTTTGGAGGCTTCCCATCTGCAGCATAACCATAATTAATGGCGTGAGGGCCTGAACCCCTCACAAACACAACGTTGTCCAGCCCTGCGACGTCACACTTGGAAATGTCAGCTCTGTTTTCTTTCAGAAGCGCCGTCAACTTGTCAATGACGGCATCGGGCGTGGTCTTGAGTGTGTTCACGCGTATACAGGAGTAGCAAGACGGGCGCCTAAGCAACCCAAAAACAAAACAGAAAAAAATAATCAAACAAAGCTCATGAGAAAAAATGAAATGCACCACTGAATGGGTTAATAGGTAGAGGAGAGAGAGAGAGAGAGAGAGAGAGAGAGAGAAGTACGTCAGGGCTTTGGAGATGCGAGAGAAATTTTGGGGTCCATAGGCATTGGAGAAGTAGCTTTCGAGCTCAGCGTTCCAACATTGAGTTGGATTGTAAGAGTAACGCTCTGGGAAATCTTCCATGAGTTTGTGCTGCTTGGTGAAGAAGCTGCCGATGGTTTTGGACAAGCCCCAAGCTTTCTTCTTCATTCAAAGAGGCGGAAGGGAAGCAGCAGACACCATTTTGCTTGCTTGCTTGCAGCAGCTCCAGTGACTCGGGCAATCGGGCTTGGGGTTTTTGGTGGCAAACTGGGCCGGGACTAAAACCTTTTCCTAAGTGCGAGTTTTGGGCTTCAAGTTGTTTGGAGGGCCTGTTTGGCGCCAAAAGGAAGGTTTGTGAGGATGACACAATTTGTAGACGCAAAGACACCATTTGTAGGAGAAACACTCTCATACAAATAGCGCTTTTTGTTTTTTCCGGCTAATACGCTATGATATGTAAGTTAATTTTTTTATGTATCATTGTGTTATTGGTAGAGGATAAAAAAAACATTGCTCTCCCTGTTACACAATTTATTTATTTTTTGCATTTGTAGAGGCAAAGAGCACAGAGTTACAAATTTTTTGTTTCTTTTGTTTTGGTGAGGAAGTTGCAATCTTTTGACACAATTAATTGAAGATATTTTACTACAAACAGTTCATTCTAAACCTGGTACGGTTAACGGTTTCAGTCATTGGTTTAGTGACTTGCAGACGTGTATAATTGTCATTAACATTCTACTTTATTAAATAATTAGATATTATATTTGAAATCACAAGTAACTCATTTAACATTCATCGTAATAAAATCAAAGTCAATTACCTCTAGCCTGGATTCGAAATGACGATAACCAAAGAGCTTATCCATTTAAACCCCACACTTTTTTTTGTTCACCTCAATACTTAAATCATTAAGCTCTTAAGTTTTATTATTGTGTAAAAAAGACAAAAAAAGTCATCCTACTTAATACTTAACCTTAGTACATCTATATACACACACCATCACTTTTTTTTCAAATTAAGCAAGTAATTTATGTAGTGTTTAAATAAAGAGCCATATAAGGATAGCCAACAACTCTTTGTTACCAAAAACAGAGCCCACCGCTCTATTATTTCCCGAAAAATAATAGTCGAAGCTCTTCTTTTCTGAGCACAAGTCCATCTCATGCTTGTGTTGTGCCTGGCTATCCTACTAGCAGTCAAATGATCATGTAAAAATTACATGTTTGTTTCCTCTAATTGATTTGAAAATTCACAGTAAACATGTTGTTGGTAGAAATTCAAAGTCTTTACCATGTTCTGTGCGCCAAAAATGATGAGTGTTGGTCTGTGTAGGGTCCAAATCTGTAAACATTTGATTAGACATAATCATTCCAACCTCAAAGCATTTGATTGGTATAGTCCATAGCGAGATCGCAATGAAAATTGGAAAGAGCTTGTTGGTTCATTTGATAGTGGGGTGTGGGGTGTGAGGTTGATGAGTTTTTTATTTTTATTTTATTTTTTTACTGGGTGTGTATTTATGAGTAGTTTGGGAAGATAGTGAGGTTTTCTTAGTGTTTGTACAATATATGGCCAAGCATTCCCAAGTCAATCCAAGCAAAGGGAAGGGAGTCCCACATCGACAAAGCTGAAGAGAAGGGGACTCTCCCTTCCCTATAAAATGAGACCTCTCCCCTTCAAGAAAGGAGGAGAGCTGGGGCAGGCTACTTGGGCCTCACCCACGAGCCCATTTACAAGCCCACGGAACATTGGCCTTCAGCCAATCTTCATCCTCCGACCTTCACCTTCGGTATTCTTTCTCTTCCCTTGAGTTTAAATCTATGTGCAATGTATACTCACAATATCGTAATGAGAACATAATTCTCCGTGGACGTAGCCCATTATTCGGGTGAACCACGTACATTTGTCTTCTGTATGCATGCCTATTTACTTACCGAATGCTCTCACACACCGAGGGTCCTTACCTTCAGCATCCACCTCATCTTTAAGTTGGCCTATTTACTATCCATCTAGTTTTAGCGCAAACAGTTTGGCGCCGTCTGTGGGAAGCGACACAAAACGCTATGTTGTTCTCCTTCACGAGTGCTCTCGGCACTCTTTTGAGCCATGCCATCGGCACCTCCTACAATCTGCCTTCGGCCTTCGGTACCCATGCATCATTCGGCGCGTGCGATGTCTTCACATCCCCCCAATGATTCGGCATCTGCCTTCGGCCTTCGACACCCTTGCATCATTCGGCGCGTGCGATGTCTTCACATCCCCCCAAAGATTCGGCATCTGCCTTCGGCCTTCGGCACCCTTGCATCATTCGGCGCGTGCGATGTCTTCACATCCCCCCAATGATTCGGCATCTGCCATCGGCCTTCGGCACCCTTGCATCATTCGGCGTGTGCGATGTCTTCACATCCCCTCAATGATTCGGCATCTGCCATCGGCCTTCGGCACCCATGCATCATTCGGCGCGTGCAATGTCTTCACATCCCCCCAATGATTCGGCATCTGTCTTCGGCCTTCGGCACCCATGCATCATTCGGCGCGTGCGATGTCTTCACATCCCCCAATGATTCGGTATCTGCCTTCGGCCTTCGGCACCCTTGCATCATTCGGCGCATGCGATGTCTTCACATCCCCCCAATGATTCGGCATCTCGCCTTCGGCACCCTTGCATCATTCGGCGCGTGCGATGTCTTCACATCCCCCAATGATTCAGCATCTGCCTTCGGCCTTCGGCGCCCTTGCATCATTCGGCGCGTGCGATGTCTTCACATCCCCCAATGATTCGGCATCTGCCTTCGGCCTTCGGCACCCTTGCATCATTCGGCGCGTGCGATGTCTTCACATCCCCCCAATGATTCGGCATCTGCCATCGGCTTTCGGCACCCATGCATCATTCGGCGAGTGCGATGTCTTCACATCCCCCAATGATTCGGCATCTGCCTTCGGCCTCGGCACCCATGCATCATTCGGCGCGTGCAATGTCTTCATATCCCCAATGATTCGGCATCTGCCTTCGGCCTTCGGCACCCTTGCATCATTCAGCGCGTGCAATGTCTTCACATCCCCCAATGATTCGTCCATCAGCATGAGCCTTCGGCCATGAGCTCGGCCATCAGCTTCGGCCATAGCATCGGGCCTCGGCCATGAGCTGAGCCATGAGCCTGATCCATGAGCCTCGGCCATCAGCCCTCGGCCATGAGCTGAGCCATCGAGCCTCGGCCATGAGCTTGGCCATCGAGCCTGAGCCATGAGCTTGAGCCATCGCCTCGATCCATGACCTGTCCATGAGACCTGAGCCATGACCTGAGCCATGAGCCTCGGCCATGAGCCTCGGCCATGAGCCTCGGCCATCAGCCTCGGCCGTGAGGCTGAGCCACGCTCGAGCCACGCTCGAGCCATGAGCCTAGCCATGAGCCTCGGCCATCGAGCCTCGGCCATCGAGCCTCGGCCATCGGCTCGAGCCATCGGCTCGGCCATCGAGCCTTTGGCCATCGGCTGAGCCTCGGTCATCGCTTGAGCCTCGGCCATCGGCTTCGGCCATCGGCATTAGCCTTGAGCCATGCCGAACGGCACCTTCTAGGGGACACTTCTCCAGCGCCTTTGTGGAAGCCATGCCGAACGGCACCTTCAGGAGACACTTCTCCCTGGACGGCCCCGTGAGCCTCGGCCATCGGGCTTGGCCATCGAGCCTCGGCCATGAGCTCGGCCATCAGCTTGGCCATCGAGCTCGGCCATCGGCCTCGGCCATCGGGCTTGGCCATCGAGCCTCGGCCATCGAGCCTCGGCCATCGGCCTCGGCCATTAGCATGAGCCTCGGTCATCGGCTCGAGCCATGAGCTCGAGCCATCGGCCTCGGTCATCGAGCTTCAAGCCTCGGCCATTAGCATCGAGCCTGAGCCATGCCGAACGGCACCTTCTGAGGAGACACTTCTCCGCGCCTTTGTCAAAACCATGCCGAACGGCACCTTCCGGAGACACTTCTCCAGAGCCTTTGTCAAAGCCATGCCGAACAGCCATGCCGAACGGCACCTTCCGGAGACACTTCTCAGAGCCTTTTCTCAAAGCCATGCCGAACGGCACCTTCCAAGAGGCACTTCTCCTGACGGCGCCATCTGCCTCGGCCATAAGCCTTCGGCCTTCGGCCATCGAGCCTTCGGCCTCGGCATCGGTCATCAGCATTCGGCCTCGGCATGAGCCTTGAGCCATGCCGAACGGCACCTTGTAGGAGACACTTCTCCCTTATGGCGCCATCACCCTCGGCATCGGCCATCAGGCATCGAGCTTGAGCTTCGGCATCGGCCATGAGCATCGGCCATCAGCCATCAGCCTCGGCATGGGCCATCAGCATTCGGCCTCGACATCAGCCATCAACCTGAACATCGGCCATCAGCCATGAGCCCTGAGCCATGCCGAACGGCACCTTCTAGGAGACACTTCTCCCTTGCGCGTCATGACCTCGGACATCGGGCCATCAACATTCGACATAAAGCCTCAGCCATCAACCCTCGGCATCGAGCCATCAGCCTTCAGCCATGAGCCTGGGCATCGGCCATGAGCCATCAGTTTCGGCCATGAGCTACAGCCATCAGCTAAAGCCATGAGCTCAAGCCATGAGCATTCGGCCATGAGCTTGAGTCATCAACCTTCGGCCATCAGCTCGAGCCATCAGCCATGAGCCATGAGCCTTGAGCTCAGCCATCAGCCATCAAGCCTCGGTCATCAACCATCAGCCTGCTGAAGAATGAGCTGAAGCATTACTTGGCCAGTGCATTGATGACTACAAGTCCCCAATCAAGAAAAGTACCTCCTTAATCGGGAACTTGGGGGACTCCTGTTTGTACAATATATGGCCAAGCATTCCCAAGCCAATCCAAGCAAAGGGAAGGGAGTCCCACATGGACAAAGCTGAAGAGAAGGGGACTCTCTCTTCCCTATAAAATGAGACCTCTCCCCTTCAAGAAAGGAGGAGAGCTGGGCAGGCTACTTGGGCCTCACCCACGAGCCCATTTACAAGCCCACGGAACATTGGCCTTCAGCCAGATCTTCATCCTCCGACCTTCAACCTTCGGTATTCTTTCTCTTCCCCTTGAGTTTAAATCTATGTGCAATGTATACTCACAATATCGTAATGAGAACATAATTCTCCGTGGACGTAGCCTATTATTCGGGTGAACCACGTACATTTGTCTTCTGTATGCATGCCTATTTACTTACCGAATGCTCTCATACACCGAGGGTCCTTACCTTCAGCATCCACCTCATCTTTAAGTTGGCCTATTTACTATCCATCTAGTTTTAGCGCAAACACTTAGAAATTATGAAAAATTGAATTAGAAGTTGAGGTGAACTTAGAATATAGAGTGAACAAAGAGAAGTGCGTTGTTTAAATAGAAAAACTCTAACTAAATAACAACATAACTCAACTACTATAGCACTCCCTTGCACCGGATTAAAGTTGATTAATACTATAAACTCAATAGCTAAATTGAATACGAGCAGAATAAGAATGAGAACAAGGCTACTCACCCTCCTTGATTAGTGGTGAATGTTGTCATAATGTGACCCTTTATTCTTAATCCGATTAGGACACAACATAACTCGGCCGAGACTCGTAGGCTGTCGCTCTCTTCATTCCCTCATCGGATTTGGCGCGCGCAAACCAATCGCAATCCTTGTTGTTGCCGATCTCACACTACACAACACAACTCGAAAAGCACAACAACAATAATAATGGACAACAACACCACCACCTTAAAAAATGAAAAGTAATACAAATAAGGATACAGACTCGGCTGATCGATTTCATCGCTGTGTCCACCAACAACATTACAGGACAAATGCTTCGAATCAGTCTCCTCAGATTTCTCTCTCTTCCTTCTCGCTCCTCTTCTTCTTCTTCTTCCCTTTTCTTCAATCCCATTTCTCCCCATTCCCATTCCCAAATCATGGCCACCTCTGCTTACACGACGTCGTCTGACTCCGCCTCCTCTGCGAAGCTCCTCTTCCGCCAGCTCTTCGAGAAGGAGTCCTCCACGTACACTTACTTGCTCGCCGACGTCTGTCACCCCGACAAACCCGCTCTGGTTAGCTAGCCTTTAAATATTTTGAATAAAAATTAAAACTTTATAATTATAATTAGGATTTTGATTTTGATGAATTTTAATTTGCAGTTGATTGACCCGGTGGACAAGATGGTGGATAGGGATATCTCCCTTGTCAAAGAGTTGGGTTTGAAGCTAATTTATGCCATGAACACTCATGTTCATGCTGATCATGTCACTGGCACTGGCCTCATCAAGGTTTGGGCTTTCCACCTTCTTCCTCTCATCTTTTTTTGACTTCTTTTGTTAATGTTGATGCATTTGGATTATTCATGAGTGATCAATGCCTCTGCATTCTTGCTATTTGGGAAAAAAGTTGTGTGCTTTGTAACAACAACTGAGTTATTTGATGAGTATACATTTTTTTTTCTTTTGTGGCAGACTAAGCTTCCTGGTGTCAAATCTATCATTTCGAAGGCGAGCAACTCAAAAGCAGACCGTCTGATTGAAGCTGGTGAAAAAATACATTTCGGCGATCTGTATTTGGAGGTTTGGTTAGCACGGGGGTTTTTGTTTTATATGTTTAAGTTTGTTGCACTGTGTTACATGGAAATTGGAAGGTTTTAATGGCTTCTAGTGGAGTAAATGTGTACACAAGCTTACCTTTATATTCCCTCTTTTAAAATTATTGAAGAAATCGAGTATGATTTGAGGTGTAAGTGGGAGAATCATTGTAATGCTTGTTAGGCCAGCCTTGGAAATGTGTTATGTACTTCCCAGTGATCCTCACAGATATTTCATATACCAGACTCTGTGGTAGTTTTTACTCCTAGGTGAAGGTATAAAACTTACTGGGTTGATTAAACTGGAGTGTTTAGCCCAAATCTGCCAGTAGTGTTAAAGCTCTCAATGAGGTTTTAAATACTAAAGAGTCAGCTTTTATTGAATTAATTGCTTTTGTGCCGATAAAGTAGAATGAATACAAAACTTAACTGGTATAGGCTGTGGTCTACCGAGTTCCTCTTCCTGTGAAATATATAAAAGTGACCAAAAGAAATAATTTACTGTAACAAATTTTGTCTCGTCTTTACTGATGTTCAACTAGGTAGTTTTATGTGTGTACACAAAGGGGTGTGCTTGTGCGTGTGTGTATGTTTTCATGTGTGTTTGTATGTGTTCATGTACGTTTTATACATGTATCTTATGTGTATATGTTGTGACAAATTGGCCGAAAGAAACAACCTACTGAAAGAAGTTATGTATGTATCTTACTGGTTTTGGACTAGTTAGAGCTGTGGTTCTCTGTGTCGGGTGTGTGTGTATGTATGTGCATGTATGTGCCTTTGTATATATGTATCTCATGTGTGCATTTGTGTTGCAGGTTCGAGCTACTCCTGGGCATACATTAGGTTGTGTAACCTATGTTACAGGAGATGGGCCTAATCAGCCCCAACCAAGGATGGCTTTCACTGGAGATGCTTTACTCATACGGGGTTGTGGGAGAACTGATTTTCAGGTACATTACCTTCAACTTTTGAAACTCTTTATAATTTACCTTTTTGTGACAAATTCTGCTGCTTCAATCAAAAGACAAGTAAAGCAAAAATTGAAAAACTAGCAACAGTTTGCCATTAGAAGAGTTGGCTTGTTCTTAAAACATGACTGTTAAGGGGATTTATCAAGCTCCTGTGTTTGATTTATCTAATCTGTTTGCAGGGTGGCAGTTCACATCAACTGTACAAGTCAGTTCATTCACAGGTAAGAACATGCTGAGCTAGCATACCTTTGATACCATAGGAAAGAAATGAGTTCGAACATGATTTTATGTTAAAAGGCCACTTATTCTTCTGTGCTTACAAATCCAGATTTTCACATTGCCAAAGAATACGTTGATCTATCCTGCTCATGATTACAAGGGATTCAGTGTATGGAACTCACCATTGTCTATTTCTTCTGTACCCTGTATACCTAGGCAGCTTCTTATGCCACATATTTTCTTGAGATGCAGGTTAGCACCGTTGGGGAGGAGATGCTTTATAATCCTCGACTCACAAAAGATGAGGTATATATTTCGTTGTTCCAAAAGTGTTAACCCTTGTTGTTGCTAAATTTAATGTTCTTCAGAAAGATGATACTGATAGTATCTGGTTGACGAGTGGATGATGATTTTCCTGTTCTTGTCAAGATTTTGTATATCTACATATCTTGGATCAACAAATGTTTGACTAAGGTGTCTTAGCATGATTTTGACCTGGGGCGATATTAATGTGAGGGAGCCTCTGCCTAAAAGCAATCACCTAATTTACCAAGAATAGTTAATACTGGTGTTGCACAGATGTTGTAAAAGAATGCTGAATTTTAAGGGAAAGTAGTGAGAAATGGATTTTTCTTTTATGTGAGATACTAGCTGAATAAATTAGCAGTCACTGTAAAGAGTCGACCTTATGTGCTGCATAGATGCACTTTTATTTTTCATTTATCAGATGGGTATTTTAACACTTCTTCCAGATATGTATCTAACTATTTTGATTTTGAACTCTTTTTTACAGGAAGCATTTCAAAATATCATGGAAAGTAAGTAAAACTATCTAGCATCCAATTTTTTAGAAGTAACTGTGTCCAGTTTTAACTGTCATTTCATTTATTATATGATATATTCAACCATTTTAGATTTGAGTTAAGAAAAATTATGTTTCTTGACAGATCTAAAACTCTCATATCCGAAAATGATTGACATAGCTGTCCCTGCGAATATGGTTTGTGGATTGCAAGATTTGTCTGAAAGGCCTGTTGAGTCTGTGTCAAACTAGATATAGTTGCTGCCACGATTTGCATTTCAGACGAAAACATCAAAAGGGAGCCGGCTTAACCACATGAATCAATTGGCTACGATTTGACTGTACTAAGACCTTGAAAGTATACTGATAATGCCAAGAAAGCAGCTCTATATCCTATGACGTCTCTCTTCTCTTCATTTCAAGAGATGACTTGTATTAGCTCTTTTGTTGTACAGTAAATAAATAAATAAAAATCTCTGGATGACTGAAAGAGCGAGCTGGCTGTGGCTAATGTATTAGAATGACTATATAAAACCTCCTATTCACTATTTTCCAGATTGAAAGCATCGTGCACCATCTTCTGCATTGTCCACACGTGTGTAAAATTCTTGTATAAGTTCTGGCTTTATAGATTTCCTTGCCATGTTCTTTCTTGGAAACATAACATTTTTTTGCTCAACAGAAACGGAACATTTGATCTCTGAGAATTTGAGAAAGATAACTCCTTCTATTTTCTCTAATTTGGGCCTCATTTGGGCTTTTGATCGCACAGCCCATTTCCATCCCTCCAAATATTTTATCAAAATGATCGCTTCTCTTTCTCGCTGAAGTTAGAAAAGGAGAGGGGGACACTCAGACACACGGGTAGCTTGAATCCTCAGCCAGTCCAACTAATCCCCCAATGGTCTATGTCATCAAAATGATCACTTTGACCTAGTCTATTTATTTTTTTTCTTTAAAAAAAAAAAAAAAAGGAGATAGCTGATCATATAAACTGCGGGATGCTTTCAGGTAAACGTAGCATTCTAATGTGAATTAAGTTAGAAGACTATAGTTGAAGATAGGGTTTAATGAGTGACATGCAAGTCACTTCAAAGTTTTCGACTTGGACCATAATGAGGACGGATTCTTGTGGGATCAAAAGACTTACTCAATTACGTAACTTACATTTTCAGATAGAGATAAAATAGTTCAAAATAAGAGTCTAAGAAAAACCTCCGAGGAAAAGAGGAGGTAAAAAAGCAATTAAAAAAGTCCAAGTAAACCAAATTCGAAAGTCCATGCATAGAGTAGAGTTTCACATGCGGAGAATTTAATAATAGAATTATAAAAAGAATTTGGTGGCATTTTTTTTATTTTATATTCACATCCAAATGCTAGAGGACAGATTTTGTAGTGGAAATTCTCATTAAATTTCCCAACCTTCAAGATCTTTTGCTTCCTCCAAGAAACAAGCACTTGTTACTGGCTTGCCTTCTCAACTGTGGTTATTTTTTGTTGATAAACTCTCACGATCTTGAGGAAAACCTAAAGCGTGATTGCGTGTTGGGACTGCTGCAACACCACCTACTTTTGTGTGTCAAACCAAAACTCCTCTCCACATTCCACTCATGACCACTATTTCTAGGGGTATGAAAGGGAGACTGATATGTTAGGTTGTCGCGGGATTTAACTAAATTTTACATTTTGCAAAAAACAAATTTGTATATCACTTAGTTGTTTTGGTATCTCCATTCAACAATCACGCTCGGTCGCATATAATAACTGATTCACTGATATAATTGATTGAAGATAGTAAAATAGTGTTATCCGATGATATTCAAGTTCATCTTCACATTTAGACATGATCGTTGACAATTTTCAATAATCACGCGGTTTGTACTTTTGTATTGTTGTATTGTCATAAAGATGGACGCATGAAAAATGGGACTACATATTTAATTAGTAACATGGCATCGTGAGCATGGCTCTGTGGTATATATGCACAACTATATTGTCCAATCAGTAAACGTTTTTCATGTGTTGAATACATTTTAGACGATGAGCTTTGATTCGAGTATGGCAGTGATTGTTGATTGTTGAAACTAAAACATTCCTCCATTAATATTGCAAGCTTGAGTTTGACCTGCCTTCACTTCACCTAACTAATTCCATATATATAGCAGACTTAGAAAATCTTGTTTCCACGAGACAAGAAGAAGAATATAACGCCATAATTTTCTGATAAAGACTCTCTCCCACTTTGTGGAAAGCGATTAGTGCATGGGTCATGACTACTTACTTGAAAAAATATATATGTGAATTCAATATTTACTTAAATTTCATCTTTCTGGTCTCCATTGTAGGAGTTTTAAAAAATCGCATTTACATCGCACAAAATCGATCTAGTAAACATTACGAAACAGCTGTACTTATACTCTTATTCATATGTTTGATCAAAATGAGATGAAATCGATTAGCACCAAAATAATGAACGGAAGAATACATGACTTGGGCGTGGTTTTCTTGCCCACCAAGCAGACTGAATGATCAATCAAGAGTCAAGACCAACAATAAAGAGAGAATATAATTAATATTGTAAAGGAAAGGTAAGTATTTTTGTCTAGATAAGGAATTAAAATGTGCTCTAGTTATGTTTTACATATAAATTTCATATTTCAAAGTCAGCACCACATGGGAGCACAGACAAATTACACAAGAACACGATATTGAACACCAATTTTTCCACTTTGAAAGCCCCTGAATTTAATAATGTTATTTTTTGGAGTCAACAATAATACTTTCAAAATCCAATGGGTCCAAATGCTATTTTTTTTTTTTAAATTCCATTGTTGATAATATCAAAATATATTTAATATATATGGCGGCAATACGGCATGTATGTCTGCTCCAAATTCTACCAGCTACCTTCGTTTCTCTCTGTTTTGTGTTTCTGTGTTCACATTTCAAGGCGGTCAGGGTGGGGGGGTGTCTTGTTGAACATTCCATGTAGAAATTAATGGAAGACATTCTCTCTTATTTATTGGTAGACATGGTGAGGAAATTAAGCTAGCTTAGCTAATTGCTTAACTCTCTTTTATCATTGACCAAGCTTCAAAGTTATGTCAATATTTTTATTTCTTTTTTGTAAATAAAAGAAACGAGAACTATTAAAAATGGGAATCATATTTGGAAAAGAATTAGAGTAATACACTAGGCATGTCTATTGAATATGTATTTGAATGATTCCAATTCCTGCTTCTCATGTGTTAACACGTGGGTATTGGAATGATTCCAATTTATGACTTCCACGCAATTTTTAGAAGACTTCCTTGTGTTTACTAACACATAAAGAATAAAAAATTATGTGGATTTTACTTTAAAATCCTTAATCGAATACTATAAAAAATGGGAATGAAATCAACCAGGAGGGAGTAGTTGATCTAATTCCAATACCTTGATTCCCATGTCTAAATTCTCTGATTCATAGCTACTCCCATTCTTGGTAAGTAAACATCAAAATGGGGATTTGTAACTCGAATGACAATGAGCATGAATAGTATGAATATTCATGCTAGATTTAATTTTTTTTTAAAAGAAACATTATATGGATCCATTTTTGACAAGTATTGTTTGAATACATACCCTATCTCTTTTCCTCCTTTGTTTTAAAACCCCAAAATATATATATATATATATATATATATAATAATCTCCATACAAATGTCACACTCTATACATATGTATTTCTTTCCGAGCAATAGTAGTTGGAATAAATTGAAGCAACTTTCATGAGAAAAGAATATTCAACGGTATCGTCACATACTACAACCAATTAATCTCAAATCACTTTCAGATTAAGTTGTCGTTAAATTAATTTGCCTTGTGCAAATTGGAAAGACCATAACCACAAGCCTCCAACCACGTATATGGTGTTATCCTAGATTCCTGCTTTTACTCTTTGACATTAACTATTTGGCTAAGAGCTGGTTAGGTAATAAGTCTAGGCTTTCATTTCCTGTCTAATATATTTTGTTTAGATACCTACGTCATAATCTAATTGATTCATTCCCCCCTTTATGCCCCCTCTCCTGCTTGGTGACTTCATTTCTAAAAGACCCAAGGCGACTCGTCAGCATATGACCAAATTAAAAAGAAAAATATACAAGTTCAATCAAGAAAATGTTCAAATTTGACAAAATAAACTAAATAAAACAGTCAAACAGAGAAAAAGTTCACTTCACCAACACAGAGATTGTCCTCAATTTAACCATCTATATATTGTAATATATTTAGTCAAGTATCCGATATAGGATATTAAATTCTTCAACGGCTTTTATCATGTCTTTGTTGTGGTCAACCGTCCAAAATCCAAATGACAAAAAAAAAAAAATTAAATATTCATATACCTTTAGTGAGTCAGATCAAAGTTAAGCAAGCTTAGTTAGAATAATAGTATTAATTGATTAATTAGGCTGCTTGAAAAAGGGTCTTGAGCATTGCATGATTGAATGACCATATCTGATTGAAATGGTGATGCCTGCTGCGCATACGTGCCTTCTGAACAATATTTTAGGGTAAGCCATGGAGAAGAAAAAGAAAACAAGTTTTGACCATACGTCTGACAATTATGAGTGAATTTAAAATGACAATAGGAAAAGTTTTCCGCCATCTAACGTGTGCCTTGACTTTCAAGAACTTCACGCATAATTAAATGATTCTCTTTGTCTTTTGTTCATGATGAAATTATATATATACTAAAACGAATCCAAAAGCCTCACTGTTCATAGACTGTAGCTTAGGAATAATTAAATGACGTTTGTGCCCCTTCTTAACTGATTGCTCTCTTAATTATCTTGCCTGATGAACAGTAAAATGGCGTTTTTGCCCTGGTGACCAAAGACATAGCCCTTTTGCCCTGTTCGCTTCTCTTCAGAGAAATCATAGCCGCTTTTCCTTCTCAAACCTGCGTTCACTTCTCAAACCAGAAACAAAGCAACGTTCACGCGAGAGAGAGAGGCCTCAGAGATCATAGTCGTCTTCTCTAATTCTCGGACATGGGTACTTTCAAGGTAAGCTTGCATAGCTTATTGTCATATCTCTCCCCCCTTTTCAGAAATGAAGGTTTTTGGGGTGCGGGTTAGGGTTTTGAGCTGCAATTAACGGTGTCGTTTTTGTGTTGCAATTTCCACCAGTACCAGGTTGTTTGGAAAAAATGGAAAATTGTTATTGATTATATTAGTATAATTTGTTTAGGCACCGTCTTTCTGGGATTTTGTTGCTTGCAGAGTTTATTTTCTATGTTTTTCATTTTGAATCATTACAACTGAGGCATTCTAGCTATCTCAGCCTTTGATTGTTGCTTTTGATTGAATTGGTTGATGATTTTGCTTTAGATTTGGATTGTTTGGAGGCTTTTTGTCATATTTTATTTTAAATTAAAAACTTTTGGGCTCCAAACAGGGAATTGATTTTTAATACATGAGGTTGATCAACAAGAAGATAATTTCTTAGAATCTATGTTGGTAAATGAGTGATTGTTGATAACCTTTCTTTTCTTTTTCTTTCTTTTGTTGCATCAATTATAATAAAACTTCAATCCAATTTTAGCAAATGCACAAATTGGTTAATCAGATTCCACGAATTATGTGTGAATGATGTGCAAATTCATAAAAACAAATGTATTAATTCATTAATCAATTATAATGAATGATGTTAAAAAAATTGAGTAGTTAGTCTTGACCAAAAGTTGATATATTAAAGCTAATGAACTAATAAACCAAAAGCTGATGCATAAAAGCATGCTCAGGGACCAGTGTTGCTTTTCATATTTGATTTTCAAGTCTATTGGTGTATCCTTAATTATATAGCTGTTTGGCTGCATTTGTGATACGTTTTTAAAATTTAAAGGCTATTCTCACATTTCAATGACTGAGTAAAAGTTCCATGGTAGATTTACAGTTGGAGCTTTAAATTTGCATGTTCGGGTTATGGGTGCAATCACTTCGAAGCTGCCTTCTTTGAATCCTTCTTAATGGTAGATTTACAGTGAGATGCTTCTGTCCTGTCCTCCCTGGCCTAAAAGAAGCATTCTTTTTCTAACCCCCTCATTGGGTTGTAGCCAATTTTCAACATTCATAATTGAATGTGGGCCTAGAGGGAAAAAGATGTTATTTTCATCATTTGTACTCCATGAATGGCCATAGATCATTCAATCAAACACACGAATTTTTTATGACCTCTCCTTATATGAATTTTGAAAATGATACAGTATGAAGCTGTGAAAAGAAAGAGTGATTGGTTCCGAGGGTGCTATATCCAGCTCAAGGGTACAAATTTAATCATGGAAAATCAATTAGAAGTACATTTGAGTCTTTATTCGGTAGAAATTTTGAGACAAACAACAACAAAAGTGTGAGTGGCAAACAAGGTGGCAATGACCTGATGAAAAAAGAAAAGAAAAAGAAAAGACTTTTTGGGCTTCCCCTTTCGTGCAATGTGGGAGCAATGTTTGCATGGCTACTCTGATTTTCAATATGGAGATTTAAGTCTGGTGGAATTGGAAAGCATTTGGGCTGACTTTTCAAAGTCTAAGCCTTTCCTATATTATATATGTTTGCAAGTCTTTTTCAATCTTTATATGCAGGGTAATCCCTTGGAAGTTGCCTTCTTTGAATCCTTTAAACACATTCCTCTCAATCCTGCTTTATCTTTATGAGTGAGGTTTATCAAGTGTATATGAGATCAATTACCCTAAACTTTGAGCCTGCTCTGATTTCACTATCTTTATATTGCATATGCATAATTTTTCAAGTTCAAATAAACATGTAGGCCATAAAAAATTCATCGCAGTTTATATGTGGAGTACATGATCAAATACTGAAAATACCATCTTTTATTTATGTAACAGAACCAAAAGTTGATATATTAAAGCTAATGAACTGATAAACCAAAAGCTGATGCATAAAAGCATGCTCAGGGACCAGTGTTGCTTTTCATATTTGATTTTCAAGTCTATTGGTGTGTCAAAATAGCTAGGTTTAATGTATACTAGGACTGTCTCATTGGTTAAGTGTCAATAAAATCTTTGTTTTTGTTCTCAATTACTGTTTACAACATACTTGAACCCGAAGTATAAGATGTGATGATAATTGAAATGCCTAGAGACCAATCCTGCTTCTGATATTTTATTTTCAACCGATTTGCTTAGGAAAAAAGGCATAATTTCATTGCTCTCATTGTTGATTAAAGGTATCTACTATTTCTTTTGGCAGAGTGATACCTTCTCTTAAAGATTTTATGAAAGCTAGCTGGGATTATATGTAATTCAGTCTCAGGCTGCTCATTCTTACCAATAAAGAAATCTATGATCTAACAAACTAAATCACCAACTTTTTAGGGTTAATGGGATACTCAAATATAAATGATCAGCTATATAATTAAGGATACACCATGTGTCAGTATCTTTGCTTACGTTTTTCTGATCTTGGTTGTAATTGACAGATACAATTTTGCTGCTGATCTTGGCGAGGAGCTTGGATTTTGCATGAGTAATCTCTCTCTCTCTCTCTCTCTCTCTCTCTCTCTCTCTCTATATATATATATATATATATATATATATAGAAAGAACCTGTATGGGAAATTTTTAGGATTTTGTTAATACTTGCCTTTAAGAGAAGGAGAACAAATAGAAGTCATAGGGTAAGATGGGAGCAAAGGATTATTTATCAAAAAAAGTTAGAATCAGTAAATATAGATCGGTTTATCAAACCCTAATTGTCTTGATCTCTGCATGTATCCAACACAACCATGGACACCTTATAGCAGTATACGTGCTTCATAGGTTTGTCCAGATGATTGCTTGATATATAATTTTAGAAGGGTAATCTACTTACTATTTCAAAATCTTGAAACATAGACTTCACTTTTGCGTATGGTTATAAACTATACTTGGTCGTGTTCGTTTGATTTGTATTTGCTGAATTATTTCAATTTCGCTTTTTCTGAATATGAATTGAACATATATGAGATAGAGAGGTCAACTATGAGTTAGTTGCTCCAAAGATAGAACCTGGATCTCTTTATGTCTTTGTTCAATTTGAGCAAAACTTAAGATTCACAACCCTTATCAGATGTTTTAAGTGTAATAAACAAGACTATAACCTATAGCCTGTTATTTTTCCTTTATTTTGCTTCTATAACCTTTAAGTGTTTATAGGTTATTTCTACTTTTATAGCTTACTTCTCCATTAGATTAACTTAAGCCTATAAATGACAGCACATGTATGAGTTTTTACCATTAGTAACTCCTTTCTTTCTTCATTTCCTTTTGAAAATCATTAATCATCGTTACTCAAATGTTTATAGATGATTCTCTTATTTATGTATATTAGTAGCTCCTTTTTTTTTTCATCATTTCCTTTGAAAATCATTAATTATCGTAAGTCATGTACTTTTAGACCATTATCACAAACAGAATATGTATGTTTTTATTTTTTGCTCTTTTAATCGTTGATTGATTTTATTTTTTCTGTTGCATTTGTTATAGGTGCTGTCTAACTGCTTTTTGAACAATTTGATAGCTCTTCCCATTGTTGTTAGGCAACATGTCAGTTTTCTATTTGTCTTTTGAAGAGGTCATGCATATCAACTGTGGCAAATTGGTTTTTAGATATTGTGTCATTTGAAAATTGTTATTTATGTGGTTGTGATGTTATTCCTTATATCTGGTTTGCTTGGTTAGGCTATAAAAATTGTATTTAATTTGTTTTTAGATGTTGTGTTGTTTGAAAATTCTTATTTTTATAGCTGCAGTATTGTTGGTGTGTGTCCATTTTGCTTGATTAGGCTATAGATGTAATAAAAATATTATAATTTAACTTATGCATGTGTCTTTTTCTTTCCATGTGAATCTGTTGGTTGGAATTTGTAATTTTTGAATATTATGTCTAAAAGAATTGCAAAAACCAGAAAAAGCTTGAGGACACAGGAAACCCATATTTCTGCCACTTCGAGTAGTACACAAATCTGTCATGAAAATGTTTGTTGCACTAATCCTGAACATAAGCATGAAGCCAAAAAAATTTCTAGAACCAAAGTTTCCAATAGAGCTTTCATAGTGCAACAAGCCTGGAGTTCCTGGTAGTTCAATTGGTATAGAATGTTCTTGCAAAAATGTCTGTTGCACTAATATTGAGCATAAGCATCAAGCCAAAAAAATTCCTGGAACAGAGTTTCCAATAGAGCTTTCATAGTGCAGCAAGCCTGTAGTTTCAGGTAGTTTAGCTGGTATACAATGTTCTTGCGAAAATGTTTGTCATCCTAACAACGAAAATAAGCATCGAGACAAAAAAAATTCTCGAACGAGCCATAAAAAAGCCTTTCAAATTGAGAACAAGAAACGAAAATGCGCTCAAAATATATGCTATCGTCACATAAACACAAGTCAAACAACCAGAGAGGAGATTTCATTTGACACTTCTGATCAAATGAATAGGGGTCAAGCATTTTATTAGGAGGAAGAGGCAGAGTACGTTTTTTCCTTTGTTAAATATTTATTTTCAACCTTATCTTTATATTACTCATGACGTACATTTGTCTTATATTTTTCTCTTTTTGCCCTGTTCTACGTTTCCTTTCTTTGTAGGAATGATGGAACAATATGTGGATTTGGGAGACAAAAATTTTAAGTGCATTTATTGTGGTGCACTTTTTTGGTTCAAAGAATCTGTTAAAAAAAGCAAATGCAGCCAAAGAGCCTCTTTTTACTCTTTGTTGCCAACAAGGAAAGATCAAACTTCCAATTTCAAAGCCAACACCGCCTTTTTTAGAAAATTTACTTGATCCGGGTAAAGGCCCAAAAAGTTTGCTGTTTAGAGAGAATATCAGGGCCTATAATTCTATGTTTGCATTTACTTCAATGGGAGCCAAAGTTGATCATTCAATTAACAATGGACCAGGTCCTTACATTTTTAAAATTAGTGGTCAAGTTCATCATTTAATGGGTTCTTTGTTACCCATTGAAGGTGAATGCCCAAAATTTGCTCAGCTTTACATATATGATACCCATAATGAAACAATGAATCGCCTTAACGCTGTTAATTGTAAACAAAAGAATGAAAAGCTTGATGAAGACATTGTTCAAGGTTTGATCAGGATGTTTGATGAATCAAATGAATTGGTAAAACTTTTTCGAAAAAGGTCAGGGATAAATTTGAAGGGGGTTCTCTTACTCCTTTAAAATTGAGATTATTGGGCCGCAGGCAGATGATAGTAAACAATATGAACAACCGACATGTGATGAAATTGGTGGTTTGGTTGTGGGAGATATAGGCCTTTTTGATTAGAATAGAGATATTGTTATAGAGTTGAAAGCTGGAGAGTTGAAACGTATCACAAAATTAAATCCAAAGTTCATGTCTTTACAATATCCTATTCTTTTCCCTTATGGTGAAGATGGCTATAGACCTGATTTAAAATGGAGCAATGATTACAAAGGCCATGAGCCCAAAAGAGGAAGGGTGCCTATGAGAGCTTTCATAGCTTACCAGATTCAAGAAAGAGGGCCTTTATTGGATACATTGTTAAAAGGTGGAAGATTGTTCCAACAGTTTTTAGTAGATTCTTATGCAACACTTGAAGAAGATCGATTGGATTACATTAGAAAAAATCAAAAAAATTTGAGAAGTGAGATTTATAAAGGTATTTATGATGCAATTTCAAAGGGTGATAATGATGCCAATAATGTGGGACAAAAAGTGATATTGCCTAGCTCATATACTGGAAGTACTAGATACATGCTTAATAATTATCAAGATGCTATGGCAATTTGTAGGCATTATGGTAATCCTGATTTGTTTATAACTTTCACCTGCAATGTCAAATGGCCTGAAATTGTTAGAGAACTTGATACCAAGCCTGGATACAAGGGAGAGGATAGACCTGATCTTATTTCTAGAGTGTTTAAAATGAAGCTTGATGATATGATCAGTTATATCAAATCAGGAAAAGTTGTTGGAGAAGTTGAGGCAGGTGAATTTTACAAACTCATAATTTCTGCTATCCTCAATTTCTTAGATTTTTTAAATGATAATAAAACTTATTTTTGTATTTGTTGCTCTCATCACAAACAGAAATTTGCACCCTTAAAGTTCCAAAAAAGAGGATTGCCTCATTGTCATATGTTGGTCTGGTTGAAACAAGGTTATAAATGCTTCTAGGAGTAGATATAGATTCCATCATTTTTGAATTACCAGACAAGGATGTGGATCCTATGCTTTATGATATTGTAAACCAATTCATGATCCACGGTCCTTGCGGGGAAATCAACCGTAATTCTCCCTGCATGCGAGGAGGTGTGTGTTCTAAATCTTTTCCCAAACAATACAAGTGTCAATCAGTTTTTGAAAAAAATGGTTTTCCTGCATATAGGCGCCTGAAGATCCAACAAAATTTGTGTTAAAAAATGGAATAAAGGTTGACAACAGCTTTGTGGTGCCTTACAATTCAGAACTATTATTGAGATACAACGCTCATATAAATGTTGAATCATGTTGCCAATCAATGCTTATAAAAATATCTTTTTAAATATATAAACAAAGGTTCAGATAGAGCTAGAGTAGTTTTTCAAGACAAGCCAGATGATGAGATATTAGCTTATCTTAATTGTAGATACATATCACCATATGAAGCCGTTTGGAGATTGTTTCAGGACCCTATTCATTCTAGAGGGCCTCCTGTTGAACGATTATCAATACATTTGCCTTTAGAACAAAATGTTGTTTTCAATGGTGATCAATCACTTGAATCAATTGTTAGCCAAAAGGGTATTGAAGATACAATGCTAACAAGTTGGTTTAAAGAAAACCAAATGTTTCCAGAAGCGCGAACATTGACTTATTCAGGAATTCCCTACAAAATTTGTATGGGATTCTCGCAACAAAATTTGGAAACCTAGGAAAGGAAGAAGATCAATAGGTAGAATAGCCTATGTACATCCTGCATCTGGTGAATTATATTACTTAAGAATGCTTTTGAATTTGCAAAAAGGTGCCTTAGATTTTGATCACATCAAAACTATTGATGGTATCATACATCCGTCATATCAGGCTGCATGTAAATGCCTTGGTTTGTTAGGAGATGATAAAGAATGGATTGAGGCCTTAGCAAATGCTGTGGACAAGCCTCATGTTCTCAACTAAGACAATTGTTTGTTACAATCATTTTGTTTTGTGATGTAGGGAATCCTCAATTGCTTTTTGATACTCATTGGCAAAATATGTGTGATGACATTTTGTACAAACTACAGAAAGCTTTTCTAATGCCAAATCTTATTTTGTCAAGAATTTAAATTAAAAAATTCGCTTTTGTTTGAATTAGAACAACTTTTTAACGCATCATCTAGCTCTTTAAAAGATCATTATCTTCCTATGCCTGATGAACATAAAATGTCAGAAATTAGAATTAAATTGCTAAGAGAAAGTTAAATTATGATGTTCATCATTTAGAAAAAGAACACTCAATTTTGATAACACAGCTAAACAAAGGCCAAAGAGATGTATATGATTATGTGATTAATGTTGTGAATGAAAAAAAACCAGGCCTTTTTTTTGTTCATGGCCATGGAGGAACTGGAAAAACTTTTTTGTGGCATACTATAATAAGTAAAATTAGATCTGAAGGCAAAATTGTTTTAGCTGTTGCTTCATCAGGAATAGCATCGTTATTATTGCCAGGTGGTAGAACAGCTCACTCTAGATTTAAGATTCCCTTAATGGTTACCAATTCCTCAACATGTCAGATTAAAAAAACAACTCATCTTGCCAGCTTGATTGAAAAGGCTGAACTGATTGTTTGGGATGAAGCTCCTATGAATCATAAACATTGTTTTGAAGCATTAGATAAATCACTTCGTGATATTTTATCGCATCTCAATGATTCAAATCAAAATACTCCATTTGGTGGCAAGCCTTTTTTGCTAGGTGGTGATTTTAGACAAATATTACCAGTTATTCCAGGAGGAACGAGAGAAGAAATTATAGACGCATCTCTTAATAGCTCTTACTTATGGCCTTATTTTAAAATATTCTGTTTAAAAGAAAACATGAGGCTATCAAAAAAGGGTTGAACAGTGAAAAAAACAGAAAATAAGTGAGTTTGCTGCTTGGATTCTTCGAATTGGAAATGGCCAGATAATTGATATTGACGATCCAAATGATGAAGAGGGACCTTGGATTGAAATTCCTCAAGATTTACTCATTCAATCATACATAGATCCTATTCAATCAATTTTTCTGGCAACTTACCCAGCTTTTGACAAAAAATTTGCCGATTTTGCTTATTTAAGGGAACGAGCCATTATTACAACTAGGAATTCTACTGTGACAGAGAGATAAATAATTACGCAATAGAGTTATTGCCTGGAGAAAAATGCGTTTATTTGAGCTTAGATTCTTTATGTTCATCATCAACCAATTTTGAAAACCTTTGTATGATGTATCCCATAGAATTTCTCAATCAACTTGAATTCAATGGTTTGCCTGAACATAGTTTGACTTTAAAAATTGGCATGCCTATTATGTTATTGAGAAACCTAAATCAATCTTCAGGTTTGTGTAATGGAACAAGATTAGTTGTGACCCAAATGGTTGATAATGTTATTGAAGCAAAAATACTTACTGGTAGCCACATTGGCCACAAAGTGTTTATACCTAGAATCATTCTTTCAAGCAACAGAAAACAAATGGCCTTTCATTTTTAAAAGGCGCCAATTCCCAATTAGGCCATGCTATGCTATGACAATAAACAAAAGTCAAGGTCAATCTTTAAAACAAGTTGGGTTGTATCTTCCCCAACCTGTTTTCACTCATGGACAGCTTTATGTCGCTTTATCTAGAGCTACGTCTAGAGAAGGCCTCAAAATCATAATAGATAATAATAAAGAAGTGCCAAATAATTACACTAAAAACATAGTGTACAAAGATGTTCTTCAAAACCTGGAGACCAAAGGTGTTCAGATCTCTTAATGATCAATTTGTTGGTTTGCAATGCGTCTCGGTTGATGCAATGGTGAGAAAATCAGTCATTTATACTATTTCAACTTAAACAGGAACTGGATATACATGAATTGTGTATTTGCTTGAGCATTAATATCTCACTGTTAACACAAGTCTTATTAATAAACTCTTATTGTTAATTATGCAATCTATCCATTTGCCATAATTTTGGTCTCTCATCTACATTTAGAATATTCACCGCATTCAATTAAAGGTATATTCATGTTTAAACAACACCATTAATTTTGAATGCTTTTTTCCCCCATTAATCGTGTATGATTTTAGCTTATCAGACTGATCGTTTGTTTATGTGATTTTCGCTTGAAATTTATTGCAATTTGTAATAACTTCTACAATTTAATAGAACACATCTGAAATAATGTGCATGCCACAAAAAAACCCATTATTTTCTTCATGGCCATAAACAAAAAACTTCTCATATATTTTGAACGTTAATATTTGACTCTTAACACAAGTCTTATTGATCAACTTGCATTGTTAATTCTGCAATCTAATCTCTGGCTTTTTGATAATTTTGGCCTTATTTTACATTGAGGATGCTGATTGCATTTAACTATATGTATATCCATACTTAAACAACTCATTTAATTTGCAATACTTTTCTTCCTCACTAATTGTCAATGCTTTTAGTTTAGTAGATTCATCGTTTGCTTATGTTGTTTTGTTATTTACCAGATTCTACTTTTTAGATCACGGCATAGATTAAAATTTAAGAATGAATTACTGTTTTGTGGTCTATTTGTCAGTAACTTTTTCCCCTTCTTTTTCAATCATGCAGGGCACCGTTTCTATTTTGTTGATTACAACCACTTATTCTCTAGATAAATGACAGTTCAATCCTGACAAGTAACAATCTGCATATACATACAAATACTTTTTTTGATGTCATTTTCAGGATTTCAGGTTTTACACATTCTAATGATCTTATGCTGCTATTTTGTTAAATTGCAAGATGTTCTGAGACACATCACTGCACCACAAGATTTGAAAACAAAAACGGTTAACAATGCAAGGAAACAAAGTGTGAAATGCACATTAAAAATATTAGGTATAATGTTAACAAAACATTTATAAATTTTCAAAATGTTACACCGCTTATTAGAATATATATTTTTTAATATCGCGTTGATACAGGAGTGAGAAAATTAGTCACTTTGTGGGGCGACACAGCGAAGACTTTCGATGTCAAAGCTTTACAGGAGTGAAGCTAGGCCACATTTCAGAAGAAGTACGATCAAAACATAAAGGCTTTTCTCAGTGGGATAAATATAAATTGCGACGTGTCCATGACACCATTCTTCAAGTATGATAGTTTACCATAAAACTCTAAGTCAGGGTCACTGATATTTAACTGTTGTTTGATCAAATTTTTTTCTTTTCTAGATAGCAATTGATGGGAGAGAACCCAATGCAGCTGATGTTGAAAGGTGTGGGTTGCTAACTTTGGTGTATTTGGCTCGAGAAGAAGACCCAGTATCACCATAACTTCAAAGCTGGTGCTATGAATGCTCTGGTAATTTTACTTTATTTGGTAACACATATTTTTTTTTTACTAGCTGAAGTATTCAGAAAAACAGAGCCTTTCAGCTGGAAGGTAAAGATAGTTGCTTCAATATAAGACCATTCAAACAAAAAATCTGATTTAACACTGTATAAAATATGTAGAAACCTATTTACTCTCTGTTTGTTTGCTTCCATTTAATTTGGTATTTGTTTTTGTGTGATATATTTCTCTTAATGGTAAAGTTGCAAGTAAACCATCCATTACACGACATAATGCAATGGACTTATTCCAAAACATAAATTTATTGTTTTGATTAAGTGTTTTACTGCTCATATTCAAGTCATTTTCAACTATACATACCTAATTGATGATAATGTCTAATATTTTTAATTAGTTGAAATTTTTATAATGAGTTATTGGATGAATGTTGATGATTTTGTTTGTGGATAATGATGTATTGGTTTGGATTAATATTGATGATTTTGTGTGTGGATAATGATTTGTTGGATTAGGTGACTATATATGATTATTTGATTTGTTGGAATTTAAGATTTATGATTTGTTGATTAAATTTGGTGATAGACTTCTTTTCCTCCCACTGTTTGTTCATTTGTCTTAATTAAATTTGTTTCTAAAAAAAATGATTTGTTGATTAATTGATATGACTGTTTGGTTTGATTAGTTCATGTGTATGGCAGAAAAGGTTAGAAGCTGCATTTGGAGCCTCATTTATTTGGCTTGCGAGCTTGATTTACTTCTCCAGGTTTTCATTCTCTTCCCTCTCCATCTCCGATTTTGTTTGTGGATAATGATTTATTGGTTTGGATTAATATTGATGATTTTGTGTGTGGATAATGATTTGTTGGATTAGGTGACTATATATGATTATTTGATTTGTTGGAATTTAAGATTTATGATTTGTTGATTAAATTTGGTGATGGACTTCTTTTCCTCCCACTGTTTGTTCATTTGTCTTAATTAAATTTGTTTCTAAAAAAAATGATTTGTTGATTAATTGATATGACTGTTTGGTTTGATTAGTTTATGTGTATGGCAGAAAAGGTTAAAGCTGCATTTGGAGCCTCATTTATTTGGCTTGCGGACTTGATTTACTTCTCCAGGTTTTCATTCTCTTCCCTCTCCATTTCCAATTTTAATCTATTGGTTTGGAAACGCTCATATTCAAGTAATTTTTAAACTCTAAATCCCTAATTAATGATAATGCCTAATATTTTTAGTTAGTTGAAATTTTTATAATGAGTTATTAGATGAATGTTGATGATTTTGTGTGTGGATAATGATTTATTGGATTGGATGAATATTGATGATTTTGTGTGTGGATAATGATTTGTTGGATTTTAGATGACTATATATGATTATTTGATTTGTTGGAATTTAGGGTTTATGATTTGTTAATTAAATTTTGTGATAGACTTTTTTTTAAAACTTAATAATCTGTTTATCCATCACATGTCAGAAAAATCTAACCAGTTTTTGCCTTTGGTTGGGATTCTTAGGGGATGGGAGATCTTTTTTGGCTGGCTTTTTCTAGATGAGAGCTTCACTGTTGAAGCTTGATCTGGCTTCTTGCAGCCATTAATTTCGTTTGTGGGAAGATCTGGCTTCGCTTTTGAGACATGAATCTGGGCCGTTGATCCCTTTGAACATGGACAAGTTTTTGTTCTCGATGATGGTGGAGAGGTATTTCAATTGGACTTCTTTCCCTCTTTATGTGTATATACACACGTACATACATACATACATACATACATACTTAACCAGTGCCAACACAGCATCTTGCCCCTGAAATACTATCTTTATGGTTTATGCTGTTGCTGAGCCTAAGTCTAAACTTTTAATCGTAATAGGTTGATTTAGACCACGGCAACTATGAACGATTCCTAGATGTGACTCTTACTAGGAACAACAACATTACCACTGGGAAGATATATCACGTGTGTGCTTATATTTTCCTAACATCTATCCCCTTCATGAAATGTTGATATTTTCTTTTAATGGGTTGCCTCATTTTTATTTTTTGAAATCAGTTCTGTCCTGGATAAGGAGGGGATAGGCGATTACCTTGGAAAGACTATTCAGATGATAATACAAAATTACAAATGTTAATGAATTCATAACTTAATTTTTTTAATTTTTTTTCTCTCACTTGCATAGAGTCCTGATGGCTGGCTTCCTGCCATGTTTGACTGAATTTACGTTGTTCCACACATCAATGCCATTAAGACTTGGATTGAAATCAGTTTCTCTCATTCCTGTCGATGGAAAAGAGGGCCCTGCAGATGTTTATGTTATAGAGTTGGGTGGGACTGTGGGTAAGCGATAGTTAAAACATAGATACGTTATATGACTCATTGTTCTTTTCCTGTGTATATGCAAGAGCTAACTATTTTCTTTATTGTTAGGTGACAGTGAATCCATGCCTCTCTGTGCCAATTGTCTTTTTCAGTTGGTAAGGTTGTGGTATATGGCTGGTTTTTGAGGAACTATGAGATCATCTATTCGCCCACGTGCTTGATTCGGATTGTTGATTATGTTTTTATGCTGTGTGGTCAAAATAGATCATTCAATTACTGCTGTTGGAATATGAAGTGAGATCTGATAAGGATATGTTTACATTGTTGTAACTTAACTTGCTAAACAAAGCATGATGCAACTATTTGGATCTCCATGTCTATATATATAGTACCATTTTCCCTACATATTTCAACGACTTTGTACACATTTCACACAGTTTTAAAACCCGCGGCTCTTTTGCTAGTGAGAAACTATAACAAAAAAATATATAAAGGTCACCTAACATAGATCGTTATACTTGTATAAAAACCAAATACATAAGTTTGTTACACTCTATCTTGAAATGAATGAGAATCGGTACTTTTTCTCTACTTCTCTTACAGACATTAAACCTTAAACATATTTCTCTACTTCTCTCACGAAAATCATCCGGAAAACCTTTACTCGATGTATTGTGTTGCATTCCTCGTTCCTAAATATTGCTTGTATAAAATTAGCAAGTTAATGTTTGATAATTTTAAAAAATCTATATTAATGTGATAGGTATAAAAAAATTATTCCAATTCATTCTTCTCCTGTGTCTCTTACTAACACATGAGTATTGAAATGATTTTAATTCCTTACTTTTCATGAGTTTACTTTCCCTTATTCTTAAGTTTCCGATTCATGAATTCTCATATTCCTTGCAAGTAAACATGCCATTATTTTTCTCGCAAAACAAAAAAAAATGCCATTATTTCTTTAAAGTTAATAAATAAAATACTCGTATTCAGTATTTACTTTTTCAAACTTTCCATAATTTATATGGCTTTTACTAAAATAATGATTTGGTAATATACAACAATATTGTAAACCAGTTATTTCCTAAACTATATGAAAAGTAAACCAGAGTCCAAACCAAGACCAAAGAGTAGTTTTACCAAGTAAACTCAAAACTATTTGTTTGAGAGAGAGAGAGAGAGAGAGAGGCAGGCTGAAGTTCGTGTAGCTGCTTGGTGTAAAAGTATAACGGTATATATGGCAGTCACAGTGCCGTAAGCCAATGAAGCAGGAAAGAGAGAGGAAGAAGCAGAACAAGATGAAGACCAGGTAAGCACTTACAGAACAGACCACACACACAACATTAATATAATTTTATATTAAAACGCAATTCACAGCCTCACTATTCTTTCTTTTATTTCCAAACCGCGTTTTCAACTTCAGCCCTTTTGAAAGCCAAAAACAGATTCAAACTCTTTGACATTGATTCTAAAAGCTGAGAAAGACACACAGACTCTCCTCACAACCCAACACTTGCCTCTTCCTTTCTTTGCTTTAACTGAGTCTTCTCTCTTCAATAAATATGTTCCCATCTCCCCAATATACACATTTTCACCTGCATAACTCTGTCTTCTTTCAATTTATTTCCGTATCCTAGAAGCTATCTCTGTTTTTTTAAAGCTTTAATTGAAGTTTCCGTTTCTGGGTTTTTGTCTCCTGTGCTTATAAACCCTCCCTGCTTCGTTTTCATTTATTTTCCAATTTGTTTTCCTTGTTTCGTTGGAATTCAAGTCCTTTATAATTGTTCTGTTTCTGGGTTTTTCTTCTCACAACCACTTGAGAATTCTGAGTTCTGATTTTTTCACATAAAGCCTTGAAATTTCAGTAAAGTTTCAAGCTTTCTGGGTTTGTTTCCCGTTTTTTCTTCTTCTAAAGTTTTCTTCATGTAGGATTTTCAAACAAGAAGAGACGATCAGAATGGTTGCTAAGGCTTCTCTCATACTGGTTCTCCTTGTAATCTTCTCCTGCACTCTAGTTGCGATTGCTGGAATTCACAACCACAACAATCAAACTCCTAATGGCTCCACTCTCGCTGGCATAGAATTGCCAGAGCATATGAGCTTCAATGCTGTCTCCTCCTCATCCCACACTGGATGTAGCCTCAGCAGCTCAAAGAAAACCAAGCAATCAGATTCAACCATGGAAAAAGCAGTGTCCGATAATGAAGAATCTAACGACGAGGAGGATGAAGTAGCTGATGATTCTATGACAAAAATGAAACCCCATAAACAATCTGTGAAGCTCCACCTGAGGCACAGGTCACAGAACAGAGAATCCGAGCGTAAGAGTTCTGTGATTGAGTCCACAGTCAGAGACTTGGTCAGAATTCAGACCCTCCACACAAGGATTGTTGAGAAAAAGAATCAAAATACCATTTCAAGGCTACAGAAAGACAAGAAGGTCCACGAATTCAAGCCAGTTATTGCTCCGGCAGCCTCGCCGGAGTCTTATACAAGCGAGCTTTCCGGTCAGCTTCAGGCGACTTTGATGTCCGGGGTCAGTCTCGGTTCTGGAGAGTACTTCATGGATGTTTTTATTGGTACACCTCCTAAACACTTCTCTTTGATACTTGATACTGGTAGTGATCTTAATTGGGTTCAATGTTCACCTTGCTATGCTTGTTTTGAGCAAGATGGACCACATTATGATCCTAAAGATTCCACCTCTTTTAGAGACATAAGCTGCCAGGATCAGCGGTGTCGATTGGTTTCGTCCCCGGATCCTCCTCAGCCTTGCAAGGCTGAGAACCAAACATGTCCCTATTTCTACTGGTATGGGGACAGTTCCAATACAACTGGGGATTTTTCCCTCGAAACCTTTACTGTTAATCTCACATCACATACTGGGAAGGCAGACTTTAAGAGAGTGGAGAATGTGATGTTTGGATGTGGCCATTGGAATAGAGGCCTGTTTCATGGGGCTGCAGGATTGTTAGGACTTGGGAGAGGGCCTCTCTCCTTTGCCTCTCAGCTTCAATCACTTTATGGCCATTCATTCTCATACTGTCTGGTAGATAGAAATAGTGACACCAATGTTAGCAGCAAGTTGATTTTTGGGGAGGACAAGGAGCTCTTGAGCCACCCAAAGTTGAGGTACACCTCATTGGTTGGAGGCAAAGAAAACCCTGCTGATACATTTTACTATGTCCAGATAAAATCCATCATGGTTGGAGGGGAAGTGGTTGACATACCAGAGGAGACATGGAATTTGACACCAGAAGGTGCTGGAGGCACAATCATTGATTCTGGCACCACACTGAGTTATTTTGCAGATCCTGCATACCAGATTATCAAGGAGGCATTTTCGAAGAAGGTTAAAGGCTATCCAGTTGTAAAAGACTTCCCATTTTTAGATCCTTGTTACAATGTGTCTGGTGTTGAGAAGATAGAGCTTCCAGAATTTGCAATTCTGTTTGCTGATGGAGCAGTTTGGGATTTCCCAGTTGAGAATTACTTCATCCAGATCGATCCGCAAGAGGTTGTTTGCTTGGCAGTGCTGGGAACTCCAAAATCTGGTCTTTCAATCATTGGTAACTATCAGCAGCAGAATTTTCACATCCTCTATGACACAAAGAAGTCTAGGCTAGGATATGTACCAATGAAATGTGCTGATGTTTAACAATATTTTGTTGGAAGATCAGGAGGAGGTGAAAAACTGTAAACAATTTTTTTTTCTCTCTTTTTTTTTTTTTTAGTTTTTCCTCCCGACAAGGATCTGAGGTAACGCACAGAAATTAGATTCATTGTTTTTTCATTTTATATTTTTCTGGAGTTCAAGTGATTACATATTGATAGCTAGACAGGGTCATAATCTGTACTGATCAAACAAGCAATCTTATCAATGCATTTTTTCAAATTTAATATTTTCTGGTGTTCTTGTTTCCTTCTTATCTCTTAGTTTAATTGAGAGAATCATTCATTCATGATCACTTCATGAGTGTCTTTATGCAAATACGGGATTTGGAGGGAGGCTGATATTCTATGACAAAATCTAATTTCATTGTTTAAGACTAGAAAGTTTACTCAAACGGCTGGTTTGAGAGTCTTGAGACCTTTGTTTATTGCTCACAGATTCTTTCATTTTGGAAGGCGCAACTGTGTGTGAGTTTGCACATGAATTTCTAAATCTTTGTTGCCCTTTTTTCTCCATTTGTTTTTGTTTATCCTAATTCCTTATCACTCTTTAGACTATAAATATTATTTTGTATGCAGGTCGTTGGTTCCTGATATTGAATATAGATTATAAAACAAAAAGACTGGTCAATTTTTAGGTGCAAGAAACTTAAACATATATAGTGTGTGTATACAAACAAAGAACAAGTCAACCCTTTGGGCTGCCACAGCTACTTTTTATTTCAATCTCTATATATACAGTTGATGATAAGGTTACTCAATTCAAAGGTGGCCCCAGATTAGCCTCCTAAGAATATGCTTACTCTGGGTGTACCGTGTAACAAAACAATTTTGTTAAAATCATTATCCTTTAATTTTTATATATTTTTTTAGTACAAATGAGGGTGGTTTTCAGACACACACAACTAAAATGCCTTAAAGTTCGAACCTGAAACATTTGGTCTGCAAGTCAATGACATTTTCCACTCGACTAGACCCTATTGGTCATTAGCCTTTACTTTTATTCTAGTAATATTATAGCCATTCTGATGCTTTGCAAGCTATCTCATATCTCAACTCTGCTTCACAAGCTGCATATATAAGTTTATAGTTAATTTGGGTAGGTTTGAGTAATTTCGTGTCTGTGTAATGTAAACATTTATACACAATGCATGTATATATGTATATGGTTAATTTGGAGTTTGGGACAAGTACTTAAAGTGGATATGTTTTGTTGTGGTCATGAATAGTATTTCTGACGTAAATGAACCGCATAAAATCTTGAGACAACCATAGTTTTAATGCTTTGAAATTTCTTCGACATGATGGAAGAAATGACCAGATTCCACATATAGAGGGGCCATAGCTAGCTCTCACCATAAGAGCCAGCTTTGTAGAAAGAAATTTCCAACGTATTGCCTTGCAAGGTGGCTTATTGCAGAATATCTGAAACCAAGACTCATCTATTCCCAATTCAATTATTCTCGTTCATTCATCCAACCCATTTAATGCACAACTTGCAAGCGTACGTTTCACCGATATTATCTCGAACTAAACCAGTCATAGAGTTCGACAAGTCTAGTATATTAGGGAAAATGTTTCTGCTTCAAGGGGTGATAAATATGGATGAACAAACTTCAATGTCTAGCAATAAACTCCAGTAAATGAGCTGATTTAGATGTCTCTCAATCTCAAGTCTTTCCAATGAATCTGATTAAAGTTGATTACATGATATGAGGTGCGCATGTCTCTCTCTCGTAATAGGTAGGACTTGAATTTTCTCACTATTAATTGCAATTTGCCAAGCTTGACAAATACCTATCTGCGTCCGAGAGGAACCGTGGTTCAGTGGAAGACTACCGGAATGGAAATACAATTTTTTATCCTCACCATTCTAATTTCTTCCAACTCTTTCAATGTGTTGACCTGCAGTCAAGGTTTTTGTGTGCACAAGATCACAAGTTAGACCTGCTTGTGTGCTTATTGTCACGACCCACGTGGTCAAGTTGGGTTTCTTGTAGGGCTGTGCACGGTTCAGGTTGGGTCGGTTATGGGCCCAAATCGCACGCCGAACCGGATCTTATCGGCAGGCCCAAATGCTAAACCGTGGACCTCCTTTTAGGCCCATTTTCGACTTAAGTCGAAACCCGATTGATCGGGCCGGGTTGGTTCGGTTCGGGTATTTGCCGAGGCCCAATAAAGGCAACAATTGAAAGCTTTTTTTGGTTTAGTTTTCCAGGCCCATTCTGTTTTTTTTTTTTTTTTTTTTTTCAGATTTCAACAATTCAAGTTTTGACAGTTTTCTATATAGTTTTTCCAGTTTTGACAAATCTGCATATCTGAAGTTTTCATCATTCAAATACTTAAAAAAACCTTAAAACCATAGCAAATCATCATCCACCACACATCTCCAAATACAGAAATTAATTATTATTACAGTCCATAGCAAATTGTGAGAGTAATCTCAATCACAATTTGCATATTTGCAAAGTTCAAAAGAAAATCCAAATAAATTTCCATTACATATACACATACAATTCCATGAGTTGTTTCATATTCAAATAGATTTGCACCTCTGCACAAAGAAAAAAAAAACAGTTAGTAAACATATGAATTAGGAACAAATACCATCATTCATTCGCAGGTCACATATCAGATTCTTGTTCCAACTCCAAGCTCTGCCTAATTTAACTACAAAGTTCAATAATAAAAGAAATCAGTGTGCCAGCTAATTTAACTACAAAGTTCACATATCAGCTATGTCATCTACCAGGTTAAAACTAAAGGAGAGGTCACTTTTATAAAGGGCCATTGATACCAAAACAGAGTACCTTACCATAAAGTGAAGAAACTCCCAAGAACCAAACAGGCACCAGCTACTCCGCTAGCCACCATTGATATGCCCAAGCCCCAGCTTCTTCCTATTGATATGCCCAAGAAAAAAAATCTCAGTAGGTCACGCTAAAGTGAGGAAGAAGGATGAAGATCAGAAGATGACCATGACAACTGACACAAAATGAAAACAATGAAGAGAAATTAAAAAATGAATGGAAACCTGGAGCGGGAGTGACTGAGAGAGCGAGATCAAGCGATTGAGAGAGCGAGAGCGAGATCGAGCGACGCTGAGAGAGCGAGATCGAGCCATTGAGAGAGCGAGAGCGAGATCGAGCGACTGGGAGATCGCGAGAGAGAGCGGCTGCGAGAGAGAGAGAGAGAGAGAGAGAGAGAGAGAGAGAGAGATCGTGAGCGACTGAGAGAGAGCGAGAGCGATTAAGAGAGTCTGGAAAAAGCTGGGCGGATTTGGGGAGAGGAGGTTGAGAGTGAGAGAGACTGAGTGAAAGAGGCTGAGACGGAATGACAAAAAAATGGAAGCCCCTCAAATGTTTAGGGTTTCGCCGGATCGAGTGTGGCAAGGAGTAGGAATGTCATAAAATTGACGAATCATCTGTTGACACTTGTATTATTTATTTATTTTAATAATATAATTAAAATATTCGGGTCGAATTCGGATTTTCGCCGGTTTGGATATAATTAAACCGGTCCAACCCAATTTAGATCAAAATTCGGGTTGTTTTTTTTTCACCGATTTTAGATTTTTCAATATAAAAACCGAACCAAACCACCTTAGGCGGTCCCGGTTCAGCCGGTTGAATCGGGTTTTCGGTTAAAATGCTCACCCCTAGTTTCTTGTAGGAACCATTTTTTGTCACGACCCACGTGGTCAAGTTGGGTTTCTTGTAGGAACCATTTTTTCCCATCCGATGAGAAGTCAAGAAAGGGAACTAGGAAGATACCTTATGAAGGGCAACTTGTCACAAAATGAAATGGTTTATTTATTTATTTTTATTTTAAATAATAGTTTAAACTATAAGGGAAGAAAATTTCTCTCATACACATTACCCATATGCTATGAGGGTTCGAAGTCTGCAAGTCAATGCCCTCTTTCACTGGACTAGACTCCGTTCGAGTTACAAATTTGAAGCCTAAACCAAACAAATTCAAATTAAGAAGTTTACATAAGGGGGCAATATTGAGGGGTTACAATGTGGGGGTCCAATAGCTATTAAGGACCCTCATTATAACCCCTCACTGGACTAGCCTCTCTGTAACATTGGACCGGACAGTTTAGCTCTAAACCGAATCAAATTGGACTGTGCCCACCAGCTTAAAGCCTTAAAAAGTTATTCATGGGCCAAACACTATGCTCTGTTGCAGTTTGAGTTTTATTGGGCTGCTTGAATGACATATAAGTTCAACAAAATCAAGCCCAGACCACCTTCTGAAAATTGAAAAAGAAATGAAATCCATGATATAATAATAGCAGCTTCCAGAATTTGCATCTATCGCCCTTATTTCGTTTTTTTTATCTTGGACTTCTTTAAAACTTAAAAATAAAAAAATTAAGAAATCTAAAAATTAAAAGATCCAAATTTGTTTTTGGGCTGTATTATTTTGGCCCATAAAATTTTGGGCTTTAGTTGGACTTTTGAGGGCCCATACAGAAAGTAGAAGAAGTAGGGTTTTTAACCTTCACTTGTTAGAGCATTGGAAGAGAACCTGTTTTTGGAGACAGAGCAGCCAGCAGTCAGCAGCGGCATCTCTCCCACATCCCAAATGGTTACCTTCAGGGTGAGTCTCCATGATATTCTCTTGATCTAACTACCACAACCCATTATCGGTTGTTAGTTTTTGTTTCCATGGGAAACTTTTGTATGCTTTCATTTCGTTTCTCTATGCATGTTTTGTGATTTTACTTTGTTTTCAATTAGTGTTTAGCTTCATGTTTTCTGGGAACATGGATTTAGGGAGCATAGAATGATGGGTTTTGCTTTGTGTAAACAGTTTCATCAGTACCAGGTGGTGGGAAGAGCCCTCCCATCTGAAAAAGATGAGCATCCCAAGATCTATCGTATGAAGCTCTGGGCCACCAATGAGGTCCGTGCCAAATCCAAGTTCTGGTGAGCACTTTTCCATGTACTATTTGCTATATTTCTTTTATTTGGTTCCTGAAAATGTAGGGTATACGAAAAGAATGAATTTTTAATCTTAGATTCTTGGTCATTTAGGAGTTAGGACCTCAGATAAAATAAGCCCACACTTGACTGTGCGTACCAATGTAACAAATTCATATGTTTAGAATCTCCTTTGATTTCCGGATGGTGCCAATAAGAGTTAAACAAGTATAGAGTTTAGGTTCCATGAAAGAAAGAAATTAATTGTACGATTTTTATAGACCTTTCATGGTTTTCATTGGTCGCGAATTCTTCAATTTCTGTTGTTATGTTTTTGGGTTCTCGTTCAGATGTTTTTGTCCATTCATTTGTTATGTTTTCGGGTTCTAGTTCAGATGTTTTCCTCCATTCATTTGAACTTCTTTTTATTATTATTTTAAATTAGGTACTTTTTGAGGAAGTTGAAGAAAGTGAAGAAAAGCAATGGACAAGTTTTGGCCATTAATGAGGTAGGCATCTTACTCTTCTGTTAACATCTCCCTTCCTCTATGAGCCAACATGAGCTGCTAATGTGTTCTTTTACCAATTGTGGATTGGCTTCTTAACCAAGAGCTAAATTGAATGTTAACCCATCTTTTAATAATGTTTACTTATATTCTTATGATAAATGCTTGAGGTTTTCTGTACCTCAAAGATTGGCACATATAGGTGGAAGCAGCTTCTGGGGTAGATTTTACATTTTAGATTTAAGGTTCTCTTTCATGCATGATTTGAGATTTTTATGTATAGATTAGATGATGTGAATTTTCTATTGTAGTGTATACAGTATCAGGTGAACACATCGTCACTGGCAAGAACTTTTTTCTTTTTCTCTTTCTAGTCTTACTGGCAAGAGTTTTTGCTAGAGTTTTTTGCTAGTGTTTTTAACTGACTATAGTCTTCACAGTATTTGGGTTGAGAAGAAGAATATGATATTTTCTTATTGCAGATATTTGAGAAAAGTCCAACAACAATCAAGAACTACGGAATTTGGCTGCGATATCAGAGCCGAACCGGTTATCACAACATGTACAAGGAATACCGGGACACTACTCTCAACGGTGCTGTAGAAGACATGTACACTGAGATGGCATCTCGTCACAGGGTGAGGTCTCCATGCATCCAAATCATTAAGACAGCTACTATCCCTGCAAAACTTTGCAAGAGGGAGAGCACCAAGCAGTTCCATAACTCCAAGATCAAATTCCCATTGGTGTTCAAGAAGGTTAGGCCCCCAACCAGGAAGCTCAAGACGACATACAAGGCAACCAGGCCCAACATCTTTGTGTAATTTTGTTGCCTCGCGGTTTCCTTTCATCTGAAAGCTTTGCACTTTAATTAGCTAAACTAGTTGAACCTAGGAATGGTGATGAAAGTTTTACTGAATTTTGGTTTCTTTCGAGTATGAACATTCTTTTTCTGTTATCCAGAGTGTTTCAGTTTTGAAGATTGTGGCTTTACAAGTCTATAATGAGCTTGGTACTTTGTTTTATGCTTTTCGTAAACCTTTTGATTATGAAGATTGTGTCCTCCATTCCATCTGTGGGAGTCAAGTTTTAACAGCGAACTACTGCAGGCTTTCAGGCAACGGTGGCGGAATTAAATTAATGAAGTGACTTTCTACAGGTTATAAAAATCCATATTTTGTATCTGGTGAGAGAAGTGGCAACTTTTTTTATGCCCTATCACAAAATGATAAACAAGACTTTGATCAAATGGGAAAAACATGTACTATAACCAAGGCTTCTTTATGGGTTTTCTTTTAAGTATCAATGTGGAAGCTTTCGTCCAAAAAAGAAAAAGCAATGTGGAAGCTCCCTTGGCTTCGGTTACACTCAATAATCAAGGAAACGAGAGATCACCAATCCAAGTGGGTGCATCAAAACCTCAGAATTACAATAAAAAGAGAGGTGGTAAGAGCATATGCAATGATTAGGAAGAGAGGTGGTAAGAGCATATGCAATGATTAGGATGAATGCAAATTTATTGCATAAAATTGAACTAAAAGAGTAAAATCTCACTTGCAATGGTGTGATTTAGTTCATTTCAAATTCAATAGATGCAATTGCAATAAGAGCAAGTCCACCCATAAAGGCTAGGGCAAGGGCAAGGCAAGGCAAGGGCTGCCACAATTCACGTGAATAGTGGCAGCCTTGCCTTAGTTGGTTCCACCCATGAAGGCTAGGGCAAGGGCAAAAAAAAAAAAAGATTATGCAATAAAATATAAACAATTTAGAAAGTGAATAAATTTTTTATGTATTTATAGGGAAAACATCCATAATATTTTGGTTTTTTTATTTAAAAAAAAATTGAATTTTTTTGGATTTTTTTTGAATTTTTTTGCTCACTGACGTCAGCGTGACATTAGCGCTGACGTCAGCGCCTTTGCGGGCTGCAGCCCAGGCAAGATCTGCCCGTGGGCTTGCCCAGGCTGATGGGTCCCATGCCTTGCCCGGGCTTGTTCTTTACCGCTGGAGTCGAATTGGGCTTGCCCAGCAGCCTTTTGCCCGATTTTGGTGTATGGCTGGAGGGGCTCTAAAGGGTGCTATGTGATGAACCTATTGAATCACAATAGGCTAATCATGGGACTCACATGCCAATTTTTTTTTATAAAAAAACTACAGTAAACCTCCCAACCTATAAGGTCATTTATGAGTGGGACCCTTAAAACTACAGCCAATTTTTCTGTTAAATGCTTATGTATCAAAAGTGGGACCCTTTTTTTTTTTTTTTATGATGTGGACGTCCACGTTGACCAAAAATTAATAAAAATATATATACTTATTAAAATAAAAGAAAAAACCATATAATAAAAAAAACTGAAAAACCACCACCGAAAAAAAAAACCCAATCTTCTCCGATTTCCCCCACCCCCCAAACACCCTTCTTTGTATGTCTTCTCTTTTGCCTCAGGTCGAATGAATACGAAAGAATTTCCAACTCTAATTGCTTACGGGATTCCTAAAACAATAGTAAACTTCAACCTCTATGAAGAATCCCCTGAAAGGAAGAGAGACTCCGCTAAAGGAGTCAAACAATTGTTTCAGTCGCCAACCCAGATCCACCTGCCCCACCTCCTTTAGATCCGACCCTCTCCAACCCAGATTAAGTCGCCATCTCCATCTCTCTCTATCTCTTTCTCCCTCCCCCGCCCCCAAATTTTTTGAAGTCTGGTGCTCAAAATTTGGTTTTTGCATATACCCATCTCACTATTTCTCCAGTTGAAGAAAAAATTCTTGATGTTCTTCTTTGGTCAACCATAAATTTGGAGACCAGATCTGGGATGATGATGACTGCAGGGTGGTTGTGAATCCGAAGCTTGAAGATGGGAATGAACAAAAACCCAACTCATCCCCAACCCCAAATCATATCCCAGAACCGATTGGAGGAGGGTCATGGCGAGTACATGAGTTGGAGATTTGAGGGTTGGGCTGTGTCGGGGAGGAGAGAGAAGAGGGGAGAGGTGATGGGGGTTGGGCTGGAACAAGAGGGGTTGTATGCCTGGGATCAGTGGCGGATCTAGGAATTTTCATTCCGGGTCAACGTGTAAAAGCTTAAAAAAAAAATTATACAAAATAGACCCATCGAAATGAAACGATAATATCATATTTAATAGATAAAATCATACAAAATACTCATGTTCATTATCAAAGAGAATTGCATCTCTTCATCTCAAATCCTTATCTGTCTCTTCTTGATACACTAGTTTGTAAGACCACCAGTTCAGCAAAGTCTTGATTTTTCTTTCTTAGTGCTTCTATATGTTGGTTTGCATGTTTGAGGAGCCTATGCAATTCGGTAACTTCATCCTTCAAGGATGCCACTTGAGCCGTCAATGTGGCACACTCTTGGTTTCTCACTAGTAGACACAATCTACATTTGCTACCGAAGTAGCACAGTGAGCATTGAAAAAATTGGTCTCCTTCGTTGCAGTCTTATTAGACCTCCTTGCCATTACCAAGTTCGCATATGGTGTAAGCAAAAAGAAAAAAGGAAAATAAAAACTAAACACAAAGTAAAGAGCAAAAGTCAGACCAAAAAAAAAAAAGTAAAGAGCAAAAGGAACAAAGAAAAAATTAACTGAAAAATAAGAGAAAAGGCAAGATTGGGAAAAGAAAAAAAATTAGAAACAGAATAGTATATCATATGAATTGTCTAATGTATTTGGATTGTGGAGTTTTATCGGGTAGCAGGTTGCTGCCCCTTTTTTAAATATGTTTTTAAAAGAAAAAAACACTTAAACGAACGGTGTCGTTTCAAGGTGAAGCAAAAGATGAAACAAATAGAAGGAGCGCGCTGCACGCAGAGGCTGCTTGCTGCGTTGAAGGTTCTGCGTTCCTTTCAGGCATTTCCTCGAACAGATGGCGGGCATGAATTGCCCAGCCATCCGGCCCTTGCAGGGGTCAATTTTCTTTCCTCATGTGGCGGATTCAAGGGTTGCGGGGGTCAATTGACCACCCTTGCTTCTCTGTGGATCCGCCCCCCCTGGGATGGGTGGCCTGACTTTTTTTCTTTTTCCTGAGTTGGGGTGGGGGAGGTTGGGAATGAGGCGGAGAGTCTGGATTTGGGGATGGGTGGCCTGAGTAGGCTTGGGTGGTGTTTTAAAAAGTATATAATTTTTTATTATTTATATTGTCCACTAAGAATCCATGTCATTGAAAAATGGAGCCCACATTCGCCACATTAGCATTTAATAGATTCACTAACAGTTTGGCTAACGGAGGAGGCAAATTGTAGGTTTTTCGCGACGTTGAGTATGTACTCATAAATGTCACCAAAATGAGGTATGAACTCGTAAATGACCTTATAGATTGGGGGGTTTATTGTACTTTTTCCTTAATAAACAACAATTAATGTATTATGCTATTAATGTATAATACCAATTAATGGAGAAATTATAGAATAGTACAATATCACCATGTCAGCTGATAGTACTTTCATTTCAAAATTTGTCATGTGTATTATTTTTTATAAGAAATTAAACTATTGTTCCTGTTGGATTTGCAACTCCAATTTTACCCTTCACAACAAAATTGAAAAAATTGTTAGAAAAACAGAGAAAATGAAAACAACCCCTACCATCGCACTGACACCATCATCCGACGGCCCTCCCTCTCTGTCTTTCCATTACTCGATGTTCATTCAAATGTCTCGGTAAATTAATAAATTAGTATTTTAATTTGATAATGAATAAATTAGTATTTTGTTTGAATATGGACCCATTTGCAATGATTAGAGATCTTGCAGGTGCTTCCATGGGTTAAAGAGAAGTTGCTGTTTCAGGGAGAGAGACGAAGGGCCAGCGGGGTGATCAAATTCGTAATAATATCTTCATGTCTAACACATACAACGTGATTGAAAGACTTGCTACTATGGGTTTGATGCTTGCAGGACTGGGCAAATTGCTATACAGATTAACAAATTGAAATGGCTTCTTCACGGTATTGTTTGTTGAAGAAAGGAGCTTGCTTGGCACAATTGGGGAGAAGGGCAATGATGGGATGTGATTTGATTGCAAAAATACAGAAATAGAGGAATGAAATAAGAGGATGGGGGCGGCAGCCATGGGAGGCAGAGCGACGACACGACAGTGAGATTGAGGGCGAGCGATAGTTGCTGGAACATTTTCTCTTCTATTTCTTTTAATTTTTTTAATTTAAAGGGTAAAATTTGTGTTTCAAATCTTTTCTCCAACCTACGGGTGTTTGGTTCTTGGTTTGCTAACCTACGGGTGTTCGGTTCTTCATGGTGGTGATTGATGGTTTGTCCATCTACAGTCGTGGAGTCTCTCTTTGTTGGTGGTGGCGGCTTGAGGTTCTCTTTGGTTGTGGCGGCTAGGTTTACTGTGGTTTATTTTATGTATGTTATGTTCAATGTGGGCTTAATGCTGATAGTGGGCGTAATGCCTCTTTGTGGGCTATATGCCTTTATGTGGGCTACATGCCTTTTTGTTTGACTTTGACGTTTTAGTTTTTGGCTCGGGAATATGATCTTCATGCTATACTGTACTGGTTTTAGCTAGATTTGTTCCTGCTTGTTCTGTTAGTTTCCTGGCTGATGCTTTTGCTCGGCTTTGTTTGTACTGTTCTCTACCCCTTTATGGGTTTGCAATGAATTGCAATTTCGACCAAAAAAAAAAAAATCTTTTCTCCAACCGTCTCTTTTGGATATTCTCCATTTTTCACATGCACGCGTGTCACGTTCCTTACACTTAAAACAATGTCATGAATGCATAGATTTTGTTTTCCAAGTTTACCCTTATTAAATATAATTTTTTTCCCTTATTTGGCTTCCATGTTTCTTTCAATTAATCCAAATTTTTTTTTACAGCTTTCTTATTGCCTTAATAAAAAAATTAAAGCCTTGTTAAAAAAATTAGGGTTATTCGCAATAATGGTCTCTCAACTATACCCGTAGTTACAATTTGGTCACTCAATTCAATTATTAGTTGCAGAGGTAAACTCAAGTAGGTGTTGTGTTGCACCATTAGTCCTTCCGTCAAACTTTGTTAAATTTTCTATCAAAAGTGAGGGTAAATTCGGAAATTTATCCACAACCCTACCCTTCATCCGCAACCCTCCATTGTCGCAACCCAATTCTTACTTCTCCTCCCTTATACCAAAATCTGGGCAGAAAAAGAAAAAGAGAAAGACAACTCGATTGCTTCTCCTCCCTTGTACCAAACTCGCCACCCAATCCTTCCTCCGACCCCAACCCAGCACTCACTGTAAACCATCAACCATAAACATCCATAAATGTAGAGAGAGAGAGAGAGAGAGAGGGAGAGAGAGAGAGAGAGTGCTCGCCCCTTCCTTCCTATATTACAACTATTAGTATTAGTGAGGGATATGGAGATGGGTTTGGGAATTGTGTGTACTATATAAGGGGTAAGAGATTTTCACAGAAATGGGGGATCAACAGGCTATAGGAGTTGCCTGCTGGTTGGGTATCACATATATAAGAGGAAATGGGTTTCAAAAGAGAGAGAGAGAGAGAGAGAGAGAGAGAGAGAGAGCAGTGAAGGGTTCTCTCTGGGTTTCTTTTGTTTTTTCCATTACAAATCTGAAACAAGTTGGGATTTTTATTTTACAATTTAAGACTGAAAAATATAAGCTCGAAAGCTCAAATTTCAAGCTTGAAATTGTTATTAAAACTCAAGAAAGCTATGGTTTTCCATTATTAGAAGCTCAAATCAAAATCCTAATCTCATTGTTTCTGGGCCATGAAGAAGTTGTGACTGTTTCAGAGGAACAACACAAAAACCTTTCAACTTTTGCTGAAATGTTTGTAGAGAGGTCCTTTGAAAGTTGGGAGGAGGTTTAGCGCCATGGCCAGGACTTAGTGGACGGCCTCGTGCAGGGCTTCACGGGTTTGATTCAGTCCCACATTAGTACGCCGTCGTTCCCTTGGCCTAACCCTAATACGTCGAAGCTCTTTGATCTCGAGTTCCCGAACTAGAGTTTCGGCAAGAGAGACTTTGTTGGGTTGGTGACCGAGAACTCCGGAATTAATGGGGTTTCCGCGATTCTCAATATCGGTAACAGGATCGGGCAAGTCGGGGCGGATTTTGGGCGTGCTTGAATGAGATGGTTCAACAGTTCTTTAGGACCTTACCAGTATCATTTAGGCATGATGAAAATGCTGCTATAGTGGCTGTCCGAGTTTGCTCAGAGAGAGAAGAGAGAGAGAAATGGAGGGTTGTGGAGGAAGAGGAGGGTTGCGGATGAATTTCCAAACTTACCCTATGGATGAATTTCCATACTTACCCTCACTTTTAACAGAAAATTTAACAAAGTTTGACGGAAAGACTAATGGTGCAACACAACACCTCAAACACCCTTTGAGTGACTTAACTTCCAACTAATAATTGAATTGAGTGACCAAACTGTAACTATGAGTATAGTTGAGGGACCATTGCTTCGAATAACCAAAAAATTAAATAAGAAAAAGGTAATGCCATGCCTTTTTTCATAATTAAAAAACAACTAATTAATTAATTAAAATTATTATAAAAAAAACTAAGTCTTTCTCCCTTCGTCTTCCTCTTCCACGTCAAACCCCCACCCCACCACCCCAAAACCGTTGTAGGAAAAAAAAAAAAAACCAGAGACACCCATCTCATGCGGCCAAGGCTGCCATATAATGAAGAAAAGAACAAATCCAAATCCTAAATTTCATATCATAAAAACAAATAGCACCAAGTAAATCAACTGTTACTGGGTGAGTGTGGTGCGGCAAAAGGACTATTTTTTTCATCCAAAGTCCAAAGATTATTTGGAAGAGTAAAATTGGGTTTCAATTGTAAAAATATTTGCCGATACATTCCTTCGATACATCTTGGAATTGATTTAAGTAGTAATAGAGAATCAAAATGGGGCCACGCCTCCACCGCGTCGAGGATGGGGTGGGTTTGGGATGAGACACGTTGGAGAAGAAAAGAGGCTAAGACAAGTTGGAGAAGAGAAAAAGGCCTGGGTTTGGTGGTGGGGTTAGTTGGGTGTGGGGTGCGTTGGGTGTGTGGCAAGGGTGGTAATAGGGTGGTGGGGTGGGGTGGGGTGGGGTAGTGTAGGGAGGGGTGGGGTGGGAAGAGGGCGGTTGATGATTAAAGTGGGAGATACTTGAAGGGAAGGAGGAAGACAAAGAGACTTAATGTATTATGTGTAATTAAATATATTATTATATTATTAATAAATTTAATAAGGGTAAATTTGGAAAATAAAAACTAAATTGTCTGGTGCATTAATGACATTGTTTTAAGTGTAAGTAAGTGACGCATGTCATGTTAAAAAGGGAAAATGTCCAAAAAAGAAGGTTAGAGAGAAGGTTGGTAGCATTCCCCTTTTGAATGGAAGTATTACCACTGACGTGGTGATCCTACTATTATATAATTTCTCCAACTAATGCATGTGTAGCATGGATACTTGAATCTTTCTTTGCCTATGTTTTTGAAGAAAATCCAAATAAACGAGTTTGGCACGAAATTAATTTTTTTTTCTCTTTAGATATATTCAAAATTGGTATATTTTTGAAGATCTCTTTGATAATATTTCAATGGTACAATTTTTAGTGTTATTACGTTTATTCATTTTAATTTATTTGAGTAAACTATTAATTATTGATTTGAAGATATAATTATTGATTTGAAACTATTAAACTGTACAATTGTAAGTAAAATTGCAGTAGAATTCCATAGATGCCAAAACGTACATTGAACCATGATTGCTTGCGGATGCTTTAAAAAGATAACTTTCTACGGGTTTTAAAAATCCCAAATTTTGCATATTAGCAAGTTTGGTGGCAACTTTTCTTTGTCCTATGTTAAAAAGATAAACAGAGGCTTTTGTTCCTTGTGGGTTTTATGACTGGAAAGCTTCCATAACTCCGGTTACTCTCAATAATCTAAGAAACTACATTTAAAAGAGAAAAGTAGTAAGAAACCAAAAGGAAAAATCTGGTTTTGATAAAACTTCCTCATCCACCTTTCCCATAAGCCCGAAAATGAAAAATCTGGCAATCACACCGTAGCTAACCACAGTGGATCAAAACCATGGTGTAGTGGAGGTGGTTGGTAGGTAGGCCATAAAAATAAAGACCTGGTCATGGATGCCTCTCTCTCTCTCTCTCTCTCTCTCTAACAAACGAGCTACTTAAGTAGTTAGCAAACAGTCAAACAGTCAATAGCCAACGTTAAATACTGCACCATCATCAACCTCTTCACAAACCCACTTTGGTCGCTGCATTTTTTGTACAAGAGCTCCACGGTTCATGTAAGTTCTCATTGCTTCTTTGATCGATTGCTGTCGAGTTAGCTCAAAAAACTTAAACTGCAATGCTTCTAATTCTACTTTGAAAGATTGGAATGAAATGGGCAAGTTTCTTGGCGGTTGCCCCACAATTCTGGAACTAATTATCTGGGATTAGTTCACTGCTAAAAAAATTCATGTTTTCCTCATTGCCCCTTGTCGTTAATTTTTGTGTGCAGCTTGTTGGCTTCTAATCCACTAGTTAATTGATCATTTAAATGGCACAAGAAGTTGTAAATTCAGATGAGGTAATCTCCTTGTGCATTTATAATTGCACCAACCTTTCTTTTGATGTTTCTAATTTTAGTTTTCTTCTTGCAAATAGTGAACATGATAACTGTCTGCTACTTAGTATTATCATATGGGTGTTTATGTAATCTTTTAGGTTGTTCTTGGAGAAGAAATAGACCATGTGAGGTTGATCACCTTGAACAGGCCTCGTCATTTGAATGTCATCTCATCAAAAGTGGTATGCTCACGAAGTCAACTAGTTTTGTTTAAGTTCTTGGTTTCTTTTTCTGTTTGTTCATAATTCACTTTTTTTTCACTGCAATCAGGTTTCTTTGCTAGCAGAATACTTGGAAAAGTGGGAAAAAGATGATAAAGCTGAGCTTGTAATTATCAAGGTTACTTCCAATTTTTCCTGAAATCTTGAACTAGCATTGGTGGTCGTGGTTTAATAGATCAATGCACAACTTTGATGAAGTTTTTAATTCCATTTAGATATTAGCCACTTGATATGCTTTGGTGTTCTTGTATAGGGATCGGGTCGAGATTTTTCAGCCGGTGGGGACTTGAAGATGTTCTATGATGGCAGGACCTCAAGTAAATGCTTTCTCTTGTGAAACTATTTAAGTTCCTAATATATACAGAAGTGAAGTTGCTCATGAACCTTCTTTGGCAGAGGATTCCTGCCTTGAAGTGGCTTACAGAATGTATTGGCTTGGCTATCACATTCATACTTATAAGAAAACCCAGGTAATGCTTGAAATAAAGTAATCCTATTGCCTGCGTTTCCATTTGAAAATGGGTTCCCTGTAGACTGCATGATTCCAAGTTTATGCCACTATTTATGGGTATCACTGAAGAATTCATGTTATCAATAGGTGGCTCTGGTCCATGGAATTTCAATGGGTGGAGGCGCATCTTTAATGGTCCCAATGAAGTTCTCGGTAGTCACAGAAAAAACTGTGAGTATGAATATGATCCTAGTGAGATGTTTATAGAAACATCTCTATCTTTAGTGTTTGCTGGGTTGATATCAATGTCTGCATAGTGACATCAAAATTTTCTGTGTCGTATTTCATGATAGGTATTTGCCACTCCAGAAGCTAGTATTGGCTTTCATACTGATTGTGGTTTCTCATATATACTATCCCATCTTCCTGGGCATCTCGGTAAGCATGCAAATATAGAGGAAAATAGTTTTTCCTGGATTTTACTGAAATTGATTGGTATCGTGTGGGGAACGCAGGGGAGTTCTTTGCCTTAACAGGAGCAAGACTGAATGGTAAGGAATTGGTTGCAGCTGGATTGGCAACCCATTTTGTCCCTCTTGAGGTGATTTTCTCATTCCTTAACTATAATTTTCTTCCTCTGAAACCAAGTCTCGGAAGTATTAGCTCACAAGATTTGCCCCTCAAGTGATCTGAAAAGCTAAAAGACTACATTATACACATCCATCATTATTATATTCTTCGATATAATTCTTCTTCATAGTTACTATGTCAAACTAAAATTTGCTATTGAACTGTTTTTGTTCATCAGAAATTATCTGATCTAGAGAAGCGTTTGATAAGCTTAAACTCTGGAGATGGGAATGCAGTCAAAGCTGTGATTGAAGAATTTGCGGTGGAAGTCCAGCCTGATGAAGAAAGTGTTTTAAACAAGTAATAAATCTTAGTTGCTGATGTTTAATTGTTAAGTCCACTTCAATCCTTAGCATCAACATGCATAGCTCCATATCTCGATTTCGATTTCCTTTCCTTACCTTTCAGGCAGTCAATAATTGATGAGTGCTTCTCCAAAGATACAGTGGCTGAGATTATAAAATCGTTTGTAAGTTACCTTTTGCTCATTTCTGATGTAACAGATTAAAGAACAATTTCTTGGTAAAAATGCAGATTCAAGTATTTGCTCAGGTGTAAATTCTACAAATGTGTGTTTGTTTTTCAGGAAGCAGAGTCAACCAAAGAAGGAAATGGATGGATAGGTCCTGTTCTTAAGGGCTTAAAAAGATCATCCCCTACAGGATTGAGAATAACACTAAGATCGGTATGGTTTCTCGCAGTTTGATCAGTTGCACATTAGGTTTTAAGTCCTAGTGAATACCTTTTCAAAAGGCTAGTGGCCATGGTATTGCTTGTTAGTAACGATGCCATCATCTGTTGTGGTCTGTGTCTTTCTGATTTGAACATCTATGGAAATCCGACCCGTAGATAATTCCTGCTGCCCTTTTCATGTTTAAGCTGCCTCTGACCTTTTCTTCTCCAGATTCGTGAAGGCAGGAAGCAAACATTGCCTGAAAGTCTGAAGAAGGAATTTAGACTCACAATCAATATACTAAGAGCCATAATATCTGAGGATGTATATGAGGTAAATGTTGTATAACAGAATTACTAACGAGAACATATAAGAATAAACAATCCCCTGTTGAAAACACCCTCTTGCTCCCTGCTTCTGAAGTGTACTAATCTTCTATTTTGATATAAAGGGTATTAGAGCTCTCACTATTGACAAGGATAATGCCCCTAAGGTACTATCTTCTCTTTCTATTAAAATGTTTCCAATTCTATGTGTTACAGTTTACGATCAAATTAGTTTGAGTACATATCTCTAAAGATTACATAATCATCTCTCAAGACAAGCAAATCTAAGGAACTCCTGTTGTATTTGGTTGTAGTGGAACCCACCATCTCTTGACAATGTGGGTGATGAGAAGATAGACCAAGTGTTTCAGCTGTTTGAAGAAGATTTGGAGCTCCAGATTCCTGAAAAGGAAGAACACAGGTAAGGGTAGCTTCATAATTTATAATCTGGGCAATGTTTTGGCTCAGGATAGAATCATGAACATGCTTTTTATTCAATCAAAATTGCAGGTGGGATGGCAAATATGAGAATTCACCCTATGCATCTTTGAAGGTGACTGACTAAACAAGGTGCATTTCTGATCAGCTGTGAGTTTGTTCCTTGAAGTAAAGTATTGTTCTCCTATGTTGTATATCTCTCCAAGCTGATTTTCGTTAGTTATTCGGTTCGATGAATAAGCTTGTAACTTAAATCAGAGTTTTGGTTCTCATTGTATGCAATTATTTGCTTCAAGTACTGCCTTTTTTTAAGATCATGTTCATGTGTCAATGTGAAAATATAATGGTGTAATAAACTAGTGGATTATTGTTTTCATGTACTGCCTAATGTTTTCTAGTTTTGTACCAAATTTAGCTTAATTGTCCCATCTAAACCCTTTCCTTCACGTTCTTCCATCTAAGTGAAGCCTAAACGTACAAAAGCTTAACTATTTGCTAATTGAAATTACTCACAATGGTTAGCTAACTGGATGAATTTCATTCAATTTGGTAACAAATTATGTGTGTCCTGAGAGACCAGAAATAGAGGGGGAAATATCAGCAGAAACGACCGAAAAGACCCACACACACCCCAAAATTTTTTTTAAAAAAAGTTCAGATGAGCAGTGGCATGCTGCTACAGCCCAAACAAGTACAAAATCACAAGCATTATTCTTATTTTTCAGAATAATTTACGCAGCAACCACCAAGATACCTTCGTTTTGCGGAATGATTTACCCAGCAGCAAACTAAACTATGCCCATACATACATGAACTTCAACAATGCCCACAATACATCAAGTAAGAAAACAAAACTCATCTGCCTTTACATTCATCCTGCCATGTACAATGTAAAGAAAAATGCACACGATACACAGAGTTGAAAAAAAAGATTAAACAAAAAAAAGGGGTAGGATGGAGGCAGGGAAACTATGAAACGCCTTGAAAAGATAACCGGTCCCTAAGAGTATCAAAAATTGATGAAGCCGCAGCATTTTGTGAAAAAGTCAATTTTAGTCGACCAAGCAATTCACCATCCTTTGCCTGGGAGGCAGCATCAGCAGCTTCCTTGGCCATGCCAATCCGAGCATAGGACTGTAAAAATATTAAAGATGGGCTTAATCAAAGAGATGTAGCATAGTATGAAGATTCGAGCGAATGCTAAATTGCAGGGCTAAGGTTTACATTACCTCCGCTCTTTCTCGAGGATCTGTGAGTTTTGGGATATATTTCAAAGCTTCTCCCTTTTCATCTGCTTCGACGCATGCCTCTACAAATGGTCTGTAACCTATCATACGAAAGATAAAAGGGTATCAACTTAGCATGGCTGGCAGCCTTCTATGGAATGTCCCCAAAAAGGGAGGAAACTAAGGCAAAAGTAGATTTCGAATGTTGCTTATTCCTCCTCCCTTCTCTCAGCAACAAAAATGTGATTGCTTTAATTAAATGAACGCCTTACCAATTGGTGGTCTTTTTTCCTTTGAGAACTTCTCCAAGGCATCCCAATCTCTGATTGTAGCCAAAGCAAAAACTTTTAGCCAATACCATCTCTTCTCAGAAACCTGAGACGATTTCACAATAAAGCAGTCAAGGTCTATATTGCAGTCAATGCGAAAAACCAAATAAGAGCTTGTAAACAATCACAGAACATGCCAACTGTTTTATTTTGCATCAAACGTGAGAATAAACTCAAAGTTTTTACTTCGTTAAAAAACAGAAAAGGAATGAGGTTTGAGGAAAAAGACTTGGAAGGAGGCGCAAGCTTCAGTCTCACAAACCTTGAATTCTGTTTTCACTTTCATTGCAGCTCGATGATTTCCCAGAACAATACATGTTCGAATTGTATCACTGATACTGGAATCAACAAAAATGGCCTGCTTTGTTGACACTTCTAAGTCATGCTGCATTCTGTAGAAATACAATGTAATCAGAAAAACAGTAAAAAACAAAACAAGACAAAAATCAAGTTATGAGATTTTACATCTTATACACACAAATCAATGACTAAAGAAAAAAGAAAACATCTAGTCTTGCATATACAATAGCGTCAAACACTAATCTACCATTAATAGGTAGTTATAAATTGGAGTTAATTATTACAATATACTTGTGTAAACTACAATAACATGCTATCCCTTGCAGCCTGGTTAATGCAATGAATGGCATGCACTAGAAATTCAATAGTTCCCCCAACTAATAGCGCAGATAAACTCAAATCTAACCTCAACAACTTTGCATGCTCTTCAGCAGCCTTCGCCTCAAAGGTATATTCCTTCGTTTCTAAGAAAAGATTCTGGGCCTTCTCAATTATTTTTATGCGTGGACCATGAAGGGGTGATCCTCTGCTTGCCATTGGATTTTTTCCAAGCTCCCAAGATTCTTTCCACAATAGGAAAGCCACCTCCTACAAAATACAAATTTTATTTTCATAGTGAATGCTCCATAAGAGATGTTAATATTCATGAAGTGTTACATCAGACATTGGACAATTAGTTACAACAACTTTTGTTCAAAGGGTAGCAACTCGAACATGGGATTACGGCTTGATAGTAAAAGAATATGAATACCAAATTACTTATCCCTCCAAATTTCTTGAAGATTTAAAAGAGCAGGCATTTCTATTAGCTCAACACTAGTGCGAAACAAAAGTCATGACAGAAGAGAGGAAGCACAAGGGAATGGTTGCTCCAAGGACAAGAAGACTTGACTTTACGTTACACCCTCTCCATACTTTAAAATTTTATCATGGGATGACTAGCGCGAATCTGATACTTAAACCTTTACTTATGAAGACTAAAATTTTCAACGTCTAAATAATGGAACATATGCGACCAACTTATGGTTTCCTTCTTTATAAAGCACACTATGTAAGTTTCAAAGTATGTATCTAACATGCATTATGTATGTCTTTTGTCTTTCCCTAGAAAAATGCATGTCTATTGTCTATATGTATGCATAAGTATGTATACATGTACAACCAAAAGCCAACTGAAACCTACTTGAAGTTGTCCAGTTGATAGGAAAAAATCCTTCAAGAATTCATGCTTATAGCACCTGAAATAGACACCAAACAGCTTGTCATGCATGCAATATATAGATCACTTTCCTGTGGCTTACTTTCCTTAGGATGCCTCATGAAATGGAAAGATGAAAATATTTCAGACTAGCGTGTCTATGCCTACCGTGCATAAATTATAAACAAATCACGTGCCAGTGCTCTAGCTTGTATCATTCCAAAGAACTCCAATGGTTGTCTCTGCATCAAATGGAGATTTTTTTATTGTTAAAGATGAATATTGTAGCTATGTGGAAACTTGTAACAGACACACTGGAATACATGTTGAGTTTTCTAGATGTATTACCTTTTGCCAGATATGAAAGAGAACAAGATAAACAAGGTCTGTATCACCACTTTCAATTGCCTTCATTAAAGCTGTATCTTCTTCTCCTATGCTCAACAAGAGAGGAACCTGAAGTCAAAGAATCACAACGAAATATAATGGACTTCTTTCGCTTTTTCATAATGTGACAACATTTTTTTTGTGTGGCTAAAATATCAGGAAAAAAAAAGTAATAATATCTTTGCATTCTTCTTTATTTTACAACTTCATAATTTTATAAAAAAGAACCTGTTTGGAGGAGCGTGGTTCATGTTCAACAAGCATAGCAGCTAACTTCCGGCGGCCATTCTTATCTGCATGTGCAGCAACTGCTGCATAGGATATTCCTTTGCACAGTTTCAACTGAAAATATACATAAACAAAAAAAATCCTAAAAGATGGGTTGGTTGCACGAAATAGAATGAGAAAACACAACACAGTAACAAATGAAGATAACCAATCAACCTTATCAAGTAAGATCTCAAGAAGAGTGGCATCAGAAATTGCTAAGGAAGCTGTAATTTTCGAACATGCCCAGTGCATAATCACCATCTCCTACACAAAGCCAACAAGAGAAGAGATAAGTTCAGATATAAGTGAATTAATTCTACATTCGAAGCTAGACTGAATTTTTTTGGTGGTAAGAGAAAGGGTTCAGTGTTGGGAAATTGTGCCATGATGGCAATCTTTTGGGTAATTTGGGGGGAAAGGAATAGGAGAATTTTTGAGGATGTGGTTGGAGACGAGATACAGCAGCTATGGGATCGTATACGTTTATGGACCTCACTTTGGGCTTCTGTTTCAGTTGAGTTTAGGGACATTAGTTTCCAGCTCATCCATCTAGATTGGAAAGCAGCTGTTTTGTAGTCTAGAGGCTTACAGCTCTGTTTTTTTATGGTGGCCTACTCGGCCATCTCGTGTATGTTTTTTTGTTTTCCCCTTTATGGAATAATATTGTTTCTTTTCAAAAAAAAAAAAAAAAATGGAAAGCAGAAACTACATAGATCTTCTGAAGTAAGCTAGTATTTAGTCTAAGAACAAGCATGCATAGCGCAGATAGTATCACTTTTATAAAAAAAAAATTCATCTTCCCCGCCTCAACGGCATCCTCCTATCAAATTCAGTTAGGCCCCATTTGGTTCATGGGAAAGGAGGCTTGGGGATGGGAAATCAATTTCTTTCCCATGTTTGGTAAGTCCAAGCATGGGAAATGGTAGCCTGGCACATGAGAAAGTAGAGGGGAAAGTGAAGCCCTCCCTCCCCCTTGGGTTTTGTTTTCCCTCTTCATGGGAAAGTTTGGGAAAATGAGCCAACATTAAATGCACATTTTTCATGACTATTTTGTCCCCATTAACAATCTAGAATTACAATATATATCATTCAATGCATTTTTTATTTATATGATTTAATATGGGTATAATTGGAAAATTATACAAACTTTGTTTTCCATTCCTACTAAAAACAAACATGGGAAAGGAAATAAAGTGATATCTCCTGGTTACTTTCCCAGCATTACCAAACATGGGAAAGGAATCTTCCATTTCCCATCCCTTGGGAAATGACATGGGAAGTGATTTCCCCTCAAATCCGTTTCGTGAACCGATTAAAAAGGAGCAAAACAATCACCAATGATGTAAACACTGTCAATAAATAGACTTACTTGATTCATTCCAAGGTACTCTGATACCCGTAGTGCAAGAAAGTGCTTGTAGGAATTGATCAAACGACCAATCAGAACAGATGGCGTAAGCAACTGAAAGCAACAACCTTATTCAGTATTATGTAACGAAAATAGCATGCATATTCAGCAAGTTGGAAAATGAGAAAAGTCAGCTTCAAAAACCTTGTATTGTTGAATACTAAGAGGCATTCCAACGTCAGGATGCCGCACAGCATTTAAAACGCGCAAAGTTTTACACATCTCTTGAATATGATCCCGTTGAAAATTGCTGCCAAAGCCAACTGGATATCATTACCGAGAGCAGAAATCAGAAAGAATGTTCTTTCAAGACCATGGAAACTAAGAACTATGTAGTTAGTATGCACTGAACGAGAATATGGACAATTAATAGGAATTAAAGATACTGCAACAAATATATATATATATATATATATATATATATATATCAAAGTCTATCCTCTGGGGGCATCAAATGAGAATGAAGTATGGGGAAAAGAAGATTATAGAAAACTTCTTGTGCCAAATGGACTTCATATTTAACATACGCAAACTCAACAAAGCCATAAATGCAAAACACTTGGAATACTCTGGATACAAAAGGGAAAATGTAGGAATAACTTATATACGTTTCTCCACTCATATTCACAGAAAAGTTGGATCTCCCAAATTGTATGCATTTTTTATGCACCAAGATACAAAATGGTAGCAAAAGTCCCTTTCAGTTATTGTAACTAGGTTTCAGGTTTTAATACAACCAGATAACAAGGAAGCACAATATCCACAGCAAAGAAATTATCAGCAAGAGCTCAACATTATTCAGGCATGGAAAGCTAACTAAAATATCAGCACTGTCGCCTGACTCAAACTTGGAAATCCTACTTTCCCCAAACCATTCGCGGCAGAAGCACATAAAGGAAAGGTAAAGAGGTTAAATAATTGATAACGCAAAATGCTAACAACTTAATGCTGGCGAGTTCAAATTCTACAGCAATATCAAGCCAGACAAACCTGCAAAAGGCTTGGCCATAGCTTGCAGCTCTTAGGAGCGTCCGTTGACGTAGAACATCAAATTCATGGCCAGCAGCATCAATACATGCTTCAACAGCCTCCGGCAAGGATGGGCGTATTAGTCGCAAATTCTCATCTGCCTGGTGAAACATGAAATTAGAATACTAAGAACAATTTAACTTTGTCGTTTAACTCATGAGTTTTACAGGTATAAAAAGCTGGGGTGTTTCAATAATTTCTTCTTGACTTTATTTTGTTATGTTGCAGGGATTTGCACTTCGTTTTGATAATCCAGTGGAGGTTATCTATTTCTGTCTGATTCAGAAACAAAAAAAGAGTAACCTACCTTGGCACTTTGTCTGTCAAAATGATCCAAAGCATCATACAACAATGCTGCAGGTGACGTACTTCCAATCTTGAAGATAGATTCAGTGGAATCGGGCACCCGTTGTAGAAACTCCATGCTTGAGTTAGATAATATCCTTACTCCGTCGCACTCAGGAATAAGAATTATCGGTTCATCATAAAAGTAGCGCACCGGATCTCCTCTAGGACCCATCATCAAAAGCATATCATCCCAATAGAGCAACACTGTGTCCATTCCACACCACGCTAGCTGTTCAGGAGGAAGCGCTGACTGCAACACACAAAATACAAATATGCACATTACAATCTGCTATAGTGCCATAATGGACATGAAAACAACTGAGCAATTTTTACTGAGAAACATAACAAAAACTGTAATGTTGCTTCAAAATGCGAGTTGTTCATTCTTAATGACAGACATCAAATTCATGCCGTGAAATTCAAATTGAATAACAGACAACGAACCAATTAAAATTACACATTGAAAACTGAAGAATCTGACCTCACATTCCTGCTCAATTAGGATATCGTTCAAATTCGAAGTCATGACCAACAATCGACCATCGTGCGTGAACGAAGCAAGCCACTGTCCATCTCTCGAAACCGCCATCTTCTGAATTGGTCCACGCAACACCTCAAGACCTAGCTGCTGAACGCCATCTTCCTCCACAGCCAAGACGCAAGCGTCTCCAATCCCAAGAAGAACCTCCACATTCCCGGACATCGTGTACTGAGGCTCGATCACTGCCATACAAAGCGGCGGGTCCTCGATCTCCGGGTCGGCCAATTTAACCGGGTTCGGGTTCTTGAAATCGGAAATGCAAAACAGCTGATTCGTTTCGGTGATGCAAACGAGGCCGTTTCCCCAGAAGACGCAGTCCACGACGTTTCGCTCGAAGCACTCTTGGCCCATGGAGATGCTCGATTCGAGGAGCTCGGCGTGGATGGTGTAGCGGAAAACGGTGCCGTCCTGGACGAGGCAGACTAAGGTTTGGTCGTCGGTCCAGGCCATGCCGATTAATCGGCCGCCCGGGTGTTTCCATATGGTCTCGCCCAGGAGATGGCCCGAGGAACTGAAGATTCGGAGCTTGCGTTGCGCCGATTCGCCGCCGAGTTGGACGATCTTTGAATCGTCTCGGATGACGGCGATGGGGCCGCCGAAGGGAGCGCAGGCGACCTTGTTGCGGTTGAGCTCCACGTGCTTCCAGCTCATTCGGTAGATTTCGGGCTTGCGATAGTACCGGTTGTAGAGGAGCTGCCACTCCGCGGCAACCGAGACGTTGGCCATTTCTGATTAATCAAAAGTTACAATCCTTGCTAACTTATGAGCATAATCACTAGATTCTCGTCTGAGATGAGTTTCCGAGCTCAATCTGTGAAATTGACAAGCGGGACTGGAAATTGAGCGAAAGATGATAAATTAAAAAAATTCGACCTAAAAAAACACTGAAAAGCCCAATGAATTTTGGAGGGAACAAGTTAGTTACGCTAATGGGCCGTATCTCTACAGCCCAAAAAACACTGTAGATGAATTCATGATTCAAAAGCCGAAAATTGGTGCTAACGAGGGTTGGTTCAGTTGGTAAGGTTTCTGCACTGAGTGTTTGAGTCTTGCTGTCAGCAATCGTCGTTGGTGCGTGATCTGTAATTTCCTACATAAATTTATACTGATGGCAACTGGAGTTAGGTGCCACGCTTAAATCCTTCGGCTCGAAGTTATAGATTTTCCCTGGCCCTAGTGGTGAGAATAACCAATTTACCCCTAAACTTTTGTTCATCAAAAATAAAAAAACCAAAAATTGGTGGTATTTCAGTATTATCACAACACTATCACGATGTTAGAAATCTATTTATATTATAAGATATCTTTTATCAATTTAATATTAAAATAATATGTCATCGATCCATATTATATCATATAAATTAGTAATACCATGTAACAGCACTACGATCACGTTAAAAATTGACTAAAAGTTGGAGGTTGTTAAGAGCTCCAATCAAGGAATCTTCCTAAGCGAGTACTTTATTATTATTATTATCTGGGTAGCTTCCTAAGAGACTACTTGATTATGCTTCAAACACAATGCTTAGCCGAGAATGGATTGGTATATCCATTTAATTAATGATCTTTGGCGCATTCCTCATATAGATTCAAAGGAGGTCTCATCTTTGATGCTACCTTTTAACTAAATAAGCTATTAATTATTGCTTAGAGCATTAATTAGCATTCTTTCATTCAAGGTCATGGAATGATTGTAAGATGACAAGGCTGTTAAAATCAAATGTGACATGTCAACAACATAAGGAACTTTTATGAGTGGTTCATGTGATATTGTGATGAATCCAGAAGACACAGACTTCTTTCAGTGTGTGGGTAATAATAGAACGGCATATTTCTCATCATGGTGCTTCTTACCGATAGCCTGTTTAAGGATTTTGACATCCTAGCAATAAATGATCCGGATGTGCAACAAATTCTAAAGTGTGACGTTTAAACTGAATCACGGAAAAACATACACACACTCAAGATGCTATGCATATGTAAACAAAATTACTATCCTGTACAGTCACGAGGTTAGATGTTCTACTCTAGACGACTTTACTCAAGGTCTTTCAATGGGACCTGTCATTTATAGATGGTAATCTGACAGAGTTCAACTCATTAGGAAGTCTACCGCATAACAACTTTAATCCAGAATTTATAAATTGTAGTTGGTGCCTGTAGCGCTATTGTTAATTTTATTATTGTACTAAATTCGACAACGGGTAATATCATATTTAGTCTCCATATCTTAAATCCACAAATTTCTTAAAGGACGGTCGCTACTTCACTTCTTACAACTAGCCATCACATGAGATAATTTTATAATATATAACTTAACCTCTTCTAGTCTCTTCATTGATTTACTCATTGGGGGTGTACATAATAATCATATGATGAATCATCCAATTAGAAATTCTTTTGTCCAAAAGTCATTCATAAACAAAGTTCTTGGCTTGACTAAGCCCAAAGTTTCTTATAATTACAGCTAGTCTTATTTGCTATTACTAGCATATTTGACAACTAGGAGAGCCTAATATCGTAAGACAAGTTTCTACAATTGTCATGCTATCATCAGCTTCGTCCAGAACTGTATAGGAGTTCTAAAAAGATAAATAATAATATGCATTATATTATACTGTAGTTTTCCACCCCACGGAAACATAAAGCAGAAACTCTTTCCTGGTTTAGATTGATTCTGATTAGGTGTGTGGATCACAAGCAGAACAGATTAAGGTTCTTTCTCTTTTTGCACCGAAAATTAATAGTAAAAAAAAAAGAAAAAGAATAAAGATAAGCTCTCTTTGTCAAACATGTAACAACAAGTATAAGTTACAAATGTTCATGATGAAATTCAAGGAATCAATCAAGTGCAGTATTTGAAAAGGAGAGGACCACATTTAGCTTTTTTTATGCAATCAAGATTAGATTTCCCACAAAAACAAAAAGGTTGCATGAGCTACTCTGTCTTTGGTCCACCAGCTATACTGAGATGAGATATGATCCATTGTGCCATGTATAATTTTAACAGCTTGGATTGGTCTGCAGTGGTGATATTATAGACATAAAAAAAACCCCACAAAGAAGATGGTCAAAATAAAATTCTCTCTTGTTCCAAGACTTTCTCTCTCTTCCTTGAGATTTCTATTGTAAATCAAGGTTATATTAATCCTAAAACAAGAGAAATTCAAACTTTTTAATGTTTTATGAGTAAGATTGTGGGTTTTTCTTCAATGGGTTGGTGCAATATTTTCTGTTCAAGCATACAATACTGCACAATGGTTAGTGGGAAGCGGAAGATAATGTTTAAGTAGTGAACCCACAATGCTATTTTCTTTGAACATTGAAAACCTGACATTCTTTTTGCTCTGAAATTCCACATTCTTCTTTCCATCAACCAAAAAGCCTGTCAAAGTGAACCCCACAAGGTTGAAATATCACTTCATGCCAATTATCCTCCACTTTCTTTTCTTACTCATGTTTTCTCACTGAGACCATCAACATCCATGCAATTCCCATCCTTATTACATTAAAGAATCCCACTTCGCCTTCTTTAAACCGAAAGAAACAGAAGGGAGGAATTAATCTTACAGCTTTTAAGCTTCTTTCTTCAACTTGCTCACTTCCATTGTGACGTATCAGTGTTTTTTTTTTAAGTGGGGTAATTTGTCTGTGGCAGAAAGAGAGAGAGAGCATAAGCTGCCAATTCTGTAGTGTGTGTGGGGGGAAGAGACTGGCAAGGCAATCAAGTGCTGTGACGCACTAAACCTTATTGTCTGCAACTGAGGCTTCACCAGCATACAAAGCTTTTCAACATCTCATTAAGTTGGTTTGTGCTTCATTTTGATAGAGAAAGCAAGATGCAGTTTCTTCAGAAATTGGGTTTCTTCTGCATTCATGCAAGTGTTCTTCTTCTTCTTGTTTCACCACTCGTCAGCTCATCTCAAGAACACACAAAAGGTGCAAGCAGTCACGAGGACAACAATATTCATAAGGTATTTCATTCAAAACTACCTGTATTATATTGATGATGCTAAGTGCTAACTAGATTTTGGTGCATGATTTTACAGCAGATGAGCCACAAACTATTGTTTGAAATCACACTCCATGGGTTTCTTCTTTGGGCTTCAATGGGGTTCTTGATGCCTCTAGGAATACTTGCCATTAGAATGTCACACAAGGTGGAGTGTGGAAGAAGGCTCAGAATTCTCTTCTATGTTCATGGTTTATCAGAGGCAAGTTCTTCTATGTTCTGTTATATTATCATGCTCTTCCATAATCTAGATTAACAAAGAGAGATGTCTTTTTTCTTCTTCATGGTTTTGAATTTCCATCACTTGAAAAAGACTAACTAAAGTGTTTATTAAAAAAAAAAAACATAGTTTATGCTATAAAGTCTGTTTATCAGGATCAGATGCCCCACTATTACTTCCAAAGATGGTGAAGGGAAATTAAAGCAAAATGATTTCTGATTGGCAAATTGTTTAAGTAGCACACAGTTTCCTGATAACCAATCAAAATTTTCCTTTTCTTTTAAAGAAGATTATCATGAATGCTTAGAGGGCAAGAGAAGAGTATGATCATAAGATATATAGCTTTCTGATTATTTTATTTGAGACTTGGCACATGTGTGTGTGTAGAACATAATTATAGTGTTAGGTGCTGCATTTACCTAATCTCAAATCACATCATACACACAACACAACTAAATATCTGTACTGGCTTTTGATTCAATTAATTACCACATGAGTTTCATCTCTGATTAGTTTATTATGTTCAACAGCTGCTCTCTGTACTTCTTGCAACAGCAGGAGCGGTAATGTCCTTCAGAAACTTCAACAATTCCTTCAACAATAAACACCAAAGGGTTGGGGTAGGCCTGTATGGTCTAATATGGTTGCAAGCCCTGATTGGGTTTGTGAGGCCACAGAGGTAAACTACCAAAAGTCTTCACCAAATGAATTTGTTTGTTTGTTTGTTTTCTTTTTTAGTATGAACTTGTGGTTGTTTAAAAGAGCAAAAGTACAGAATATTTTACTGTAAATGAAGCCTAAGTTAAGATATTATATAGAATGGTTCAATACTTGTATTGTTTTCTCTTTCAATATGTTTCTTTTTATTGAACTTTTTTAGGGTAGAGGGTTTAGGGGGGAGAAGAAAAGGTGAAAATGATTTCAATTATGATTAGACTACATCTTTTTTTATGCTCTGCAGGGGATCCAAGGGAAGAAGCATATGGTTTTCTGTGCATTGGATACTTGGAACTGCAGTTTCCCTGCTTGGTATCCTCAACATATATACAGGTTTACAAGCCTACCATGAGAAGACATCAAAAGGCATAAGGCTTTGGACCATAATTTTCACTGCTGAGTTCTGTTTCATTGCCTTCTTCTACCTGTTCCAAGACAAATGGGTGTATATACGAAAGCAAGGAGTGATTTTGGGTAGTGACCCAGTAAGGCCCACTATAGATCAAGTGGTTTTGCCACCAGAAAAGCAAAAGGAATTAGTGACAGAGTCTTGTTAAGAAGGCAAATCACCAAATGGCCGGTTTTAAGTTTTAACTGACATGGAATTCCCTTTTTTTTTTTTCCTTACTATATGGAAAATCACCAAAAGCTTTGGTTTTAAGCTTTTTCTTCTTAAACTTTTTCACTAGGAACGGTTGGTGTTTATAGCTGGTGAAGCATTGGATGTTGGGATGTGGATTTCTTCTAATAAAATAGTGATGTTTTTTGCTAATATATTTCTAAGTTATTTTGAAACACAAATTGTCATTTGAAGTTTGTAAGTTGGACTCTGTCTGAGATTTTGAGGATTCTATGAGTAACAATTAAGCAGATTGTAAATGTTTACAAAGTGAGTGAAGAATGCAATTTCAAGAAGTTGGTGTCATTTATTGAACTGCAGGACGATTGTTGACCTATTCATTAAGAAACTTAAGACTTACGAGGATGTATTCAATTTAGATTTTAAATGATTTTAAAAGAGTTATAAAGTTGATGGAGTTTAATTGAATTTAATTGAGTTTGACTGAATTATACACCTAAACTTTTAAACTTCTTTAAAATCTTTTAAAATCTAAATTGAATACAGCCCCTTAATTAAGAAATCTCTAATTGGCTTTCACACCCAACCCAAGTATAAAGTTTGCCTCAAGCCTGTTTGAATGTCAAAATGGGTTTCGTTTTCATGGGCAGTTGCTGAAGTACAATCTGTAGATGCAATGACTATAGGAGATAACATTCTGAGCTCTTAAAAAGGATGCATTACTATAAGGGGCTTGTAGTCAAGCGGTTAAGAACATTTACCGCTGCACCCGAGATCCTAGGTTCGATCTCCTCTCCCCCAATATAGCTTGTATAAAAAAAGGATGCATTACGGATATTTCCAATTATATCAAGGGGTCAAGACACCTTAACATCAAGTAAAAAGCATGCAATTGGCAGACTGATGCAGAAATACTTGATCTTCACAAATTTATGAAAATTAAACGAAAAGAAAAAATGAAGTATTTGAAGCACTGCATCTCCAAATTCATATAACTTAATTTCTGTATTCTATTTCAGTAGTATAAATGTCAAGGGAAAAGCTGTACATAACCTGTTAATATAGCAATTCCTAATATTACAAGAGGTGGAACAAGTACAAATGCTCCAATGGTGGCAAAGAAAACTGAATCATTCCTCTTAGATACTTCGTTTAAGTAAGCCTGTCTTTTGATATTTCTCTTCTGCGAGATGGTTAATTCCTTGGCAATCACCTTTTTAAATTTTTTACCAAGTGGAATGCTGAAATCGCCGTCTCTGTCCCCAACCAACTGCGCTAGCTGGTCACGAATCGTAAGTTTCCTGGAGCTACCATCACTCTCATAACCTGGCAATCAAACATGTAATTCTTAGCATTCTCTTTCTTCATTTTCAGTGAGCAACATACGATATGTCTGTTTCAAAATGTGGACAGAAATCACATACCACCATCAACTGATGAGCGTGTAGAGGTAAGTTGCTCCAGAAGATTCAGCTGTGTGCGAACAGATGACGAAGATCCTGTAAAGAAAAATGCATATGAGAAGTGTTTAAAGTGAAGCCAATATACTCTTATAGTTAAGCTGAGCTTCTTGCATCACTGAATTTCAAGTAACCAAATCCAAAATAAAATCTACTGCTTTTCAAAAGGGAACAGAACAAAAGGTCACGGAAACCAGAACTACGAAAGATGGTTAAGACCGTGACATAAGAAGCACTGCAAAGAGTCTTTGCTTTTCCTCCAATTGCTTGCTAATGTCGAATCGCATCGTTATAAAGCAGACAGTGAAAAAGTTTAGATTAGATTGTTTAGAAGGGCCTCAGAGGTAGTTAATCTTATTCCTTTAAGCAAACTAAACTGATTAAATTGGACACTCAATCAGGTCTACTGATTATAACAAAAGGGTAAAAGAACATTCATAGTATACTGACCGGAGAGAGAAGCAGGAGGGTCTTCGTCTTTAACCCAACTCTCAATTCTGTCTGACTGAGCAGAAGTTCTAAAAGTAGTATTGGACCTGAAGTGGGGTTTGCGTTTTGGGTTTAGAAATGGAGGATGAGGAGGAATTGAAGAAGAAGAAGGAAATGGAGAAGGGTTCGGGTAGAGAGAAGCAGCAGTTACATTCAGGGCCATATTTTTATGAAATTTGTGAGTTTAGAAGGTTCCTTTTCCATGGCCTTTCTTTGAGGCTATAATTCAGTTGGCCTTCGAATTTCTGTTGCATTACGCCGACCTCAACTTATGTGGGCTAAAAGAAATGCGGGAAAAAGCTCCTCCACATATATTGCACTTAAACATACCTCTGTTTTTTCCTTTTTCTTTTTCTTTTTCTCCTAAGGTGGAAAAAAACATGCTTTTGCATATTGAAAAATAAAATGGCTATCAAAGGGATTTATATGATGCAAATAACAAATAGTTTGGAGAACTTAATGCTAGAAAAGTTGAGAAAGACTGCATCCTTGAATTAGAATGAGTAATGAATTTTAGTTTGTTGTATTAAAGGGATGTTATTGGCGTGGGATGATATATAATAACAAATAGTGACTACCTTGAGAGTATCTCTAGGATAGTCTCTAAAATTTAGCTAAATTATATATATACTAAAACTGAATCCACGATTTTACTCGTTTCTAGACTGTAGCTTAGCAATAGTAAAATGACGGTTTTACCCCTACTTAACTGTTGTTTTCAGTTTTGTTTTCTCTTCATCACAGTGAATTGCCGAAAATGCCATCCACTTAACCTTTTCTGCTCTTCCCTTTTGCCCCTTCTCCTTCTGCCCTTTCTTTTCCTGCGAACGTTTCGTTCGCGCTAGAAAGGAGTTCATCTCCACTTGATTTCGAACTAGCTGGTTAGCCTGGTTGGGGACATCGATGGAAGATTTGCGTTCACTCTTGGAGATGCTTTGGTGGCCGTTGATTTTCGTTTGGGGGAGGCGAGCTGCGAATCCAGCCGCCCTTTTGGTCTTCGTTTCATGGATTTATCTGTTCGTTTGATATTTTTCATCGTTTCTACAACCATCGTCTGAGGCATCTTCTATCTCTCTTGACCTGCGAATTCTTGCATCCTTTGTCTTCGGGTATGCATCCCTCACCTTTTTAGCACATCTTTTGGTCTTTATTTCATCAATTAACAGACATATGTTGAGAATTGCAATTTTTAGGGTTTTAGCAGAGAATTGAAATTCTTTGAGTTTAGCAAAGAATTTTCAAATCTTTGATGACAACGACCATGTAAATATAGTTCTTTTGTGATTTTGATTGTTTAAGGCGACTTTTGATTGCTTAGGCAGGTTTTGAAAAAAAAAAAATTAAAATTGATCAATATTTCAATTGTTGGTTATATTTATTATTTGGTTTCTTTTTTATCTTCCTTTTTAATCGTTTTTGTTGATTGATATAGTGATTGTTTTTCTTTTTCTTTTTTATAATTGTTTTGGGTTGTGTTTGATTTATGCTCAAAAGAATTGCCCCCAGTATTTTATTCTCTTTGTTTTTTTTCTAAAATACAAGTATTTAGAATTTTCAACTGGACGAAGAACTTTACATGTAATATTCTAAAAGCTGAGAGAATTCTCTGCAACTAGCCTTTGGAAATATGTGGTTGCCATGTTCTTCTAAAAGAAAAAGCCAAGTCTAAGACTATGAGGATTAATTCCTTACCATTGTGGCAGGCCTGAAAAGCTTTTACCTGATTCGAACAACTTGGCCAATAGGCAATCTAATACCAAGAAAACTAACAGAACAATGGATGATGGATTTTGTATTATATTCAAAAGTCTTGATTTGCCTCATTTTAATGCCAAAAAGTTGAAAAATCTTGATATTGGATCATGCATTCTGAGCAAAGAATATAGTTTCAAATGGGATTTGAAATACCTTATTTAGTGTTAGTATCCAGTGAAATACAATGAATATAAATTAAGCAAAAGGATTCTTCAAATTTCTTGCTGGGGGAATTTGCTACCCATTGATCTACAATTCTGCTATCATTGTTAATTAAATTGATTAATTACTTCATTATGGCTGCATTGCGATATTGCCAATGTCGAAAAGGATTTATATTTGAGAGATGTTATTCTGTTTTGTTTTGTCTCTGTTTGTTTTTGTTTTCTAGGATTTTTCTTTCGTTTTAGATAGTGGACTAACAAAGTTGAAGCATCTCATATAAAAACGCTGCACAGGAAAACACATTTGAACAGTTTTGGGACTAGAAAATCAAAAACTTCAATTTTTTCGATTTTTTCTTGCCTTTTCTCCTCTTCTTTCTTGCTTTTCTAATTTGGTGATGTCATGTTAGAGATGCTCAAAGTTTGAACACTACCCCCAATATCTGAATTCTAATTCTGAATTTTAATTATTCTCTCTTTCTAAGTTTGAACACTACCTCTATTATCTGGAACAAATTGGCAAAAAACAAAACACCTTTCAATGGAGATAAAATTTGACCATGCAGAGAGCTTCTTTGTTTGAGGTTTGGAGGTGTAAGAGGAGTTGGGGTTGCACTAATTTTTGTTTGTGGTATCATGGAGTCACACAGTCATTTAATGTTATTGATTACATCTGTTTTGCTTGGTTAGGCTATAGAAGCTCTATTTAATTAATTTTTAGATATTGTGTTGTTTGAAAATTCTTACTTCTATAGTTGTGCTATTGTTGGTGTGTGTCCATTTTGCTTCATTAGGCTATAGATGTAGTTAAGAAATAATAGTTTAATTCATTAATGTTTTTTTTCCCTTCCCAACTATTGATTTGTTGGTTGAAGTTTGACTCTGATTTTTGCTTTGGATTTTGATGATGCTGATATTCTGTTTTCTTCTATCTCTGTTTGTTTTTGTTTTTGTTTTCCAGGATTTTTTCTTTTGTTTTTGAAGTGAACTAACGAAGTTCAGGCATCTCATATAAAACACTGCAAAGAAACACATATTTGGACAGTTTTGGTACTAGAAATTCAGAAACTCCCAATTTTTTTGATTTTTTCTTGCTTTTTCTTTTCTTTCTTAACCATGTCTGCTTTTGATGTTTTGTAGGTGTTGTTTTGCTGCTTTAGATAGAGCTCTTTGGTGATTGTTTTTGGTTCTGTTAAGCAAGAGGTGCGTTTCTATGTTGAAATTCCAATTTATTGTTTTCGGTTCTGTGAATAGAGCATGGTAATTAGCTAATGGCATCAATTGACAATTGGTTGGGATAAATTTAAACTAATTGGTTGTACAGCTGTAAATGAAGCCAAGTAATTCTTATGTGGTTTGAACCAATGACAAGTTGTTTCATGTATGATCTGTGCTTTGATACATACTAATATTTTTGACCTTTTCCTTTTAGTTTATGGAAGATATGATGTATTTGGAGGGATTGTTGATAAGAGTAATAACAACATGATGTTGCTTTTGATTATATATTAATGCATTTTCGTGTGTTGAAGCTTTTTGAAATTTTTTGTTTTTTTGAGAGAGCTTTTTTAACATGAAAAATGAGATGTAGCTGCCTTTGGTTTCATTTGATTGATGTTTTGGGTTGATTTTTAGACATATATGTTTAGTACAAATTGGAGCTTGATCTTTAGATTGTTAGAAAAGACGTTGAAATGACTCAATTGTTGAATTAGAGTATGAAATTTTGATATCTGTTTAAAGGGGAAAAGGGAAAAACAGAAAAATGGAATTGAAAAATATATAAAAAATCTTGATTGTTTAGGGTGACTTTTGCATAGGTAACTTTTGATTGTTTAGACCAGTAACTTTTGATCTTATATTCTTTGTTTCATATGCATCTAGGATCATTTAAACAGCCCTTTCCCCTGCTTTTACAGTGTTTTTCTTTGCCCAAAACACATTAATTTGGGTAGTCTTGAGTGATTTCTTGCCTTGCAGATTTTTCTCAGGCTAAAGTTTTGGTTTTATGAAAAGATTGTGTATGTATAAAATACGCAAGCTAATTTATTCTCCATTTATTCTGTTTTTTCTTCCTTTTTTAAAAAAATCATGTTTTCTTTTGATATTTTGCAGGTGGTCTTTTGTTGCTTTGGATATAGCAGTTTGGTTGATGTTTTTGGTTATGATAAGCAGGAGGTGAGTTTCTAGGCTGAAATTTCCAATTAATTGTTTTAAGTTTTGTGAATAGAGCATAGGAATTAGCTAATGGTGTCATTGACAATTGGTTGGGATAAGTGTGGGCCTCTTATTTTTTTCTTCAAGTCCTAAAGAAATATGGCAACCGTACAAAAATAGACTTCAACAATTTTCAGACGCAAAAAAAAAAAAGGATTATATGCCTTATGAGAAGAAGAAACTGAATTTTTGGTTTTTGCGTTTTTTATAGGTGTTGTATAACTGTTTTTTAGACTGTTTGGTAGCTCTTCCCATTGCTGCTAGACAACAGGTCAGTTTTTCTCCTGTCTTTTGAAGAACTCATGCATATCAACTGTGGCTAATTGGTTTTTGGATATTGTGTCTTTGAAAATTGTTATTTCTATCATTGTGATGTTATTGCTTATATGGTTTGCTTGATTCTATAGAAATTGCATTTAATTCGTTTTCATATGTTTGTTTTGAAAATTCTTATTTTTATAGCTACAATACTGTTGGTGTGCGTTCATTTTGCTTGATTAGGCTATAGATATAATAAAAATATTGTAATTTAACTCATCCATGTTTTTTTTTTCCTTTCCAGCTATCGATGTGTTTGTTGGAATTTGTGATTTTTGAATATGATGCCTAAAAGAATTACAAAAACCAGAAAAAGCCTGAGTTAAATTATAATAGATCGATATTGAATGCATTAGTGCCAAGGAAAATGTTGTTGTGTTGTAAACAATTACTCAAAATCTTCCACCGGTTTCATACTTGGGTGCATCTACATTGAGCATCTGTTCTAAATTCTTCATTAAATGGCATCAATATATTTATTAACCAAAAATAGCTAAATACAATGAATAGTGAAATTTCCACCAATGACCAAAAAGAAAACTTAGATGTTGTAAACTATGCAGTGCTATCAAAGTGTTGGCTTATTCTACTGGTTTGGATAGAGCTTTTAGATTCCTGCTTTTGGTTCTGTTAAGCAAGAGGGGAATTTCTTGGTTGAAATTAATTGGCAGAAATTAATTGTTTTCCATTTTGCTTTAGCCAATGGCATCAATTTCCCATTTGTGTTGATCATTTAGACATATGTACTGTTCTTCTTAATTTCTTAATGATAAATTTTTGGTATGCAAGTTTGATATCAAAGCATCCCCTGCGAATATATACATTAACTTTGTAGTAAGAACCCATGTAAATCAGCTACACGGTGCTTGATTATTATGCATCAAAGTTATTCAAATTAAAGAACGCATTATTAAAAAGCATGACATATTATAATCAGTAATCATATACTCTTTACTTCAAATGCAGCATCTAATAGGTTTTAAATAGATAGTGTAGCATCTCCATTGCCATACAGTTAGTGAAAGAACTTTTTCTTAATAAATGTTTTTTTCTTTTCAATTCATAGTGGAAATAACTTTAAAGTGGGAAAAGATCATCAATTTTTAACAATGAGGATGAGATTTTTTTTAAAAAGGTTGGCTACATATCAAAACACTGTCAAAGATGTAGCACATGTGGCACTAATACTCTAATTAGGGATCACCAGGTTGTTCAGAGCCCTGTTTTAGAATCTAGAATGTCTTTATTTTTCGCTCTTTTGATTGTTGCTTGATTTTATTTCAAATTGCTCCTCTGCAAATGGTTGGTTGCAAGTCAAAATTATGGGCCATTGAACTAATTTCCAGAAACAAATTCATCACATTGGCTTAACTAATTATATAGGGTTTGGTCGATGTTTGGTTTTATCTTTGTTTTTACAGAACATTTGGTATGGTCTACACTGTCTTGCATGCATATGGATTTTGAAATTAGTTGTGATGTGTTTATTTAGTTTTCTCTTTATGGTGTCGGTTACTTTTCAACCAATTAACATGTGATTCTCCTCTCAAGGAATTTGAAAAGAAACCAGTCTTCACTTCGTATCATCATATTTTCATGTTTTCATTTGTTTGTGTAAGAAAAAGAAACGTAACAAAAAAGTATAGTTTCTGTTGGGGTCTATATTGATATTCTTCAATACCAAAATCAGTATTGAAACAGATTAATTAATTGAGACTGTCCTATCTCACAAGCAAAACCAAAATTATATTTATTAACCTAATTTTGTTTTTCTGTTTTTGTATTTTAGATAGCTGTTGTGATCCTGCTTTTGTGTGGCTGTTTTTCGAAGTGCTTGATAGCTTCTTTGACTACAGGTTAGTGTTTCATCCATTTTCTAAAAGACTGCATGCATGGTGGCTGTAGCTTATTGATTGCCAAATATTATGACAATTGAAAATTCTCATTTCTGTGGTTCTGTCAATATCACGGTGCATTTGCGTTGCTTAATTACAGTTTAGGTGTGATTGATAATTTAAAATTTTATAAATGCATGTTTTTTCTCCTTTCCAGTTATCAATCTGTTGCTTGGGGTTTTAAATTTCTGTGCATAATGTGCAAAAGGACTAGAGATAGCAAACAATAGCAAACGAAATCAGACGATGCAAGAAGCTCATAGTTTTGCCATTTCAAATGGTATAGAAATCTCTTATGAAAGTGTTTGCCTTGCCGATGATAAACATAAAGCTAGAGAAGAAAATGTGTCAAATTCTGACAATTTACCAATTATAAGTTTGAAGAAGAAAAAGGCCCAGGGCAGTTCCATAATTGCCTCTCCTACTTCCACATGAGAGTTTATGCTCTTTCCTTTTCAATTCATTCATCTCATTAACGTACACATTACATACATAATATTTCATTGTTCACAGCTTATTTCCCCACTCAATTTCTCTATATTAAGTGGTAGTTGATTGCATTGAATTTGGGCAAAGTTTCCTTTCTCATAATTGTCTTCAATTACGATTCAATTTTAAAGAAAATTTATCAACTCTTCTTTTAAAATATGATTTTTCTCAAACGTCTTTAGAATGCAATTTGGTTTCATTCCTTTGAGCCAATGTGTTTGATTTTAAAGCTTTGCCTTGCATTAATTTTTTGGTTTACACAAGTGATATATATATATATATATATATATATATATTTCAGTTCTCCCTGATTCTAATATTTTAGTCACTCAAAAGTTTTGTTCATATTAAGAAACTTCCCTTTTTTTTGAAGTTGGGGTATGGATATTCGATAACTTCAATAAATATATAAATTTATTTACTCTTTTTTATTAATTACTAAAACTTTCTTCTTCTTTTTTTCCATATTTTTTTGGAGCTCCCACATGAACTGACTTTCGATTACATTTTTCAAATTTGAAACATCGTTATTAAATGTTTTAAATGTAATTAACAAAACTTTAACCTATAGCGTCTTATCTCAACCTTTATTCTACTTCTATAACATATAGCTGTTTATACATCATTGCTGCTTCTATAGCTTACTTCTCCACTAGATTATCTTACTTCTGTAACAAATTTGCTCATTAGGTCACTAGATCATCTTATTTCTGTTTATAAGTTATTAGGTATTTTTAGATCATTTAAATTGTGATTTGTGCAGTTTTTGTTGTTGGCCTGAATTCTATAACAATAGCCATTGTCTTTGCTCAAATTTTCTCATCTGTTAAACACTTGACACCAAATCGTTTACCAAGTTTATGCCAATAGAGTCAAGACCCCTTGATTTGATTCTATTAAAATTGTCACAATTGTTTTCAGTTTATTTTCAATGGATTCAATAAATTGGCCTTATACTTTTATCCATCAGATTAATAGAATGCTTGATGTATGTAAATTGTTATTTCTCTGGTTTACTTTTTTAACTTAAGTCTGTCATAATAATTAACGCTTGCCATTTTCCGACTTTATACCAATAGTTAAAACCTCTTGAATGGAGAAGGAACATCAGCCAGCTACACAACAAATGCAGCAACAGCAAGATACCCTTGCAAGAAACATCAAAAAAGAAAAATCCATGTCCACCACCCATTAAATTATAGATAAACGCATGTACAAGTTTTTTTGAACAATATGCAGCTCAAGGCTGCTCATATTTTTGATGTTTTAATAGCCGCTTGATATATTAAAATATGCATAATATTTTAACATAACAATCAGCATATAAAACATGTTAGTTTATTTTTTACAACTTAAGCTTGCCAAACTAAGCATGGTGGCACTGTTTAGATCTCAATGTATATATAAATAGGGCTAGTATTTTAACATAACAAGTAGCACAGATTTGACAAAGCCATGTTTCCTACATATTTTTACGACTTTATACACATTTGAAGCAATTTCAAAACCCGCAGGCATCGCGCGGGTGCACTTGCTAGTTTGAGCTAAAATAGCAAAAAAGTTATTACAGCAAACTACTTAAAAAGTGTTTCCTCCTACAATGTTCTCTATTTTTGTTGTGTCGATTCAGCTGCACCAAAATGGATTCAGCTGCATCCTCAACTTGTGATACTCGCAAGTGCGCGAGCCGTTCAGTAGTATAGCATATGTAAGTGCGAGGTCGATTCCACAGGGATTAGTGATTGAATAATCCAATTCAGTTTTCCTACACAAAACAGAAAAACAAGAAAAATAAATAAATAAAACAAGAAAGAAAGAAAAGGAAATAACTCAAGCAGATAAGTTCCCAAGTTCAATTAGATTAACGGATTGATTCTAGCTAAAGTATGATTAAGCCATGGTGTTTGGTCCTAACCTTGTGTTCCTAATTCCCTAATTGATCATTTGTTGTCTAACCTAAAATTAAGCATTAGGAACCCATTAAGCATAAAAGAACAATTTAAACAATCAAGCATGTATCTAATCCCTGTTGTCGAATGTCCATACATACTCTTCCTATTCATAGTTCAATTCGAATTAAAGCATGATGTCTACTCTTAATTCAAACCAAGATAGCTAACATGCAAGCCTAAATGGTGATCAATCATTCAAACTAGCATATTAACTTATAAGCATAATGAATAAGAACAAAAACCATAATTGAAACTTGGAAACTAATTAAACTTGAATACTTAAGAAAGAATGTACATTACAAATAAAATTAAAGTAGAACTTGAAAACTTGAAGGAAAATTTAGTAAAATCATTTTGTTACAACAGTTGACAACTTGAAAGGAAACTAAGAGAATTTGAGGGAGAGAAGGGAAGGGAGCTCTAGAGAAGTGTTTGAGAGCCCCCCATTGGGGTTGTGTTTTGAAGCTTGAAGACTTCTCTATTTATAGGGCTAAGAGGGAGGAACATCATGATGAATTCCAACACCACCAATCCTGGAAAAATCTGGATCTTAAAGATCTTTGAATTATCTTTCCAAGCATATGCAGCCCAGCTCAAGGAAAAATCGGAAAGCCCTTCAAATGTGATATTTGGCCCAGGAACGCAAGATGCTGCCGAATTTGACCTTAAGTTGCCAAAACTTGTATAACCTTCTCTAGAAGACTCGGAATCATGAACCGTAAAATTCTCCAGAAACTAGACTTCCGCATCTTTCCAATGAAGTATGGCTCGTTATCTGGTTCTTCTTGAGCAATTACAGTCCAATCCGTGAAGTTGACTGATCTGCAAACACCATTTTGAGCCAACTTGTCTCCAAAATGCATTTAATGAGTTTCAAGCTTATTACACTGAAACAAACACAAAACTTATTAAAAGCACAAGTTTAACTCAAAAACATAACCAAATCATAAGTTAGAAGGATACAAAATGATATGTAATTATGCACCGATCAATTTTCCAAAAGTGTGTTTTTCCAATGGAGAGTCAAGTAGCGAACTTGCTGGAATTGTGATTTTCCCTTCTTGTCGGCGAAATGAGTAAGGAGCGGAGTATAGCAACTCGGCTGAAAATGCTCTTAGTTTAAGCAAAGAGACTAAACCAATTAGCGGGGACTGTGAATTGCAATTTCATTAGTTTGGTCTAAGATTATACTTCTTTTAGTGTAAAAAATAAAGCTAATTTTAATTGTAAATTGTGACTACCGAATTAAGTAGCCGGTTTGAATTGCTTTTTCAATTTTTTTCCCCACCCCTAACTTATTGAAAAGGAGATTAAATTAAATCAATTTCTATAAATTTGGATTCTACTAATTATTTGAATACTCAGGTCAATGTTTGTTGTTACATCCTAAGTATTTGAAGTTTGAACTTCCAGATTACGCAAACCATTAATATCTCCGTGGCCCCCACAAACAGTGCATGGCCGATGGCCCCCATAATCTAACAAAGGATCACCGTTGAGGAAGGATCCTAAGGATATCCTACTGTATAAACTCTGACTTTCGTTAATCCCACGGTCCCCACGAACATAACATAATCCAACTTGCAATCTGATGCTAAATCCCACTAAATTACCAAAATAACCTCACGATTCATTGCCCTCTAAGAAATGCTTTTTAAGAATCACGCCAATAATTAATTTCGTGTTCAACGTATATCTAAATTATATAAAGTTTTTAAAATTAAAATAATGGCCATGATGTATGTTTGTTTTTTTCTCCATTTGAGAAATGTCATCAGCAATAATTTGAACATTTTCTTTGAAATTGAAAACAAATGTTAAGCAAAAAATAATTGGAGCAGGGGCGTTATGGTCATTTCGGACTGAGCCCGTCGACATGGCCAGTAATATGACCGTTGGAGCCCTACAAAAAGACAGGCGTTTCAAAGCATTAAATTAAATTAAATTAAAAGGGGAAGGAGATATATCCCAAGGTTTTCAGCGAATCAGATACCAAGCAGAAGACTTCACAAGTTGAAAACCCAAAACCTTTCCTTTTCGATAACCCCACTCAACCCTCTTTCTCTCTCTCTCTCTCTCTCTCTCTCTCTCTCATGGAAAGAAACCCAAAACAAAGGGAGGAAGAAACTGAAGGAAGAGGCGGTGGCGGTGCTGGTGGTGTCGGTGCATTATTAATGGCCGAAGGTGGTGCAGAGGAGATAGCCAAGGAGATTGTGGCAGCAGAGGAGGCTCCTCATCCGTACGCTTTTCATGTATCTGGACCTCGAAATTTGGCTGCTCCGAATTGGAGGGACCTTATAAACTCTAGTTGGTCAGTACCCATTTCATTTGCTTTATGATTTTTGTAAGATTTCATTGTCTTCATTCTTGGATTACAGTGAATGGCCAATATGTTACAAAGCTCTGCTCTTAAGAGAGTTTCACATTTTTGGCAGAGGAGGTTTCTCTGTCTTTAAGAAATTCTGTGAAATGTGTTGAATTGTTGCTTAAAAACATGATCAGAATGGGTTTCATTACAAATTTGAAAATTTGGAAAGCCATGCTTGGATTTTTTTTGGATATAAAGGATTTTTTTTGAGTTTTATTGGTTGGTTGGTGTAGAATATAAAAGGAAACTACCTTTGAAACAGAGAAGATAACAGAGTTTTTTTTTTTTTTGGGTCTAGTTTTTGTCAGTCTATGTTTTGAGCTTTTATTGAAGAGTTAATAAATTAGGGAAATGCATCTTAGATCTCAGATCACTTCAACTAGGATCAGCCGAGAAACCTGGTATCAAATTTCGCTGCATTTTTGTGGGACTTTCCTTAAACTATGAGCTCCTAGATTTATGAATTTTTGGGGGTGATCTCATTCCATTCTACTAGTCTTTGATATGGAAGGTATTATTCTATGGAAGGTATTATTCTATGACATTGTTAATTTACTGATCTGGATTTAGAATCATTGAATCAAATGCTAGCTTTGTTTCAAATTTAGGCAGAACTGGTTCTGGGTTAAACTTCTTATGTTTGTTTGTCTCCCCCATATGACAATGGCACAACTTTCATGTAGTATAGGGGATGAAAAAACATATCCCACTAATATTGGTAAATTCTTTCTTTTCATGCAGGAAGGACGGGAATTATAAACGAACTGTGATTGCATGCTTCATACAAGCAATATATTTGCTTGAACTCGATAGACAAGAGAATAGAGATGAAACAAATGCTCTAGCTCCCAAGTGGTGGATACCTTTTAAGTATAAACTGTCGCAAACCTTAATCGATGAAAGAGATGGATCCATATTTGGGGCAATTTTGGAATGGGATCGGTCTGCAGCACTTGCTGACTTTGTACTTATCAGACCAAGTGGTGCACCAAAGGCGGTTTTAGCACTTAGAGGAACATTGCTCAAAGGCCCAACTATGCGAAGGGATATTGAAGACGACCTTCGTTTTCTTGCTTGGGAGAGCTTAAAGGGTTCTGTTAGGTTCAAAGCAGCTATGGAGGCTCTGAAATCAGTTGCTGAAAGGTATGGAAGCAGTAATGTTTGTATTGCGGGACACTCACTGGGGGCTGGATTTGCTCTCCAAGTGGGAAAAGCATTAGCCAAAGAAGGGATGTATGTGGAAACTCATTTGTTCAATCCGCCTTCTGTTTCACTAGCAATGAGCTTCAGAAATATCGGAGAGAAAGCGGGATTTGCTTGGAAGAGATTTAAGTCAATGCTCCCTTTGAGAAGTGGAGCTCAGGTCAGCAGTGAAGAGGGGGATAGGACTTCTGGTTTTGGATTGAAGAATTGGATGCCAAATTTTTCGGGTTTGAAGAATCCTGGTATGGGTTTGGGAAAATGGGTTCCTTATTTGTACGTAAATAACAGTGACTACATCTGCTGTTCTTATACTGAGCATGATGGAGCAGAAGTAAACAATGCTGACAAGGAGAATGTGCGTCCGACAAATGGTCAAGTAGCAGCAAAGCTGTTTGTGATGTCAAAGGGAAACCAGAAGTTTTCAGAGGCTCACGGATTAGAGCAATGGTGGTCTGATGATTTGGAACTTCAACTGGCTATGCATAACAGTAAGCTCATTAGCAGGCAGCTGAAATCCTTGTATAGCCTTCCAGCTCCACAACAAACACTTGCTAGATAACAAAGGCCCTCTTGTTTTCATTCTTTCTTAAATAACTCGTTTTCGACTTGGGCCTTCCATACTGTCATGTTTTTATACTTTGTCCATCAGTTCATAATGGCTTTTGCCTTTGCTCATCGTTGTTTGTCACCTGTGTTTATTGTCATTTTCATTTGTTCGAGTGCTCTAAATTTTCCTAAGATATCTGAAAACTTTACAATTTTTCCTCCTGCAGTACCTCAATGTGAAATAAGCATGAATAGGTGTAGAATAAATCATGTTGTGCTCTGGTTGGCAGGATATGACAAAGTCCTGTCTTAATAGTGTTCGGGCATGTTGGAATTTAGTAGGTGTGATGTGTGATGCTCTGATACCACTGTTGGGTTGTACGGGAAACAAAGTAATTTTATTAGATTTGGAGGAGAATAGTACATGACTTAGTGTAGGCTAATTGGCCTCCTTAGAATATTGGCTTATTGGCCATCTTAGCATATTGGCTTATTGGCCATCTTAGCATATTGGCTTATTGGCCATCATACTTGATTTAGAATTAGTTTGGGCTATTTGGCCCTTACACTTTGATTGGTGAGCTTATTGGCTCTCAACAACATAGCTTCCTTTGGGTAGCTCTTGGCTCCCTAATGGTTTGGGAGTTCTCTTGTTACACTCCTACATGGATTGGGAGTTGATTGGTTCACTCCACATTTCATTGTGGTTGCATGCCTATTGTTGAGGTCCAAAAAATCCACGGTTCGGCGCCAAATAAATTCTCGGCCCAATGCAATACCTTACCGAGAAGAAACCCGATTTGGGCACGCGAAGGTTCGTCATATGCGCTTGCACACATGCCACGCCAAGCAAATAAGTAGCATGTCGCGCTACAAGTTTAAGTGGGCCCAAGCCACTCAAATGCCTGGGGCTTGCTTGAGTGGGTTGTGGTATGGATGGTAATAAATCAACATGAGGCCCATTGATGGGCCGAGAAATGGAAGCCCTGAGTCGCTTGGGAGCCTCGGGACTCAAGCCCATTTCTTAGGCCCAAACATGTGGGTGAGCACTAGAGGAAGAAATAGCCCAGTCAAAATAGCCTATGAACCTTACCAAAAGCCCAAACGTTTAATGAAAATAGCCCAATAAAAAATAGCCTAATCAAAAAGTAGCCTATTGACTCAACCAAAAAGCCCACTTACTTAATGAGCCATCTTGGCCCATACAATTACCCCAGCTGGCTGGGAGAACAAAAGCCACGAAGGGGGAGGTCTGAAGGTTTATTGAATAAAAGCCTGGAGGTTCCAAGCACATGGGGGGAGCAAGTTCCAAGCGAGAAATATTCAAGGAACCAAGGGATATTAGCCTCCGAGCTGCCAGAGGCACCCTTTAAGTCAGCATGTATACCCACTTCCTTTCCCTCATCCGACCTAGCCATAGAAGGAGGAATGAAAGAAGAAGAAAAATAGCTGAAAGTGGGAGTCTTCCAGCTGAAGCTCCTGCGGAAAGGGGGGGCCTTGAGCTCCCAAAATCCCTAATTTCGTGCAAATAGATAGAGGCAATTTCACTAAGATAGGAAAGTCAGAAGAAGAGAGAAGAAAGGAGAAGAAAGCTTAGCTAGATGGGGAAGAAACCATTAGGGTTTCTTGGGGAAGAACCAAATCCCAGGCAGCTATAAATAGGACCCCTTTCTGCCCAACACAACACACACTCAGAGAGCAAGCTTCCTCTCTCACCTGCAAAACCCAGCAATTTTCGTGCTCAGTTCATCTCCTTACTCAGTTTTCCCTCTTGTCATGCGCTCTGACACTTGACAGAGTCTGTGTCAAGCTGCCGGAAAAGGCATCAAGCCATCTTCTTCTCTCTTTCCCTCAATCTCAACCAAACCTCTCCGCAAAACCCTTTTCTCTCCTACCTTAATACCTCATCTTTCCTCTAGAAACACTTAATTTTCCCTCATGCTAAACTCATGTTGATTTTGCTTCCATGCCACATGCCTCTCATGCCAAGCCCAAAATTTTATCTGTAAGCATGAAGAAATTATCTGTAAGTTGCTATTGTTTTGGTTGGTGAAGGTAACCAAAATACTTCATAAGGCCCTCCGCCCTTTCGAAGCATTTTGGGGCTTAATTTTCGAACTCAGACAAAGGGGACAATTTCATAAGCCCAGCCGCCGCCTGCCGGAAGAAAAAGGCCCCTACATAAATTGACGACTCCTGGGGATTAGGCCATTATCTTCACCAATACCTCAAAAGAAGAAGATCAGAAGCAATAAACCAGGAAGGAATAAAGAGATAAGAACATTTCCTCTTTCTTTTTCTTTTTCCTTTTGTTGGCTATCTACTTTGTATAACAAACATAATATAGATTACTCACATGCTCCCTTTGCTTGTGTCTTAGATCTCCATTCTCAAGCAAAAAAAGATCTTGTAAGAGGACTGGGGGCTTCAGCCAACGTGCAAGCCGCGACCACCGTCGTCAATTGTTGAGGCTAGCTCTGCCATTCACCTCTCCACCATGATACATCATCGGCAAGTCTGGCCATCGCCGTAAATCACCTTTATAGCAGCCCTCACCTCTCTAGAGTTGTGAAAACACGGTGAGAGAGGGAGAGAGGACACTTGCTCAATGCTCTTAGCCTCATCTCTGCGAATGGCTTCACCAAGATAAGATTTTTATTATCATGCCTTGTTGATCTCAGTATAGTATATATATTGGTTTGTTGTTTTAATACATTCATAAAATTTATTTTTCATCGAACGATCTAAAGTGTAGACAAAAGCACGTGCATTCGGTTTGCTCAAGTCCAAAAAAAAAAAAAATTGATTGATTAGTTGTTATTCATATGGTGCACCAGCTTGCATAATTTTCTTGTTATGTATTAAACCACCTTTCAATTTTGCATATCCAGCAAAATTTCTCGAGGGCCTTACTCCACGCACTATTCACTTATCTTATACTTCTTATCATTTTCGTATTCGATCCACCTTTGTGTTGATCAATCCAAGTTACACCTTGCAATGTAGATGCCAACTATGCATGCTTAGTACTAAAATCATACCAGCTCAACATGCTTATGTCAATTATGTTAGTCCTTTGCAAGCTACAATGCTTATATTATTTTTGTAATCACCATATGCTTTGGTTATGCAGCTTTATATTGGTCATGTGCAAAATGACCCAAGCCTCCAAACAACAAAACAAATGCTCTCATGTTTCCTACACAACATCTCAACACACTGTTGGCTGTCGCAAATCTCACGGCATGGTGCTCTCGGGCCGAGGAGATGCGCGTCGACACGTGACGTCCTTCTTTTGGCGCCGAGTGAGCTGTGCGCGGGCGTGCCAGCACGGTCTACCGTGCATTTTGGGATGATGCGTTTGAGAGAGTGTTTAAGTGATGCGCCTGTTTGAGTTCAACTTCTAATCAAACGATTGTGGCCGAGAGGAACTGATCTCGGCCGTTAGGTTCACGGCCTGAGCTACAAGGCTGTTTGGTGGTGGTATTGATGGTGGGTTTTAGGTGGTGCTCCGCGCGTTGCTCGGAAAGCGACGGTCGTATGATATATGGGGTGAATGAGAGAGTAACAAAGATGGTGCTCTGGCGCCTTGAAAATCAAGGGTCGTATGATATATTGATGAATGGATTTTCCTTACAGTATACCACTACTCCTAGGAAAGCAAGTAAAGATATTGAAATTGCATTACAAGAAAGTAAATGACAGGAAAATATAATTTGCTCCGTGGGAGGCTTTTGGTTTGGTGTTTGAACCCTTTTAAATGTAGCTTGAACTTGGTATTTATAGGAGAGGTCCTGGAGAGATAATCGAGGCTGAAAATCTGCACGGTGGAGCCTGACGAGAGCAAGTGGATAGTCAAATCGGCATTTGGGATCGTGAAGCATGGTGGTGTGACCCCCATAAATACTGGTAAATTCGGCCACCGCCCTAATCGTGGGTCTGCGCCCTGGCCGTGGGAACGCATTTAATGCCCTGGTTTTATGGAGGGTGAGCTGATCCCTCAAGCTGTAAGAATTTTTGTAAGAATGTTTGCGCCTAACCACTCTGATTTCCATCACCAAAACCCTGACTTTAGTCACCTCCCCCCCTTTCCTCATGCATTAAATGCATTTTTGCGGCTAGTGAGTTTGCTGCAACAGTCAGAGGTGTTACTTCATTAAATGAAGCGTGGGACCCTGTTGTCAAGTGGTGGCTTAAGCTCAATATCTTCGGCCTCGAATCTGAGCGGTTCATTACTTCCTTCGGTCTCGGCCGATGGTACCGAGGCTGCGAGGCCGAGAGGGTTCCAACTCCGCAGCTCTTCTTTTATTTTTAAGCAAGTAAATGCCTTGCGAACTGGTTCATGGCCAGGTGCTAGGGTCAAAGGGCAGTCCCTTCGGTCGGTCTCTTGGCCGAGATTTATTAGGCACAAACATTGTCCCCACATTCCCGGATTTTTCGGTACAGCCTGGATAAGGGCCGAATGAATTTCAGGGTGTTGTAAAATTGGCTCACATTTAGTATGCAAGCGAAGGAGTGAGCGACCGGTCGCAAGGTTTGGGCGACCGGTCGCTGAAGCAGATTGGAAGTCTGAAGAATTCGCAGAAAGCGACCGGTCGCAGGTATCAGCGACCGGTCGCTAGGTATCCAAATGGTCGCGATGACCGGTCGCGTGGGTATCATGACCGGTCGCTTCATGCTGTGCTGATTTTTTCTTACGTGTTTTCAACTACTTTTTCGGTGGCTATCGCTTTCCACAAGATTGCAGGTGCTTAATGGGTCACTTCTAAGGTAAAAGAAGGTGAACTACCTGCTGGATAGTTGGGAGAGCACTCATTGCCAATTGGTTGTCTTGTTTTGAAGAATCCATTCTCCATTTTCTGGTGTAAGTGGAAGGTGCCTGAAGTGGGATTTGATTACTTGCATGATCTGTTCTTTAGTCTAAGTGGGAGACTAATGGAAGCAACGTGGAAGACAAGATGGTGCCTTATCTTGTGTCCATTGGTTTGTGTAAGTAATGGGATGTAAAGCAAGACATTATAAGATGAGAAAGCAAGCAGAAGGTGGAGTGGTTAATCTCAAGGTGGTCAAGTAGCTGGGAGCTATTGTGTTCAAAGGAGGTTAACTCACCAAGGGAGAACGTGAGAGAGAGCAATCAGTTCAAGTTTGGAGCTGAGTTGGGGTCTTGAGAGTCTAGACACCAAGGAGGGAAACACCAAGGGTTGTGAGAGTGTTCACAAGTGCATCAAAGTGTTGAGCAAGGGGTGTGAGAGAAAAGAGAGCTTGGGGAGAGAATAGAGTTCTAAGGGGGTTTTTCTGTAAAACCAAAGTTGTAACTTATTCTTTCATGAAGTGAATTTCTCAAGGGGATCACCAAGAGGATGTAGGCAATTGCTGAACCTCTATAAATTCTTGTGTCACTTTGTGCTTGGTTGTTGTCTCAAGTGTGTGTGTGTGTGATTCATCCATCATTGTGTGTGTCACAAAGTCCATCAACAACAAGATCATTAGGGGAGGGTGAGTTGAGTTTTTTGTGCTTAATTCACAACACAGGGAATGGACTCTGCGCATTCCTCCGAAGTGCTTGACAGTTGGTGCCTTAAATGCGCAAGTGAGTCGGCGCATTTAATACGCGAAGCACGTCACTTAGGCCATCATTTCCTTGATTCGCGCAAGTCATCGTTTTACCTCGTCATTCGAAACGTCGGCCCCAGGTTTCTGACATGTCTTCGCGTGCTCCAAGTAAATTGTTAGACCGTTACGTCTTTCGAGAGTCATGCCTTGGTTTGAATTCTAGCGTCAGTATAAAGCCCTGCCTTCTTCATTTTCCTTCATGCCTTCAGAATCCTCAAACTCATGCTCTCTGAGAGTTTTCTCTGAACTAACCAGTTTTCTCAGCCTTCCTTTACTGATTCTGAACATCTCTCCTTTGCTCTGTGACCCCTTGCTTGGCCTAATTCGGACAACTCCTCTTCCCTCGCTACCCGCCAAAATTTCTCGTTCTGGGGGGAAGCCAGGGTCATGGTATGACTAAGATTTCCTTCCAGCCCCAGAGGGAGATGACCTTCCTCTCCTTGAGGTCGTTAAGAGGCTGCAATGCAACCGAAGAAGATGGAAAGGTCTGGTACGATGATTTCATCTCGGCCAAATCTATCCGGCCCATTGAAGAAGCCGTGAGAGGGGGCCTTGGAGAATGCAGATTGGAAACCCCTTTTCCCTGAGATTTCCAGGGGGAAGAAGGCATCCGCCGCTCCCATGTCCAGAGTGACGTCCTCGTTTTCAGCCTCCATGTCCGGAATGACGTCCCTGGTGGTCCTCAGCCATGCCCATGGCCAGAGTGACGTCCTCGGCTTCGGCCACCGCTGCGGCCATGTCTGGAGTGACGTCCTCGTCCATGGCCTGAGTGACGCGCCTGCGGCCTGACACCCTGGCCGTACCTGCGTCAAAGTGATGCTCTTGGTTTTAGCTCCAACCCCAACTTCCAGGAGTAACGGCAGCGGTGAGGCTGCCAGAATGCTGGCGCTTAGGAGCGTACCATCATTTGACTTTGTTTCGTTATTTTTCTGAAGCTCTAGGCCGTAAAAGGGAAAGAGAAGCCGTGTGTTCATAGATTTAGGGTGCAATCTGATTTTCTCATGTGTATGCTCTATTCATGTATGTGTTTCCCTGATCGGCCACGACCGGTCGTTCCTTTGTAAACGCTACCCCTTTTAAATGAAGTATCAATTCCTTTCTCAACTGATTCGACTGCATGCTTTTTCCTTTTAGCTCCGTCGTGCTATTTATTCATTCTGTCAATTTGCAAACCTCACAATTCTTTCTTGGCCGTTTCCCATAATGATGGGGCATATTTCTTTAAGTATTGGCCGTTTATCGGCAAGTTGTGACGCTCACCATCCCCATATTTCAACTAAAACGCACCTCAGTCGAGAATTCTTTCAATAATAAACGGCCCCTCCCAATTGGGTGAAAACTTGCCAAACCAAGGATCCTTAGTCCCAATAGGAAGCACGGCTCTCCATACCAGGTCACCTTCGGCGAAAGTCTTTTGTTTGACCTTCTTGTTGCAGGCCCTCGACGCAATCTGCTTTTGTGCTTGCAATAGGTTATAAGCATCGAGTCTTGACTGTTCCAGGTCTTCTAACTCCAGGGTCATAGCTTGCGCGTAGTCTTTCCTTTCCTGCCCAGGTTGTTCGGTTACACGGAGAGACCGAACCTTTAACTCCATTGGAACAATGGCGTCGTGGCCGTAGGTCAAGGCATAAGGAGACGTGCCAGGAGCCGAGCGTTTTGAGACTCGGTAAGCCCAAAGGGCCTTAGGGAGCAAGTCGTGCCAAGCCCTGGGTTTTTCCTCAATCATTTTCTCTAGGATGCCCTTGATCACCTTGTTGCTTGCCTCGGCCTGTCCGTTCAGACTGGGGATAGTAAGGTGTTGAATGAACCAATTTGATCCCCATTCTTTTGGCGTACTCCAGAGTCTCGGCCGATGCGAAGACCGGGCCGTTATCTGCCGTAATAGTCTCAGGTATACCGAATCTGTGGACGATGTGATTTTCAAAGAACTTGACTACCTGTGCACTAGAAATTGATCGGTAGGACTCCGCCTCGACCCACTTAGTAAAATAGTCGGTCGCCACCAGAATCCATGCGTGCTGGTTGACGGCAAAGGGATAGATTTTGCCAATAATATCCACAACCCATCCTCTGAATGACCATGGCTTAGTAATCGGGTGGAGGGCTTCGGCCGGTACCCTTTGTATGGGGTCGTAGATTTGGCATTTAATACATCCCTTTGCATACTCTATGCAGTCTTTTAAAATGGTCGGCCAATAGTAGCCGTGCCTACGAACCAACCATCTCATCTTGACGCCGGATTGGTGAGCGCCGCAAATCCTCTCATGAGACTAAGCCATGATCACCTTAACGTCTTTGGTGCTGGGACACAGGAGTAATAGGCCGTCTAATCCCTTTCGATACAGCTCGTTTTGATAAATCAAATAACACCGAGCTCGGAAGCACGTAGTTCTTTCATGGTTACCAGAGGGGTTACGCAAATACATGACTATAGGGTAGCGCTAGTCCTGCTTCGGCCGTGTCGACTTCGTTGGTGACTTCGGCCGAAGATGCTTGCGCTGTCATCCCTCGTTCGGCCAAAGCCGGGCAGGGTCAGCCTCTCGACCTTGATCATGCGGTCGTGGTCGCCGTCCGGGATGTTCACGCCTGACGCCACTTGGGCCATCTCGTTGGCCTCGTGGTTTTCGGTACGCGGCACGTGAACGAAAGAAATCCTGGAAAACTCATCGGCCGTATTGAGGGCCGTGACGTAATACATAGTCAAATTCTCGCTCGTGCACTGATATTCCCCGATTAATTAGTTGATCACTAGCTGAGAATCGCCGTGGACCAAGACGCGAGTCGCCTTCATTTCCTTCAGAATTCCAAGGCCGATGATGAGCGCTTCGTACTCGGCCTGATTGTTGGTGCACGTGAAATCAAGTTGGAATGCGAACTGCCATTTTTGCCCCTGGGGGATTCAATCACGACCCTGGCCCCAGACATGGTCTCGGTGCTTGAGCCATCGAAGTACATGGTCCAGTAGTTCTTCATGCGGGCTATGCCGATCTCGACCTCTAATTCTTCCCCATGTCCTTGAGCCAGGTGGTGAGCCAGGAATCGGCCGCGCCTGACCCTTGACCGATTTCTGAGCCACATATTGGAAAGTGAATTCGAGACAACGCCATCGTCCATTTCCCGATCCGGCCGCGTGTGATCGGCCGAGTGAGCATATACTTGATGAGGTCGGTCTTAGAGATGATCTGAACGACCGACGGAAGCATGTAGTGGCGCAACTTGGTAGCCGCGAGGTAGAGTGTTAAGCATAACTTCTGGATTGGTGAATAGTTCAACTCAGCTACATTAAGGGTGAGACTTAAGTAGTGCACGGCTTGTTCTCATTTAGATTCGTTGTTCTGAGCTAGCAGACAGCCGATAGAGCCCTTTGAAGCCGAAATGTAAAGTCTCAAGGGTTTCCTTTTTTCGGCGGCATAAAGACCGGTGGTTGGGAGAGATACCTTTCGATCTCGTTGAGGGCCGTTTGGTGTTCGGCCCCCACACGAACCGTTCTGTGTCCTTCAATTTGAGCAAAAGGGTCAACGACAAGGATCTTTCCTGCTAAGTTGGATATGAAGCGTCTCAAAAAGTTGACCTTACCGAGGAAGGATTGAAGCTCTCTCTTGGTTCTTGGCGGAGGTGTCGCCATAATGGCCCTGGCTTTAGTTTTATCGACCTCAATCCCTCGTTGATGGACCAAGAAACCGAGGAAGTTTTAAAGGTGAAAGCAAAAGCGCATTTCTTAAGGTTCATCTTCAAGTCGTGCGCCCGCGTTCGGTTGAAAGCCTGTCGAGAGATGCTCTACGTGGTCAACTTTGGATGGGGATTTACGACCAGGTCGTCGATATAGACTTCAACGGTTCGGCCAATGAGATTGTGGAAGATAAGATTCATAGCTCGTTGGTACGTGGTGTCGGCGTTCTTTAGGCCGAATGGCATGACTACCCATTCGTAGGCTCCGATTGTGCCTGGACATCTAAACACCGTTTTGTGGACATCTTCCTCGGCGATGAAGATCTGGTTGTAACCCGCATGGCTATCCATAAAAGACAAAAGCTCGTGCTTCGCAGCCCCATCCACCAACAGGGTAGACATAGGCATGGGATATTCGTCTTCGGGGGTTGCGAGGTTCAAATTTCTATAATCGGTGCAAACCCTCAAAGCCCCAGTTTCTTCAAAACTGGCACGATGTTAGCCAGCCACTCAACGTCCTGAGCCGTACGAATAAGCCGGCTTTAAGGAGTCGCTCAATTTCCTCCTTGACTTTAAGTTGAACTTCGGTCGAGAACCGCCTCGGCGACTGTTGGAAAGGTCTAAACCCCTCCTTGATTTTTAATTCATGCTCGACCAAACTTCTTGGTAGCCCCGGCATCTCATGATAATCCCACGCAAAACAATCTTTATATTCATGGAGCAGGCCGATAATCTCGGCCATTAACTCCGGGTCCAGAAGTTGGCTTACAAAAAGATGTCGTGGTTCGGCCTCTGTTCCTACGTTTATTTCTAATAAAGGGTCCTAAACTTCGGGGTAGCCATCCTCCTTTTCGGCAGGCGCCGTTTCCAAATCATCAAGGGTTAGAACATCCCCGTTTCTGATTCGTGTAGGAACTTGATTAGGTTGATCGGCGAGCGCAAAGATTCTCCCGCCCAATGCTCCAGTAGTCTTTCCAGCAGGCTGGCCACGGCCGCTGCTCCCTCCTCTTTAGTGTCTTTATCTATCATCTAGAGGCTAGTGAGGTCGATCAATACTTCGCGCGCCGAATTCTGCGGACATTCTCGGCGCCTAACTCCAGCACTTTCTGGGCCGTTGTCCTGGTTGGTCGGCCGCTAACGTCGTGGCCGGTAAGGACCACCCACCCAACGTCGTCGTCGTAAATCCGTGCTTGCACAACGTTGGCTTCGAAAGGCTTTTCATCGGCCGGGTGTATGGACACCTTCTGGCTGTCCCAAAAGAACAACAGTTGGAAGATGGAAGATGGTATGCAGCCATCCTGATGGATCCAGTCGCGGCCGAGCAGTATATTGTAGTCCACGCTGGACTCAACCACGTAGAAGGCCGCGACTCTTGTCCTGGTCAGCCACGGTAATTTTCAACGGCAGGACTCCAATGGTTTTTGATTTATCACCGACGAAACTGCTCATGACCACGTCCTGGGGATGAGGTCCTCTTTGGATTTATCTAGCTTCTTCATTAGAGAATAGGGAAGGATATTGACAGGTCGCCCCACAGTCGACGAAGACTTTGGACACGGGTATACCCTCGACGTGAGCCGAGATGTACAACGGCTTGAGATGTCGGTATTTATTCGGCTCGTCCCTGGGCATCACCTCGTTGAAGGCTACGGCCAACAACTCATCTTTTGTCTTCGGCCTTTGATTAGGCCGCTCTTCGAACACGTCGTTATCCAGACCGCTTCTCTGTCCCCCAGGAGCCGCGAATTCAGCGGGTAAGACTAACACCATATTTATGTTTACCTCACTCGGCCCAGGTAAGCTTTCTTCACCGGTCTCCTTTCCGGTCGCGTGGTCGGCCTTGGCGAGCACTCCTTCCTCAATCATCCCGAGGATTCCTTCGTATTCATCATCGGAGATCCCCAGTGCGGGGTCATCCTCGACCTCGTGCCCAAAGAAGGGGTCAGCAAGGCCGCTCATCACAGGCCATGCAGTCTGGGGACGTGGCTCGTGGGAGCTTTGATTTTAGAGGGACTGGAGGCTCTGGATTTTCCCTCGAGGGTTTTTCTAACTTTAGCCAACGTTTCTCTGGCCGTCAGGTATTTCGTCTAATCGTCTTATCCGAACCTTTTCCTCGACCGTTAGGCCGAAGATTGTATCGGCCGGGATTACGGTGAAATATTTTAAGTCGCTCTTGCTATAGGGGGCCCTGGCCTCCAATCTTTCCAGGTCAGGCTGGTAACCTGGCATCCCTCTTGCTTTGGCTTCCCGATTTGCTTGATACACGGCCTTAACGGCCGAATCAGACCCTCTGGTAATAAGGAGCCCTTCTGCCTTAGTGTTCTTGAGGGCCAGTTCCATGATTTCACGGTTTTCGGGGACCATGCCGTATAAGTCGGTGGCCGAGTGGTCTTTGTGGAATTCCATGAGGAAGGACAAACCATTGGCCAAGAAGCAGGGTCCCTTCCGCGATAGACATCGACGATAGCCTCGTTCGATTCCTCCGGGGCTGTGGCCCCCTGGACTGGCAGAGACGGTTGTCGTTCTATGAGGGCTTCTATCTTGCCGAAGTCGCCACGCCCTTGGAGGTCTGATGTTGGCCGCTTTCGTCGCAGAAGAAACGATTGGTACGGATGGTGACTCGTCTCGGTCGCCGTTTTCTTTTGGCGTTTGGAACCCTCGACCTGGGTCGGCTGCACCTGGCCCGCTGAACCTCCCTCTGCATTCTCCTTACTGGGTTTTCATCAGCGGTTCGGCCTTGCCCCCAGGTCAGGTATGGTACCAGCGATCATCCCTTATGGCCGGTGGTTTAAACGTCTTGATTTGCCTTGGGGTGGCCTTGTCTTTCTGGCCATTAGATATCCTGGGGATCCGTGTCCTCAAGCGATCGAAGACGGCCCTACCAGCCAGCCGGTGGTCATAGTTGGTTGCGAGGGCTCAGCAGCCTTCCTTTTGTTCTCCTGAGCCTGGGCTGACCGATCTCGCACTTGCATCGGTTGCAGAGCGTCCGTTCTGGTTCGGTAAAAGGCTCCTTTCCTTCGCCGGCCGATGAACTTCCCTATATTCGGCCCAAGAGCTGGGTGTTAACCGTGTTGATGACAGGTGGAGGGAACGGCTTGGAATCAACCTGCATGGCCGCCTTCTCTGGGAATTGGAGCTTCTTTTCGTCTATCAACTTCTGGATGACGTCTCGCAGGACAACACAGTTCTTAGTGTTGTGAGACCAAGAACTGTGGTATTTGCAGGAACGTCTTCCCTTTGAGCTCGTCGGGTTTCGGAATTTTATGGCCGAAAGACAACTTGACCTTTTTCTCGGTTAATAGCAAATCAAAGATGGCCTCGGCCCTCGTTAAGTCAAAAGTATAGGCCTTCGTTTCTCGGGCCGCGAATTTGGCGTCAGGAATCTTTGTGCGGCTATTGTCAGCCCTGACAAGTCCTTTGCAGACGAATGGTTTGTCTATGCTAACTTCGACCGAGCTCACCTCGACCTCGCCGACGATGGGATTTTTGTAATAGGTCCCTTTCGAGGCCGTTTTTTTCTGCATTTCCTCCTTCAACAAGGATACGTATCTGTCTACCTTGTTGGTCAAGTCATGCATGTCTCGGAATTCAATCCCTTGGAACTTCTTCCAGGATCTCGAACTCTACCCCCTTTTCAGCCATTTTGACAAATTCCCTCTCGGTAAATTCGTTCGGCACCAATTCCTGCATGTTTTGAACCGCTGCAGGTAATCACGAGGTGATTCGTCTGACGCCTGGCTCATCTTAGCCAGCTCAACGACCGTTATCTCTCGGTTGGTCTTGTAAAAATGTTCATGGAATATTCTCTCCATGTTAGACCAGTCCCTTACCGAAATTGGTGGGAGGTTTATAAACCAGGAGAATGCCGCGCCGCTTAAAGAGTGAACGAACAATCGGAGTCTCTGGGCGTCCAGTCGGCCTCCCCACACTGAGCCGTGAAACGGCCTATATGTTCGATGGTGGAGGTCTGCCCATCCCGGAGAATAACATGAATTCTGGCAACCGATAGTTCGGGGGAGAAGGGTTCGGTCGATCTCTGGCGGGTAAGGTTTGGTAAACCTCGGTGCTTCGGCCGCCCACTGAGCCAGGCCGTCCTCGATCATTCGTCGAACGTCTTCGAATCGAAGCCCTTGAGGGGCGGCTCTTGTTGGGCCGCGAACGGCCGCGGGACTTGCTGCGCGTCGTTTTGTGGCCTTATTTGATGGGTCACTTGAACAAGAGGTTCGGCCGTTATGACCAAGCCGGGCTGAACTAGGTAAGAACCGTGGGTTTGACCAGGAGTGCGCGTGATCCACCTGCCGTAGTGGTGTGTTCTCCAGATTCTGCCGGATTGTTTCACCCTGGTAGCGGGAACCCGGGTGCGTCTGAGCTACATGAGGAATGGCCGAACCATATTGAAACGGCGGTGCAACGGTCAATACTCTCGACCGTGCTGTTGCGATGACGCCGTAGTCGCGTTGCTCAGGCCGGGCTGCGCGTGAACGGCCAAAGTATGGATCGGGCCGAGCTGGAGGATCGCGGGACTGCGCGAGGCTGCTCTGCCCTAACGATACGGCCAAAGCATGAAGTGGGCCGTACGTTGTTTCCACCGGGGAGGTCGGCCCAGAATTTGCCCACGTGTCCTGGGACTGCCCCCAGCTATCGTCGCGGCTGGTGATGCTGACCATAACTGACGATAGCACGCGTCCTGTGGCACCGAGGCTGCTGCTTCGCCGTAGGGCTCGATTCTCTCGCGCTCTTGTCCTCTATGTTCGGCCCTGGGGGGCGTTGTAGGCGAGGTAATCGGCATCCTTTCCTGAAAAAGCATCCGTAGCTCCGAAGAGAACTTATCCATCGCGGCCATAAAGGATGTTTCCATCCTGTAGGCCTGCTGAGCCATAAGATCTTCTACCACGGATTGCTCCTGCATGGATTCGGCCGTGCGTCTGTCGTGCGTCATCAGGTCGCTGGCCGAGGTGCTGACCGTTAGATCGGTCTTGGCCATGTTCACTGGTGAGGTTGATTCAGGGGACTCAGAAGTCATTTCGATTGTCTTGTTTTTGAGCTTCGCATGTAACCTGGTTTCCACCATAAGTTTTTTTTTTTTACAAGAAAAGATCCCACCGGGCGTGCCAAAAGTGTTGGCTGTCGCAAATCTCACGGCCTGGTGCTAGGGCCGAGGGGATGCGCGTCGACATGTGACGTCCTTCTTTGGCGCCGAGCGAGCTGTGTGCGGGCGTGCCAGGCACGGTTGCAGCGAGCTGTGTGGGGATGATGCGTTTAAGCGAGTGTTTAAGTGATGCGTTTGAGCGAGTGTTTAAGTGATGCGCCTTTTGAGTTCAACTTCTAATCAAACGATTGTGGCCGAGAGAGGAACTGATCTCGGTCGTTTGGTTCACGGCCTGAGCTACAAGGCCGTTTGATGGTGGTATTGATGGTGGGTTTTAGGTGGTGCTCGCGCGTTGCTCGAAAAGCGACGGTCGTATGATATATGGGGTGAATGAGAGAGTAACAAAGATGGTGCTCCGGCGCCTTGAAAATCAAGGGTCGTATGATATATTGATGAATGAATTTTCCTTACAGTCTACCACTACTCCTAGGAAAGCAAGTAATGATATTGAAAGTGCATTACAAGAAATTAAATGACAGGAAAATATAATTTGCTCCGTGGGAAGCTTTTGGTTTGGTGTTTAAACCCTTTGAATGTAGCTTGAACTTGGTATTTATAGGAGAGGTCTTGGAGAGATAATCGAGTCTGAAAATCTGCATGGTGGAGCCTGATCAGAGCAAGTGGATAGTCAAATCGGCATTTGGGATCGTGAAGCATGGTGGTGTGACCCCCATAAATCCTGGTAAATCGGCCACCGCCATGATCGTGGGTTCTGCGCCCTGGCCGTGGGAGCGCATTTAATGCCCTGGTTTTATGGTGGGTGGGCTGACCCCTCAAGCTGTAAGAATTTTTGTAAGAATGTTTGCGCCTAACCACTCTGATTTCCATCACCAAAACCCTGACTTTAGTCACCTCCCACCTTTCCTAGTGCATTAAATGCATTTTTGTGGCTAGTGGGTTTGCTTGGAAAGTTAGAGGCGTTACTTCATTAAATGAAGCGTGAGACCATGTTGTCAAGTGGTGGCTTAAGCTCAATATCTTCGGCCTCGAAATCTGAGCGGTTCATTACTTCCTTCGGTCTCGGCCGATGGTCCTGAGGCCCCGAGGCCGAGAGGGTTCCAACTCCGCAGCTCTTCTTTTATTTTTAAGCAAGTAAATGCCTTGCGAACTGGTTCATGGGCAGGTGCTAGGGTCAAAGGGCAGTCCCTTTGGTCGGTCTCTTTGGCCGAGATTTATTAGGCACAAACACACACTACCATTATCATCCATTCCTTAGACAAATCTCTCTCTCTATACTTCAAGTCATAGAAGTTCAAGCACTCCTGAAAAAGCCGCCGGAAGAGTGGCTGGAAGAAGAACAGAGCCAGTCGTTGAAAGCCAAACACCACTACTGGAAGAGCCGCTGCCAGGAGGCACCTGCTACCACCGAATCATTCCAAATTGTCACCATTGCAACAAAGGGATATCCCAAGTTCATCATGCCATGCAATGACCCAAACAAATACTAAGAAGGCCACATTGCAAGAGTTTTTGTAGCTTATGCCCATCAAATCCTTATTCTGATGATTATGGTGCACTTGGGGGATGAGGAAGGAATTCATTGCAATCACCACAGCAGCAATTCCAAAACCCCAAATGAGCTTAAGAATCCATTATTACCAAAACCACTATTCCCAGACCAAAAATCTCATTGAAATTCTAATTATGTCACTATGACCTCCAAGTTTGCCATCATTTGCCAAGAACTCAAGCTGTTGTAACCCAACACATTTGCTGCAGTGACCACATGCAAAGCTCAAGCTTCAATAGCCAAGCTGGAGCTTTTGGTCCCTAAAACATGTTCACAACAGCTGCAACAAACAATACCAAAGTTGCCGTAACTGATATGCTCCAGCACCTCAAGCACTTTCTAAGCCTTGACCATTCCAATGACCAAGTTTAGGAGTCAAAACCAAAAGGCTATCGGGATGTCTCAATTGCCACAATTCCATAATCAAGCATCATCAAGCCCCAAGCCTTAGTCAAGAAATCCAAGCACTATACTTTACTCAAGAAGGAAAACATCTCGATTCATGGCAAATGGAAGGAAAATATTGCGAAGGTAGTGCTATGATACTGCTGGAAGAACCTAAATGCTGTCAAGATGAAGTTTCTTTTACCAAGCAATCAGAATTTTTGAAGCAATGTCAAGCTTTCATGCTATTCCTGTTAGAAATGTGCCCTAAGAGCCAATACATTTGATGTAATCTCCTTAGAATACATTTCATATATGATATATAAAGGGCAAACTTATTTGTTATCTTTTACATCGTGTAAAGAAACAAATGTCCAAGGTATGCTAAATAAGAGATAAAGTAATCTAATGAAGATTAGATTCGGAGACCTTTAATCTCTAACTGTAGCATCCCAAAATGTTCCTAATCGTAGGTTATCAAATGGGCATTGATAAACCGTCAAGATTAGCACATATTATGTATGCTCAATTGGGAGGATGGTTAGTCTCAAACCATTTGTGTAGTTGACACTAATACAAGTATGTGGGTGCTCATTAGTGAATGAGTACACTAACGCGATCAACCATAGTTCTCGTATGGAGTATTTATCTATATGTCAAACGAGAACTCATAGTTGCAATAATGCAAATTAGTCCTTAGACCTGAGGCATCATGGTTGTCCTGTGATGCGTTATTGATCTTTGATAGCTCTTAAAGGCAAGCCGTAAAAGATTTGTCTTAAGTGTTGTTGGGATCTCTTAATTCATCATAGGGACATGTGAATGTACAATAAGGAATCTCTACTTTCGATAAAGAAGGAGAATGTTTCAAGATGTGATTCAGTAAATCTTTGGCCAAAGTATTTTGAGCTTGATTGAGAAAGTTGTTCTTAATCATGTTCTTTTGAATCACATGAGGTTGTAAATCATATTAGGGGTTTGACATAATCAATCTGTACCCTAATAATATGATTTGAAACATTGTATAAGAGAGGGACCGTATTGCATTGCAATTCCAACTGAATAGGTTCTTTATCTATTCTGGTTAGCTTGGGTAGCCTTGATATATTGCTAGATGTCACTCTTGGCTTGTGGAAGTCCTAGGATTGATTGTGATCGATCCAAATAAAGGAAGAATTAAAAAGAGGTTTTAATTCCAGTTGGTTAGAAAGAGTTCTAATATTTTCCCACTGCCTTGCTAATTAGAACCTAATGGATCGCACACCTTAAATGGTTAACTTTGAGTAATACAAATGAGAATGAGTAAATCAATTTGATTGATTTGATGTGGATGATTTACTACATGTAAAAACGTATTTGGGCCTAAGTAATAGTTAACGGAAAGCCCAAATGGTTGGGTATCAAGCCCAAGGGCTTAAGACACCTAAATATTATGGTTTAAGTGTCATAAGGCCCAATTTTGGAAGCCCAATGGGGTTTGGCCGAAAATGGTTAAGTGAATGTATATGGGAATTGTTTCCATAAGCTCATTAACATACAAACACAATCCAACATCAACCAAATGGGTTTGGGAGATCAAAGATAGATAAAAGAGAGTTTTCAAGAGTGAAACACTTTCATCTTTCTAAGTGGTTTAGATTGAAACCAATCTTGAGAATCTTGCACTAGCATCCAAGTATTCTCAAGATACTTCTTCTCATCTCAAGGTTCCATTGGTGTGGAGACTTAGAGGCCATATACTTTTGTGGCTCACATGGAGGAGAAAGATCAAGGAGCAAAGATCAAAGATCAAAGAGGAAATCATCAAGAGAAGACCAAACACAAATTGGTTCATATAATTGCTTCAAGGGTAATTAGATCTTATCCTTTCTCTTGAATTTTCATTTATGAAAAACATATCAATGTTCATGGCTTAAGATACTTGGAAGAAAGTTTTGTTTTTGAATTTAAACAACCACCTTAGACTTCCGCTGCGATTAATTTGATTAAATGCATGTTTAATATTCAAATGAACTTTGGAAAAATGTTTTGAAATTCCTACAATTGGTATCAGAGCCATAGGTCATGAACTTGATATGTTTTGGGGTTTAGAGATGCATATATGGGTTGTGAATTCATTTAAAAGTATAATAGTTATACTTGATTTATTTTGATATGATTGAATAAAAATCAAATGGAGTGAAAGGGGTTGTTTGGGATTTTGAATTTCCGGATTTGTGTTTTGATGATTGATGCTCTCTTTGTGTTCATATATGTATATGAATATTAGAGCATAGTTGCATTAAAACTCACATGATTTTAACTTCATGAAATATATGATATTAAGAGCATGAGATAGTTAAAATGGAATATGGATTTTTCCGGAAATAGCATGAACATTCATATTAGTTCATATGCATGTTCTTGGTGTTCTTGATGTTCTTGTTATGGGATCTTTTTGATCCATAAGTTAGGTGACTAATTTTGATGATTGTGTTTAGTGGAATTTTCCACCAAAATAGGTCAAAATATGATGATGGTGTTTTATTATAAAATTAAAAGTTTTTCAAAAATGTTTCCACTCAATAAACATTTACCCACCACACTAAAATTAATAAGATTACTTTGGTGAGTGTGTGGGGCTATCTTGATGTAAATTATGGTGATTTGATATAAAATGCAAAAGTTGATCAATTTATTCATATCACTAATTATTTACCTACCACACTAAAATTATTTTTGATTACTTTGGTGAGTGTGGTTGGCCTACCTAGTCACATTCATGATTATTCACCTTGTTGGAAAAATCATGATCATCACTTTGTATTTTACAAATGCATACTTTAACCCCACACCCTAGTGGATCAACTTTGGATCCATTATTAATTGTTGAATAGTTTTAGACCTAGTTGCAATATATGATAAATGTAACTATGCCTAAAAGGTTTCTACAATTACATTTACTATTGTAGTAAAATGTTTTCACTCCATGGTAAATTTATTTTATTTGAATATGGTTACCACTTGAATTAAACCCATATATATGTATGCAACCCAAGAGCATGTATTTACATTGCTAGTTTAATTGTTTAAAGCGTTTAAATAATTAAAGGATGGTTATGGACTTAGACCAAACAATTGAGCTATGTGATTGGCCGCTTATTGGATATGTATTCGATTTTGATTGGCTATGTAATAATGAAATGGCTTTCATGCCTAATTTATTTGGCTATGTAATATTGAAATGGCTTTCATGCCTAATTTATTTTTATGCGCCCGTAATTAAAATGAATCACCATCCAAGACCATGATCCAACATGGTGGCTCGTGTTGGATCAACAAGAAAGTCCATAATCATCCTATAAGCCCAATGCAATTGGAATGTTCGGTAATGACAATAATTAACCAATTAGTAGCACTATGTATTCTCACTATCTCAAGCAAATGGTTTCTAAAATATTTAGTGGGAGTATTATGTGCTACTAATATATTGCAATGGGAACCATTTAATGAGATTAGATAAGTAATTTTAATAGGATTAAAATTGGATTAAAATGAGACCAACTTAACTACCCTCAAAGCAATATTAAGTTGATAAGCGAAATGGCACTTTGAATGCTATTTTGTGGCCTTCCACCGTGGTAGTCTCTTATTGGGTGGCACATTTACACTTTGTTGGACCTCAGTGAGGCAACATCCAGTACTTGTAACCATCCAAGGGAAGCCTATTACACATACTTGATGTAGTGCGGATAGATAACGAGTGTGGCCAACAAACTGTTAGGTTGAGGTCATACTTGAAACCCTATACCCACAAGCATGGTGGGAATAACTTAACTAAGACGAACGAAACCAACAAACTGTTAGGTTGAGGTCTAGTTCTCTAGAGGCCATAGTGATGGGTATTCACATTAATGATGTGATTGGATAAGAGTATCCTCTCATTAGTATCATAGCAATCCAACAAACTGTTAGGTTGAGGAAAACTATGTGAAAGTGAGACTCTCATCCCCACTAAGAGTTTCAACGGAAACTCTCGGATTTCAGGAGGGATATGAAATTTGCCAAAAATAGTGGGAGCTACCATCATGACTTAAAGACCCGAAGTCCTTGGTAGAAGATTAATCTAAATTAAAATCTATTTACGTTTTGCAGAATTTCATATTAACCATCACAAACCCAATCTCAAAGATACTTGACTCAAACGTCCAAGATGACACGAACTATCCGGTTTGATTGCACAAACACCAAGTTGTCCTATAATTGGATGAGATTGGTTGTGTATAAGAAAAACCCCACCACATACCCCTCTTGGTCCATATGCCATTGAAGAGGAGACATAGGCTTATAAGAAGCATGTGTTAGATGACAACTGAGGTAAAAGTTACATGTTGGCATCCATGAAAAGGTGAAGCTACTCCTAGCTTACAATACCATATGTGAACTTGTTATGACAAGAATGGTAAGTGGGTTCCCGGTTAATCAACATGAAATCAATGTAATATCATTACATAAGATATTGGAAAATGTGGATTTTTCTTTGATGTTGAAGTTCAACAAGATTCTTTCTTTCATCCCTATCATTAGTTAATCCCAATATGTTATGAACTATAATATGGGAAAGATGAATGATACCCTATATGAGCTACTCAATATAGCTATAGTAGCTTAAATGAATATCTCAAAAGATAAAGGGTTAAGAGGATAGTTGCAATTTTTAGAAGGGTTCTTCTTCTTCCGAATCCAAACAGAAGGTAAGGATAAAGGAAATAAGAAGAAAGGTTTTCTAAAAACCCAAGGAAGAAAGAATACAAAAGAAAGACAAGTAACTGAAAGGTATTTGTTTTTCACTATGGCAAGAATGGACATTGGAAGAGAAAATGCAAGAGATGTCTTGCAAGCCTCAAGAGAAAAACCTTTAGAAGGTCACTCTCTTGTTCTAAAATTAGTAATTACAGTTAAAGCTTCTAAACTGAATAGTTGATTCAGGAACTAGTCAACATATATGCAATTGTGTGCATGGACTAGTGGGAGTAGAAGACTTGGAAAATGAGAAATGGTGCTAACCGTGGGAAATAGCACTAATGTAGTTGTCAATGCAATAGGCACCTAACATCTTAGACTACCCTCAAAGAGGACCTGAATTTGAAATAATTGTTATTTCATTTCTGGATGTGTAAATAACTTAATATCCGTCTCTATATTTTTAAGAAATGGATTTGATGTTTTGTTTGACAAAATGCTTTGTTCTATTTCACATATCAATCAAATCGTTGCTTATGCAATTTTGATTGATGGTCTCTTTTCATTTTAGAAATGAATGGTAGCATTAACTGTATATGGATAAAGATGCAACTAGACCTGAGAGGCCTAGAGATGTGGATACATCAACTAAATTGTGACACCTTAAACTTGGAGGCATTAGCCAAGATAGAATTCACCGGATGGCAAACGATGGAACCTTTTGGATCACTTGATCATGTTCCTATGCCTACTTGTGAATCTTGTCTACATGGCAAAATGACCAAGTCTCCTTTCACTGGTAAAGGAGAAAGAGTTACAGAACTGTTGGGATTAATTCACTAAGATGTTTGTGAATTTTTGTATACAAACGCAGAGGGCGGTTATTCATACTTCATTACCTTTATCGATGATTATTCACGGTTAGGGTATTTATACTTAATGAAGCATAAATTTGAATTTTGAAAAGTTTCAGGAATTCAGAAATGAAGTTGAAAACCAAACAGGCAAGAGTATTAAAATCCTTAGATTCGATCAAGGATGTGAATACTCAAGCACAGAGTTTCTTGATTACCTTAAGGAACATGGCATCTTATCACGATGGACTCCACCAGGAATTCCACAACATAATGGAGTTTCTAAAATGAGTTCCATGAGCTGTACTAATTTACTTATATCCTTTTAGGGATATGCACTTGAAACTGCAATTCATTTGCTAAATAGAGTGTCTTCCAAATCCATTGCACAAACTCCATTTGAAATGTGATTTGGGAAGAAACCAAGTCTTGATTAGATCAAGATTTGGGGTTGTCCAGCATATGTCAAAAGGCAAGATGCGGATAAACTAAATGCAGTCCCAGATCCATAACCTGTTGTAACACAGACTCCATGTAGTTCAAGAAGGGTTAGCAGAATGCCTAAAAGGTATTATGGTTTCCTTCATCGACAACAAAGGAGAGTTAAATCTCCTAAGTGAATGTAAGGATATCGAACACCTTTCGAACTACAATGAGACAATGTTAGACATTGACTCATAGAAATGGCTTGGAGCCATGAAATCCGAAATGGATTCTACGTATACCAACAAAAGTCTAGACTCTAGTTGATCCTCCTCCAGGTATTGTACCAATAGGGAATAAATGGATCTTTAAGAGGAAGATAGGCTCATATGGGATAGTAGAAACCTACAAGCAAGGCTAGTAGCAAAGGGCTACAAGCAGAGAGAAAGGATTGATTTGAATAAACCTTCTCTCTTGTCATTATGACAAAGTCTATTCGGATTTTTCTTGCAATAGATGCATACCATGATTATGAGATTTGTCAAAATGAATGTGAAGACGGCTTTTCTGAATGGCCACCTTCAGGAAGAACTATACATAGATCGACCTGAAGGCTTCATGTCTAAAGTTGATAAGCATAAGGTATGCAAGCTACATAGATCCATTTATGGGTTGATGCAAGGTTCTTGGAGTTGGGACATCCTATTTGATGAAGTTGTCAAATCATTTGACTTCATACAAAACATGGATGACTAATGAGTGTACAAAAGGGTCAGTGGGAGTTTGGTAGCATTCCTAGTGATGTATGTAGATGACATACTACTTATCGGAAACGATATAGGAATGATATCTTCAGTGAAGCTATGACTCATTAAAATCATTCTTAATGAAAGATTTTAGATAAGCATCTTACATACTCGGAATAAAGATTTATCCTGATAGATCTAAGAGAATAATTGGATTATCTCAATCCTTGTATGTTGATAAGGTGCTAAGGAGATTTCATATGGAACAGTCTAAGAAAAGTTTACTTCCAGTATGACATGGATTTCACTTTTCTAAGAGCATGTGTCCAAAAACTCATTATGAGATACAGTAGATGAGTAAAAATCTCTTATGCATATGCAATAGGGATTCTCATATATGTCATAGCATGTACAAGACATGATATCGGTTATACGAGTATAACTAGAAGATATAAATCAAGCCCATGATTAGATCAATTGGGAGCAGTCAAGTATGTTCTTAAATACTTAAGAAGGACTAAGGACATGTTCCTCATCTGGAAGGAAAATCAGAGTAGCAAGTGGAAGCATTTACTGATTCGGATAATATATCTATTATCAATGATTGCAAATCCACCTAAGGGTACGTCTTCATTTTGAATGAACAAGTAGTTGTTGGAGAACAACTAAAGTTGATTACATTGTCGCTTTAGAAGCTACAATAAAATCTGTTTGGATAAAAAGGTTCATTACCGAACTAAATGTGGTTCTAACCATAATGTCACAAGTACCTTTACTGTGTGATAACAATGGGGCGATAGCTCAAGCCAAGGAACCTAGGTCTCATCATAGATCCAAACACATAGAAAAATGTTACCATTAGATGGGGCATCTGCAAACAACGTAACAGATCCACGCACTAAGCCTATGTCACAAGTCACAAACTGGATAGACATACAGAGATAATGGGTATGAGATACATGGCTATATGGCTCTAGTGCAAGTGGGAGATTGTTAGAAATGTGCCCTAAGAGCCAATACATTTGATGTAATCTCCTTAGAATACATTTCATATATGATATATAAAGGGCAAACTTATTTGTTATCTTTTACATCGTGTAAAGAAACAAATGTCCAAGGTATGCTAAATAAGAGATAAAGTAATCTAATGAAGATTAGATTCGGAGACCTTTAATCTCTAACTGTAGCATCCCAAAATGTTCCTAATCGTAGGTTATCAAATGGGCATTGATAAACCGTCAAGATTAGCACATATTATGTATGCTCAATTGGGAGGATGGTTAGTCTCAAACCATTTGTGTAGTTGACACTAATACAAGTATGTGGGTGCTCATTAGTGAATGAGTACACTAACGCGATCAACCGTAGTTCTCGTATGGAGTATTTATCTATATGTCAAACGAGAACTCATAGTTGCAATAATGCAAATTAGTCCTTAGACCTGAGGCATCATGGTTGTCCTGTGATGCGTTATTGATCTTTGATAGCTCTTAAAGGCAAGCCGTAAAAGATTTGTCTTAAGTGTTGTTGGGATCTCTTAATTCATCATAGGGACATGTGAATGTACAATAAGGAATCTCTACTTTCGATAAAGAAGGAGAATGTTTCAAGATGTGATTCAGTAAATCTTTGGCCAAAGTATTTTGAGCTTGATTGAGAAAGTTGTTCTTAATCATGTTCTTTTGAATCACATGAGGTTGTAAATCATATTAGGGGTTTGACATAATCAATCTGTACCCTAATAATATGATTTGAAACATTGTATAAGAGAGGGACCGTATTGCATTGCAATTCCAACTGAATAGGTTCTTTATCTATTCTGGTTAGCTTGGGTAGCCTTGATATATTGCTAGATGTCACTCTTGGCTTGTGGAAGTCCTAGGATTGATTGTGATCGATCCAAATAAAGGAAGAATTAAAAAGAGGTTTTAATTCCAGTTGGTTAGAAAGAGTTCTAATATTTTCCCACTGCCTTGCTAATTAGAACCTAATGGATCGCACACCTTAAATGGTTAACTTTGAGTAATACAAATGAGAATGAGTAAATCAATTTGATTGATTTGATGTGGATGATTTACTACATGTAAAAACGTATTTGGGCCTAAGTAATAGTTAACGGAAAGCCCAAATGGTTGGGTATCAAGCCCAAGGGCTTAAGACACCTAAATATTATGGTTTAAGTGTCATAAGGCCCAATTTTGGAAGCCCAATGGGGTTTGGCCGAAAATGGTTAAGTGAATGTATATGGGAATTGTTTCCATAAGCTCATTAACATACAAACACAATCCAACATCAACCAAATGGGTTTGGGAGATCAAAGATAGATAAAAGAGAGTTTTCAAGAGTGAAACACTTTCATCTTTCTAAGTGGTTTAGATTGAAACCAATCTTGAGAATCTTGCACTAGCATCCAAGTATTCTCAAGATACTTCTTCTCATCTCAAGGTTCCATTGGTGTGGAGACTTAGAGGCCATATACTTTTGTGGCTCACATGGAGGAGAAAGATCAAGGAGCAAAGATCAAAGATCAAAGAGGAAATCATCAAGAGAAGACCAAACACAAATTGGTTCATATAATTGCTTCAAGGGTAATTAGATCTTATCCTTTCTCTTGAATTTTCATTTATGAAAAACATATCAATGTTCATGGCTTAAGATACTTGGAAGAAAGTTTTGTTTTTGAATTTAAACAACCACCTTAGACTTCCGCTGCGATTAATTTGATTAAATGCATGTTTAATATTCAAATGAACTTTGGAAAAATGTTTTGAAATTCCTACAATTCCAAGCCATGCACACCTCTTGGTTCTTTTCATACTTGGGGGCTTGATTTGATTGGAGTATTCATCAAGGGTTTAGGGCTCAACGAAACCATTGTACCCTTTCGATGAGCAATTCAAAACTTCACGACATCCAGAAATTCTTACAAGAGCCTTTGTGAAAATCATGCATACAATGGCCTGACCCTTTTAAGGCGCGGCAAGAGGGTGCATTTTAGGCCAAATGAGTAGACAAGCCTTGCGAAAGTTTTAAAGAGCAATGCATCGAAGATTTAGCTCAAAGATCCTATCAAAATTTCGGCAGCATATACCTTGTTCTTAAGGCTAGCCAACCTGCGAGAAAGATTTCAAGAAGTTCACAAGAGCAAATTCTCCCAACCAAGCAATATATATATATATATATATATATAAGATGTACGGATTACAACATGCCTCAAGCATTCAGAAATTAATGCAGGTTCCAGCGGTTCAATAGTACATTACAAAGTCATAACGACATAGTCGTTAGATTATCTGAAAAGTACACGGCCATCGCAAAAACAAAGTTACACATGTTGAAGATTAGTACATCCTATGGTATCAAGAAAGATGGAAGCTGTGCACCGAGCCAACTGACCCCAAGCCAAAGAAAACAACCTGTGAAATAAAAGGAGGCAGCACTGCCCGGAAGGTGCAGGGCAATGCCTGGCAGCTATGTCGAATGTTCTGAGAAGAGAAGAAGTAGGAGGCAGCACTGTTGGATGGTGCAAGGCATGCCGGCAGCTATGTCGGATGTTCGAGAAGAGGAGAAGTGGGAGGCAGCACTGCTGGAAGGTGAAGGGCAGTGTCTGCACCTGCATCGGATGTCCCAAGAACATGGGGGGCTGCCGGAAACAAACCCTTCTTTATGCAGCACCTCGATATAGACGCAGGATCAATCACTGAAGGTTTCCGGCACTGGCTCTTCGCCTACTCCAACATCTTCACAAGCATTCTTGAGCAATGGAGGGGGCCTTCCCCTCTTTAATTTATCATCCAGAGAATAAAGGTGGTCACTAATAATTGATGTCGGGTTAGTGGATGCCATGGCAGGTCTTGACAAGCGATGAATCCCTGCAAGAATTGCCAACAAAGAATATGCTGAAAAATGGCAAAGCATAAAGCTGGTTCTCTGTGTTAAAGCCAAGCAATCTCCACACTAGCATGCAAGCCATATGAGCTTTACAAGCCAAGCAAAACAAGCTATCTCATGCCAAACGAAATGCATAAAGAAAAACTATTTTCGAAGCATCATGCAATCTATTACTCGAGCTCATGACAAGCAAGTTTCCCCTTCCATGCTCAATCCATCATTCCAGGCAGACCCTTTTTCACAAAGCAAGTGCTACAAACTGAACACTATTTACCTCATAGTAACTTTTTTCACAAAAACAAACAAAATCCCTATGAGTTACACAACATTCTTGTAGACCCATCATACACATGTTTATATCTATCCCTATAAGCCAAAAAAATAAATAGCCATCCATGACCAAGCTCTAAACTCATAAAAAAGAAACCATTTGTGCTTTCCTCAAGCTTTCAAACAGCCTCTGATCTTACATATTTATCATGTGGTTACAAGCATACACTCTTGATGCATTTAGTTCAAAAACAATCAAGAAGGGAGCCAAGAACGTAGCACACGCAAAATGTACTCCAAGCATGGCAAGTCAAGCTCACGCTAAAGGGAACAGTTAAGAAAATGTCCAAATAGCATGCAAATTATTGCTCAAGCCTTTGGCAAACAAAATTCTCAAGCAATTCCCATGGCAAACAAATTCTCTCTCGGAAGTGCAGAAAATACAAGCATTGCAAAGCATACATTCTGTCAATTTCTATTTCCCACAACATGGGAGAACATCCAAGTTTAATCAAGCATGTGTTCACAAGAAAAAGAGTGAACCTAGGCCAAACACCAGTCTATGTCTACTCCTTCAAAGCCAAAAGAAAGACTCACGATTCCAGCAAAGGAGAGAACTATTTCCTGAGAAACCAAGATAGAAATCCAAATTGCTAAGTTGTGAAATTGGTGCACTCAAAGCTTCCAGCAGCAGGGAATATGACACAGGCTTCCGGCATCCTCTCCTGCCTATGCCAGAGACGTGCACACCGACATAGAAGAGGCACATCGTACAAAGTTCAGCCTTTTCACCAGCACAAAGAGGGCCAACACATGGCAAAGATGGGGAAGAAAAAACAGAGAAGAGGAAAAGATGCAATCCATACCAGCGATTTCTTCTCACAAAACCTTTGGCACTCTTCCAACCGCTTGCAAAAGAAAGAAATCAAAAAGAAGAAAACCCAAAAACTGGTGCGAGCCCTTCCTTGCTAGCACCCATGCTGTAAGTACCCTCATTGCGACGATGACAAAATAGGTCGAAGGGGTTTGGTGCTTGGCTGCCAAAACGAAGAGCAAAACCCCACGAGGATGAAGAACTCAACAACTAGCTTGTTCTCTTTCTCATCCAAAGTCTCTGGTCAAACAATTCAAATCTTCCATAAGCCTTCATATCGCAAGACAAGGTGTGAGCAACCAAAATCTCACCTTCATACCATCAAGTTCCTAACAAATTAGTAAGAAGATGACTTTTCTCATGCTTTGGAACCTCTCAATCAAGCCTGAAAAAGAAACAAGAGAGCACATTGGCCGGATTAGATGCTGGAAGGGAACTCGTAAATGAAAAGGGGCGCCGGAAGCATAATCGCTATTGAAGCATAATTTTTTCCAAAGACAAGTTGCAAGAGGCCAAAATTCACTTTCATGCTATCAAAATCCTAGAAAATTAGACTTCTCATGCTTTCTCATGATTTGGAGCTTCTAAACAAGAGAATACGTTAGCCAAAATGAGACGTTAGAAAGGTACTCATACACAAAGGGAGGCACTGGAAGCATAATTTTCTCAAAGTGCAATCAAACTCATCTATCAAGCATTTGACAAAATCCACAGGGTGTGATACCAATCCACATGCCAAGAAATTTCATTTCATTCAAGCATTCCAAGCAATTCGGGCATTTCAAGCAAAATTGAAGAACTCATGCTCTTACGACAATACCTTTCAACATCATGCTCTCACGACAATATTGCTCAAGGACATGCTCTAGCGATACTCAGATTAGCACTCAATGCCAACAAAAAAGACATGCCAAATTCTCAAACAAAAGCAACATGCCAAGCAAAACTTATACATAAGCTTTCCAACCATTCTAGCTAGAACATCCCACCTTTGAAAAATCACTAGAAATCAAGTTTACAACCAACAAGTCCCAAACTTTCCAGATTAGAACTAGACATATCAAGCTTCATTTTCCCAAAATTTCATTGCATTTCGAGGTAGGGAAGCATGTCAAACAGATTCTTAAAACAGCCCATGCCGCAGGAACTGCACTGTTCCAGCCAGCTTAGCCCTTACTTTGAAATTCCACTGAAAATTCATTTTTTCTTCAAGTGACGCAAGACCAATTCCAACATAACCATTGAGAAGTCCATTTTTATGTCTCAAAAGCTTCCACTCAGATTCGAAAAGAAACATTTCAGAAGTTCAAAAAACAGCCAGCAAACTACTGTGAGACATTTCCACAAACACTTGGCATGCATACCCAAGTAAGCTTACATGACTCTTATTTATCACCAAGCTATAATCCTAAACCAAAATCACAACCTCAGAATTCAATTTATAGTTCACCAATGCTGGGAAATACAGAGGAACTCAAGCATTCAAGCATAGAAACACTAGCATGCACCAAAGGCATCAACATCAACTCATGAACATGCATCAGAAAAATGGAGGCAGAGAGCACTAGAATGGGTGGATGATCCTCAATTTTGGATAAGTTATAAAAAAACATAAATTCGAGCAACTTTTGTGAAGGAAGCGCAATCATCCAAGCAGCATAAGTTAAAGACATATGCAGAAGCAGAATTTGCAGAAACTCACCAGCATGAATGAAGAAGTTGCAGACCAGTTTTGAGGTATCAGACAAATTCAAAAAATTCTGAAAATTTTATAGGATATAGTACTTGAGCAGATGAACAACTTTTATCAAGGAAGTTTTCTGATCCGAGCTTCCGAAATATGACTTATGTACTGATGCACAACACCCACGGGTTTGGGTCTTGGAGAAGAAGAAGAAGAAAGAAATAAGAGTGAGGGAAAATCAGAAAATAAAGCATGCCATGCCAAGTGAAAGGAAAAAATAGTAGAGACTTGCAAATAAAAAATTCAAGAGGAAGGGGCAACACAATTTTGCCCACGTGAGGGCCAAGCCAAGTCACGTTCTTCCAGCACCTGCCTTATTTCAAACATCTTTCCAGCACATGCCATATTTCAAGTATTCTTCCAAAATCTAGCCATCATGTCGCATGCTATCACCTTCATTGAAGTTTTGTCCGCTAAAATTCAAAGTGTTCGGAGGCTGGTGCCGTAAACTCAAACACAATGGTGAATCCAAGCTCATTGCATCCGCAACTGCAAGATTGGATCCCCACCATCCACTAGCACGTCTGCCTACTGTCAAATGACATCCACCATGCTAAATGTCCCAAAAGCCATATTAAACCATGCTACCTTAGCCAAAACCAAGCATCCAAGCATACAAGCCAAAATCAAGCGTACAAGCCAATGCCAAGCATCCAAGCACACAATCATGCAAAATCAAGCCTCTCTAGTCACTGAAGCAAATAATTCATGCAAGCTAAGCTAATCCACCAAGCATTTTCTTCTCTGCGTGCCACAAAATGGGCAAACTCTTGGTAACTCTAGTAAGTGACCTCCAAAATTACAGTGTCTAGGAAATTTCTTTAAGGCAACACCCTCGGTGTTTAAGAAGGATTGGGTTTTAAGCGGGACCATTGCGACCCCTCCAACCTTCCCGGAAAAGACATGGCTGTAATTTCAAAGACGCTTAATTGGTCATCCTTGAGTTGCTCCTAAACCCATGCCATGTCATGCCATGCCGCTACAATTCATTTTGGGCTGGAAATTGATTATTCTGACCATTTCAATACACATTCATGGCCCCAATAATCAAGGGGGCTAATGTTGAGGACCAAAAAATTCACGGTTCGGCCCAAATAAATTTTCGGCCCAATGCAATACCTTACCGAGAAGAAACCCGATTTGGGCACGCGAAGGTTCGTCATATGCGCTTGCACACATGCCACGCCAAGCAAATAAGCAACACGTCGCGTTACAAGCTTAAGTGGGCCCAAGCCACTCAAATGCCCGGGGCTTGCTTGAGTGGGTTGTGGTATGGATGGTAATAAATCAACATGAGGCCCATTGATGGGCCGAGAAATGAAGCCCCGAGTCGCTTGGGAGCCTCGGGACTCAAGCCCATTTCTTAGGCCCAAACATGTGGGTGAGCACAAGAGGAAGAAATAGCCCAGTCAAAATAGCCTATGAACCTTACCAAAAGCCCAAACGTTTAATGAAAATAGCCCAATAAAAAATAGCCCAATCAAAAAGTAGCCTATTGACTCAACCAAAAAGCCCACTTACTTAATGAGCCATCTTGGCCCATACAATTACCCCAGCTGGTTGGGAGAACAAAAGCCACGAAGGGGGAGGTCTGAAGGTTTATTGAATAAAGCGCTGGAGATTCCAGCACATGGGGGGAGCAAGTTCCAAGCGAGAAATATTCAAGGAACCAAGAGATATCAGCCTCGAGCTGCCAGAGGCACCCTTTAAGTCAGCATGTATACCCACTTCCTTTCCCTCATCAGACCTAGCCATGGAAGGAGGAATGAAAGAAGAAGAAAAATAGCTTAAAGTGGGAGTCTTCCACTGAAGCGCTGCCCGGAAAGGGGGGGCCTTGAGCTCCCAAAATCCCTAATTTCGTGCAAATAGATAGAGGCAATTTCACTAAGATAGGAAAGTCCAGAGAAGAAGAGAGAAGAAAGGAGAAGAAAGCTTAGCTAGATGGGGAAGAAACCATTAGGGTTTCTTGGGGAAGAACCAAGATTATAGGCCGAGGCCGAAACCGGACAAAATCACGGCCAGAGATATTAAAGTCAGATCATCAAGTGGCAGCAGGGTCCCACGCTTCATTTAATGAAGCAATGTCTCTGTTTATTACAGGCAAACCCACTGACCACGAATAAGCATTTAATGCACGAGGGGAGGTGGGAAGTGACTGAAGTCAGGATTTGGTGATAGGAGTCAGAGTGATTAGACGAGACATTCTCACAAGAATTTTTGCAGCTTGAGAGATTATGTCACCAGCCATCAGAACAATAAATGCGTCCCCACGGCCAGAAGCGCAGAACCCACGATCAGGGCAGCGGTCGAGATTCACCAGGATTTATGGGGTCACACCACCATACTTCACGATCCCAAATGTCGATTGGACTACCCACTTGCTCTAATCAGTCTCCACCATGCAGATTTTCAGCCTCGATTACTCCTCCAAGAACTCTTCCTATAAATACAAGGCTCAAGCTACATTCAAAGGGTTCAAACACCAAACCAAAAGCCTCCCACATAGCAAATTATATTTCCTGTAATGCACTTTCAATATTTTTACTTGCTTTCCTAGGAGTAGTGTTAGTCTGTAAGGAAAATTCATTCATCAATATATCATACGACCCTTTAACTGAAAGGAAATTGTTAGTTTGAGACAATTTCCTAGGGCAGCAGACAAAGGGGCCGGAAGAAAAAGGCCCCTACACCTATTTATAGGCATTCTTTGCCTACATCACCAAGTATGTGACTTTTACTAGAAACTTCTATATTTTACAATATTTATTTTTGTAGCTATTGTTTAGCCATCATGCAACATGATGTTCTTGTTCTAGAAAGTTCTTCAAACTTCAATTGCTTTTGTTCCACCTCCATATTCTTTTCTCCACAACTCTAGATTCTTCCAAGGTTTGCATGTGGCTTTCTCTAGATAATTCTCCAATAGTTTAGACTCATCTCAAAGCTTCTAGATTTTTCCCCACATTTCTTTAGCACAAATGTGCATTAATTTCAACAGGGCACAATTGCATCATATTGAGCCAGTATCGTCTCGTATCAGATACTGGCAGGATATATCATATATGTGACATGAGCATGAATGAGATGTAAAATAAATAAATAAAATATATTCCTTTTGTGCTCTGCTTGGCTAAGCTTGGCAGGATATATCATATATGCCAAAGTCACAACGCAATGTAAATACTTCACTAGTCCGTTTCTTCACATATCCACAACTTGAAGTCTAGACTTGCTGAAAACTGAATAATCTCAAACTGATGAGTTAAGCTGCGAGCATCAATCAATCAAGCAAACTGAAGCCTAGACTTCCTGCTGTTGCATTAAATTTCTTACGTCTTTCAGACTAATCCTTAGCGTTAGCTTGGGAAACACTGGATTGTGCGGAATGACGGATACTTTTTGCTGCGCAATTTGGACCGGCAAGAATGTTGACTTGACCGTGGTAAGAGATTTCAATATCAACCAAGTCACCAGTTGGGCTATCCAGAGTCCATGATGCTCCTTCAATCCTTATGCGCGCTGGCCCTTTTGCACCCTCTATAAACTCGAAGCGAATTCCTCGTACCTTAATTAAAAATAGCGGTAAGTTAAAAAAAAATTACATATAAGTTTATTAATCCTCTCTTTCAAATGGATGCTGCAATCTGAACTAATATCAATTCAAGATGATGACCTGATCAAGGAGAGCCCAGTCGCTCTGCCAGTCCTCGCGACCAATAACTTTAGAGGCGCCCATCGTCTATGAAAGATGGGTTATTGGGTGTCTGTAATTAACTCAATTTTAAAATGGAAATGTTTTAGTAATTAATGGGTATATATGTATGGGTGTTGATATTTGGACAACATTATTACTCACCACATCTCTAATATGGATGGATCCCATATATAGTTGTGGATCCTCATTTATAGAGATGATATGATCATACAAATGAAGGGTGTTGTTATTTTGATCATATTTACTAATCACATTGCTGACAAACTCTTTAATACGATAGATCCCACATACATTGGTGGGGTCACCTCTGTTACATGGATCCACATCCACTGATTTGAAAGAATATTTGTAAAGGAAAATCAAAGCAATCCTAAAAGAAAAAATCAATATAAAAGGTCCAGAGGTGATCTAGTGAATAAATATGGTATAAATAACATTAAACCTGATCGCAAATGCCAATCATAGAAACATTAACCCGTGCATGCATATCTCATAAAACAAAAACACGTGTAAAGGAAGAAAAAGGAACCTCACTTTTCCATCTTCCATCGTATTTTTTGTCACCCAACGATAATTAGGCCTGGGCACGGTTCGGGTCGGGTCTAATTTTAAACGACCCGTGAGGCTGAACCGATGAAGACTTCGGTTCTCTGGTTCGGGTCGGGTCTAGGCTAAAACCCGAAAATGAGCCAAACCGTAAATGGGCTTCGGGTCTGGGGTCGGTTCTGGTTTTTGTTCGGTTTGGGCTTGAGCCCAATGATACCATTTTTAAAGGCCCAAATCACATTTATTTTCAACCAAAAAAGCCCAATTCATATTTATTTTCAGCCCAAACCATTTATGTTGTGAAATTGACATAACCTAATAAGCCCAGATCAGTTTTTACTTCTCTTGAATCCTGAAATCATGCAAATGTATAAACCTATAAAAATCCATCCTAAACAACTAAATAAATCTCACATTCACACAATCATCAACCAACCAAGAACGAAAATATAACATTTTACAAACCATGACAAAAATAAACACACAAATAAAGCTAGGAATCTAATTTAAACTTATGAAAAATTACAACCCATCATAAAAATATACATAAACATAATATCGTTGCAAAAAATCTGCTGCATCCATTCTTCCAAAAGCCTTAACAAAGCAACCTACAAAACACTTAAGAATTAACACAGTTTTACCATCATCAACAAATCAGAATTACAAAAATATGCAAGAAAATATCTTCCAACATATCCTCATCACACTAAGAAGGGTAGCAGCCCTAATTAGAATAATTTAACAGAAGAACCTAAATGCTAGCAGCCCTAAGATTGGACCTAAAACAAAAAGATCATGTTGTCAGACTGAAGCATTGTTTAACAAGTCATTCAACTCCAGGATGCCCTTCCAAAGATTGGACCCAAACCCTCTTCTACAATTTTTGGCCAAAACCTCATGACTACTAAAAATAAAGTGATAAAAACCACACTATAGTTTCAAAAATGGTTTTAGTTATCTTTTGGGTCAATGTAGAGATCATTTTCAAAGACTACATCTTGCTTTGGCATCCTTGCAATTCTCAGCATGCAAAGTCATCCTCCAAAGTGCATATGAAAATTAATTTGCCACACTAAGTATACTCCAATGAGATTTGTGAAAAACAGCGACAACATACCGTCTTCTACACACAAATATGAAGCTCTAGTTGTACAACAAATCATGAAAAATAATTGGAAAGAATTAGCAAAATCAGGTGCGGACCTGTCGAGTTCGTTCATACACTTGGTAGCCCTTTCTGCTTCTACATCGTATTTTCAGCCTCCACTCAGCAGATTCATCCATTGCTTCCCTATTAGCAAGGTCGAACTGCCGCCTACCATATTTTGAGAGAAAAAATATATGTAGTTTACTTTAAAAAATCTTTAAATCATAATAGAAACTCGACCCTATAAACCCAAATCAACACTAAAAATCTCATTTCATTTTATGGCTAACACTACTAATTTTTTGACATATGAAACTCTAGAAATGAAAGGTACATGTAAAATCATATACTACAAAATATAAACATAGGAGCTAACCCAGAAACTCAACTTAGGATTTATGATCAATTAGCTCAAGAATCAAAAGAAAGTTTCTGTCTTTTCTCACAACTGATATTCAACTATGCTAAGTTTCTGTCTAAGTGTTTAAACAACTAGATCCATCACAAATTAATACAATCATCAACCAACGAAAAACAAATATAACATGTTACAATTCATAATAAAAATGCATATAAAGATACAAAAAAGAAAACAACAGCTGCATCCAAGAAGCAATTGTCCCTGCAGCTAGTACTTGGCGTCTCCAGATCTATCTGCCAAAGATAAACACAAACTTAGATGGAAATTCAAAAACAAAAATGATGGGTACCCAATGCCATCAATCAATCAATATAATACAAAAGCCAAAAGTTGTGCCTAAAACTGCCAAAGATTATTACTTCTACCATGAATGAGTGATTACAATTTACAAAGAGCAATAATATGTAACAGCAATGCAGATTAAATTCCACAAATATGGGTATAAAGCAAGAAGGACCTTGAGAAGGAGAGCATGTTGAAGATGCTGGAGTTTTTCTGCTCTTACCAATAATAACGAATTGCTTCTTCTATAGCAATGGAATGTGCTTTGCTTATGTAACTGATGCCATAAAACACAGAGAATATTACCCAAGTGAAAAAGAAACAAAATTTAAACACAAACACTCATTGAATTCATAGATAAGTAGGCACATATGAAGGGAGCAAAAACTCAATCGCCGTCGCCCACTTCACCTTCCTTACCCCAATTTCCCAATCAACGGTCCAAAAATCTTATCAAGATCCGCCCCTTTGCTGAAAAAATGGTCCAGCCACAAGTACCCTCCTCCCCTCAACACTCTATCCGCATCAGTTTTGGAGAGCGAAAAACGAGAGGCAGAGCCCATCTCCTTGAAGTTCCTATCAATTAAAACGAACTCATCACTCAAACTAAAGCAAGATGAAGCAAGCAAAACACATAAATTGAAATATTTATACGGAGTGAGCATGATAGACGAGTCGAGAGAGAGACAAAGAGAGAGAGAGAGAGTGCGAGCGATAGAGATGGCGGCCGACGAGGTTAGGGTTAGTCTCAGATCTAGGGTTGATTTTTTTTGTGTGTGAGAGAGAGAGAGATAAGGAGTGAGAGTCTGAGAGGGTTACTTAAAAAATAAAAAGTAAAAAATTGAGAGAGGTTCTAATATAATGCAAGAAGACCCACCCAAAGTTCTTATTTAAACCAATCAGACAACGCCATGTGTCAAATGCATATATAATTAAATAATGGTCGGTTCGGGTCAGGTCCAACGGTTCAAAAAAATTTGGACCCGAAGCCTGAACCGAAGTCAACGGTTCGTTTAGGTCCAACGTTGACTTTTTCGGTTTGGTCAAAAAAACCTTATTTTTCGGTTCGGTTTGGTTTGGTTCGATCGGTTTGTTCGGTTTATCGGTTTTTATGCCCACCCCTAACGATAATCCATGCTTGGACCAAAGATAGGCAAGTTAAGACAACAAAGTGAATGTATGCTGTACATGCATACCAAAGAGACATAAAATTAGAGTACGCTTAAGTCTGCGCATGTGCATGTGTGTGCGAATGATAAATATATATATATAAAGTAATCAAAACATAGCCAGTGAAGGGTATAGGTTCAAAACTCTCAGGCACCCAATGAATACTTATAAATCCTCTTCCTAATAACTTGTACTCAGAAAAGGTAAACAAAACCTAAAATCAAAATTGATGATCATTATCTCTTCTTCTTTTTTTCTGTTAGAAATATGAAAAAATCAATGTCACTTGTACAAAGGAAACAAAAAAAAGTTTAACTTGCATACTAGTAGTGGAGGTCTTAGGTTCAAATTTTGATAACAACAGAAATTCCCTATGTACAGAGAGGATTGCCCTTTTGGTGCATTTGACATTGACATAATCAAGTTTTTATGAAAAATTAGTTATCAAACTAGGGTTAAAGAGAGAGAAAAAATTACAGAAAGATGTGCCAAAATGAAAGTGCCATTTTCCTGTTTTTGTTCTTTCCATTTAATCATACAACAAATAGTGAGATGAGAGAGAGAGCGCAAGCAAGGTTTTCATCAAACATTTTACAGAAATAAAAGCACACAACAGAAAAATGATATCATCTATGAGGGAGCAATAAAAGAAGTTGAGTGTAAATTCCACGATCATTAAGTACCTTCCAGGAATGTGAAGCATTTCCCACTGTCCAAGATGATTCAACACCTTTACTATTGCAACCGAGGTTAGGCTGTATATGTTAGGGAAAACAAAAGTATAAAGTACTAAAAGAAGAATATGTAATTGGCTTATTTTCACAAATGTTTTCTGTGGTTTACGAAATTATTACATTTGATACTTCACGAAATTATCCCATCTATATAAAATTGGTCCCTACTGTGAGATTCCGTAAAAAATTCTGTTAAATTGATGATATAGCATGTATGTGGAACCTATGTGTCCAAAAATAGCATGCCATGTGGATCTGAATAAAAAAATTATTTGAAAATGTTTCAAAAAATAAAAATTCAATAAAACATAGAAAACTTGAAAAGAAAAAAAAATTGTTGACTCCCCCTCCCCGTGCATCCCATTCTGCATTCCGCCTTCCACCTCCCCCATCCCCTGACACCCACTCTCTCTCTCTCTCTCTCTCTCTGATTCCTCTCTTTATCTCTCCCTCTTTCCTCTTTATGCTCTCGCTCCCTCTCCCTCTCTTTCTACTCCTATGTCTCTCTCTTTGAAGCATTTCCCACCAGGGACGAATCTAGGATTTCAAAATTCCGAGGGCTAAATTTACCTTACGTATGCAGGAAATTTCAACAGTGAGGGCCATATTGCACCAAGTTGGACTTTACAATACGTGTGAGAGAAAAAAGAGATACGATGAATAAAAAAGGAGAAACGAAGGGGAAAAAAAACAAGAGAAAAGCAAAAAACAAATATAGGAAGAAGAAACTGTGGAAAAAGCTCAATTCATAGTAGATCCAAACCATAAAAAAAAATGGAGAAACAAAGGAAAAAAAGAAGAGAGAAAGGTGGGAAAACAAAAAGAAATAGGAAGGAGAGAGAAAGGTGGAAAAGAAGAAAGCAAGACATAAATGAAGAAAATAAGAAAAAGAGAGAACATAGGTATTGATTTTTTTTTTTTTTAAATGCATGGGCTGGAGAGAGTGACTACATGGATATTGAAAACTTAAAAAAAGGCATGGGCTATAGCCCATACAGCCCAATAGTTGGATTCATCCCTGTTTCCCACTGACAAAGATGATTCAACACCTTTTTACTGTTGCAACTGAGGTTAGGTCGTCTCTGTTAGGAAAAACAAAAGTATAAAGTACCAAAAGAAGAATATGTAATTGGCTTATTTTCACAAATGTTTTATGAGGTTTACGATATTATCACATTTGATACTTCACGAAATTATCCCATCTATATAAAATTGGTCCCTAGTGTGAGATTCCGTAAAAAATTATGTTAAATTGATGATATGGCATGTATGTGGAGCCTAGGTGTCTAATAATAGCATGCCACATGGATCTGAATAAAAAAATTGTTTTGAAAATGTTTAAAAAATAAAAATTCAATAAAACATAGAAGACTTAAATTTAAAACTTGTAAAATAAAATAAAAACATCTGCTGACTCCCCCTCTCCAGCCTCCCATTCTGCAATCCGCCTCCCTCCTTCCCCTTCCCCGCCGCCCACTCCTCTCTCTCTCTCTAGATTTTTCATCAAATCTTTTGTATCGAGGATTTTATATATATATATATATATATATATATAAATGATATTCTACTTTAATATAATCTAAAGTACAGGGGAGGGGGACTGAACTCAAGTGTATAGTGGGGAGCACATCCACTATAACCAACTTGACTAAGCTCATATCTGCAATTTCTCGTATCAATAATTAATTCACTGTAATGGTAACACATATGTACAATCAAAATCTCCACATTGCAAATTCTCTCTCTCTTTTTCCCTCTCTCCCTCACTTTCTCCCCACCCCCGATTCATCCCCTAACCCTCGACATACTCCGCACGACCCAATCCCCATAGAACCAAAAGTAACCACCCTGGCCACCATCTTCCCCAACTTAGCCACACCCCACCCTAGACCCACCGCCTAGGCCCTGCACCCAAATACCCATCATTTTTATATTTTTTCTTACTTTTTCATCTTTTTTCCTAATCCTTTCAATTTTAAAACATATTTATTTATTTATTTATTTAATTCGCACGTTTTTATTGGACATTTGGGTTCCACATCATCAGTTTAATAGAATACTTAACGAATTCTCACGGTATGAATCAATTTGATGTACATGGGGTAACCTTAAGGACTAATCATGTCACAAAGAAACATAAAAGACCAAAGATAATAACTTCGTGAACCTCAAAGACCGTTTGTGAAAATAAGTCTATTTAATATCAAATTACCAGGATTGGATACCAATAATTAGTAATTTCATATGCATACAAGGTTATTTATAACAAGAGGATGAATAATTTAGCTTGAATGAAAGCATGAAGCTCTGCCAATAAATACCTTGAAATTAAATCGTTGACTTCAATATCGGCCATTTCGAAAATATTAGTAGTCCCCAAATGTAGAAATTCCACGAAAATATGAATAAAAAAATAGAAATTGTTAGAAAATTATGGAAACTTTGAATGAAACTTTGAGTCATGTTTATAAAACTAAATGTAAGTGAGATGCAATTTGAGCCATGCAAAATGCTAAAATCCAACATTCTATAGTGTGTGTCGAAAAGTGTTAAAAAATGTACCCTCCCGACCCATTAATTAATGCATGAAAAATATGGAAATGAAATGATTATAGGAGTATAAAAAAAAAAATCAAATGATTTTGGGCACGTAATGAAGAAAAGAAATTAAAGTTTAAACAAAGATGAAATTCTTTACCGTACAAGCTGAAGTGGTACCAAAATCGTCCGGAGAATGTTGGATTGTCCTAAGAAATGGATAAGAATTGAGGAATTAATATTATCTTAAGATAAGAAGTGATAAGAAGGAAGGAGAGACGAGAATGAATGAAGACACTACTAATTGCAAGAAAAGGGAGATCATGATCATCCATATATTCGGTACTCAAAGTTTTCATTGAGAATGGAGATTGGAGATTATGAAAGAACAAAAAAAAAAAAGGAGTAATTCTTACCGCTGTTCCCACCTCATGCAAATAAAGTGGTAATCGGTTCGTTAAAGAATAACCTGGCTTCATCCTAATGAGACAATGCCAGCTGAAAATCCAACAAAAGAATAAATAAGATTACCACTGCCCCCGCAATAACAAATTAATGCATCTAGCTCAAATCCAATAAATTAATGCAACATATATATTATTTTTTGTTATCTTACTATTAGAAGTTAACTTCAATGTAAACTAAAAAGAAATAATATGAACAAATATATATAATTAAGTACATATATATAATTGTCTACGAGGTCTAGCCGTAGTGGAAAAAGGACATTGATTTACATACCAATGGTCTTAGGTTCAAACTTTCATGGCACCAAATTATAAGGGCGGATCTACTACTAGACTGGAGTCACTAGTACATTTTAGTACTTGCGCGACGGCTTTTTGCGCGACGACGAATAAAGCGTCGCACAAGACCCTCTTGCGCGACGGCTAAAACAAAGCGTAGCGCTAAATTCTGCGACAAAAATCTAAATCGTCGCATAAAGCCGGTGGGAAACGCGCGGAAAAATATATTTGGCGGTGAAATTTGCGCAACAGTTTTGGTCGTCGTGGCAAAGAGAATTTGAGCGACAATTAAAATTATTTGCCGCGCAAAAAAAATTTGCGCGACGGGTAAACCAAACCGTAGCGCACGCAAAGTGCGACAAAATAGTTCGTCGCGGAAAGAGCCTTTGCGCGACGAAAATGTATATCGTCGCATAAAGCCGTTGGAAAACGCCCGAAAAACTATATTTGGCGGTGAAATTTGCGTGACTATTTATATCGTCGCGCAAAGATATTTTTGTGCGACAATTAAATATTTCATCGCGACAAAATAAATTTTGCGCTACGACACATTGGCGGACGGGAATTTTGCCGCGCATGGTACATAGCGGCGAACTCGTGGCGTCGCGCAAAAAATCGATGTCGAGAGCACCTTGCGTGACCGAGAAATAACTTTTGCGCGACAATAATGTGGTTTGCGCGACAGACTATGTACGACGGAACAAATTCTTTTTGTCGCGCAAAGGAGGAAATCTTGCGCGACGAAATCATATATCCGTCGCGCAAAACCGTCTTCCTATAAATAGATCAGTTTGGTCATGGCAGAGGCAAACTGTCAAAAAATTTACAGTTTGCCTCTCTGCCTGCTGCGCCTGTCTCAAGCTGTATCGGCCCACAAAATTCGTCATTTTCATTTCGTTTATGAGTTGAGCTACTTCTGCCTCTGGTACGGTCATTTGGTATGCATTTTTTGTCGTTAGTGTAAAAATTTTACTTAAATTCATACTAACACCATTAATTTCCTTGTATATAGGAATATTATATGTGATTAGCAGGTGGAGAACCATTTAGAAGGTATTTTCGTTGTTTTATAATATAAAATTTATTACATTATGTTTATATTGATTTACGAAATTATGTTTATAATATGTTGTTAAATTATGCATATACGTTAATGTACGAAGTTAATTGAAATTAACTTCGTACATTTTTTCTTTTTTAAAGCTTAGTTCCCGTTCGAGGTTAGTTGGACCGCACATGGGTGGGTAAACCACGACTACGGTCCAATTAATTCTTGAATTGTCCCATATTTTGGACAGTTTGGAAATGCATAGTCATATCACGTAGTTTACAGCTACAGGATTAGGTTTCGATTGTGGAGATTTCGGTGTCATCTCGGTACGTTCTTCGGGTGGTACGTATGTATTTTATATCTACGGTACACCTCAAGAACTTTACTGAGATGCTGCCGAAATTTATCCACGTCGAAATCTAATCTCATGTAGCTGTAAATTACGTGACATAACTATGCATTTCCGAATGGGATAAAGCCCTTACCGGAGGCATCAGGAAAGATTTTGTACGAATACAACATGATTGTTGTATTGTGATTGTGGTTCCAGGAATGATGAACAGGAGGTGGATACAGAACCCGAATAGGTACGAATACTTGGATGGAATCGAGGATTTTATTGACTTTGCACAGACACACAACCCGGGTGCAACCAGAATCAGTTGTCCTTCCAGGAGCTGTAACAACATGTTGTGGGAGACAATTGAACATGTTCGATTTCATTTAGTAAGGAATGGAATGATTGAGACATACAGCACTTGGAACCGTCACGGGGAACAATTAGACATAGCTTCGTCTTCAAGAGCCACAAGAGTGGACAATGTTGAACCCATTGTGGATCCTAATGAACAAGTCAGGGATATTATAAATTATGCTTTTCCATTTGCATCGACCAGCAGCAATCATGAAGGAGAAGATGACGTGCCTACACCAATGGACAGTGCAGAGTTCGAACAGGATGAAAACCTGTTAAGAAATGCCAACCAAGAGTTATACCCGGGTGCGAGAGCTTTTCCGTTCTGACGGCAATTGTGGAGCTAATGCACGGAAAATAAAGTATCGTATGTCGAACCTGTGTTTCGATTACTTTTTGGGGGTTTTCAAGAAAATGTTTCCAACGGAGAATTGTTTGCCGAAAGATCACGGACAGGCGCAGAAGATGTTGAGTGGTCTTGGATTGGGTTATGAAAAGATCCACGCTTGCAAAAATAATTGCATGTTATTCTACAAAGAGTATGAAACGCTTGATACATGCCCTATATGCAATGAGTCGAGGTTCAAACAGACCTCTCAGAATAGAGTGAGTAAGATTCCACAAAAAGTCATGCGTTATCTGCCCCTGAAACCAAGGTTGCAGCGATTGTATATGTCGACGCATACTGCCACAGACATGAGATGGCATAAGGAAAAACGGGTAGACGACGATGTGATGCGGCATCCTGAGATGGGGAGGCATGGAAAGATTTCGAATCGAACGTTCCCCGAGTTGGCTGCTGATCCCGAAATGTGAGGTTGGGACTTGCCACTGACGGATTCAATCCGTACGGGGTTCTAAACCAACACCACAGCACTTGGCCAATTTTCGTATTCCCATATAATTTGCCGCCTTGGAAATGCATGAGAAAAGAGTATATGATGATGACTGTTTTGATAATCTGAGGATCCTGGAGGTCAATCGATGTGTACTTAAGGCCGTTGGTTGATGAGCTCAAAGATTTATGGACAAACGGGGTGCGCACGTACAATAAATCCACTTGGGAAGATGTTCACTTTGCGGGCGGCAGTTATGTGGACTGTGAATGATTTTCCCGCATATGCAATGGTTTCGGGGTGGAGCACAAAGGGTTATATGGCATACCCTGGATGCAAGGAAGATGTAACTTCTGGTTGGCACGCTGGAAAAGTGTGTTACCTTGGGCATCGAAGATGGTTGCCATGGGACCACGAGTGGCGGGAGAAGGATATTGAGTTCGACGGGAAGAAAGAGCGTCGCGCAAAACCTAGAGAATGGTCCGGTGATCAGATTTTGGAACAACTTAACCGTTTGGATTTTGCTCCGTTCAGGAAAAACAGTTAGTCGGACCAGACCTGCTACACATATGAACTGGACGCACAAGTCTATGTTTTTTGAGCTCCCATATTGGTCGAAACTAAAATTGAGGCACAATCTCGACGTTATGCATGTTGAGAAAAATGTGTTTGACACATTGATGGGAACGATTCTAGATATCAAGGGCAAGACAAAGGACACGATAAAAGCTCGTCTTGATTTGGAAAGAATGGGCATACGAAAGGGTTTATGGCTGAAAAGGGGCAATGATAAAGCTATACGGGATCTTGCATTTTTTTCCATGAAACCGAATGACAACAAAAAGTTTCTACAGTTCGTATCGTCTGTAAAGTTTCCTGACGGGTATGCTTCAAATATCGCACGTTGCGTGAGGGTTGACGAGGGTAAATTTACTGGACTAAAGAGTCACGACTGCCATGTGTTTATGCAACGCCTACTTCCTGTGGGGATTCGACACCTATTGCCGGAAGATGTAGTCAAGCCAATCATATTGTTGTCAAGATTTTTTTCACAATGACGGCAAAATCGATCCGAAAGATAGACATTGATCAGTTGCGCCATGACATTGTCCAAGTCTTATGCAAGTTTGAGATGATATTCCCTCCGGCTTTCTTCACGAGTATGATTCACGTGATGGTTCACTTGCCAGAAAAGGCATTGCTTGCTGGTCCAGTCAACTATCGCTGGATATATCCAATAGAGTTGAGGCTCTGCTTGAGGGCACCGAGTTGAGGCTCTGCTTCCTCTCTTTCTCAATCTTCCCTGAGGAGTCGGTGATAAAGAAAAGGCCTCTAATTTACTGGTGGATTGGGGAGGGCTTCATCAAGGCCACCCAAGATAAGACAGCCGAAGAGGTAGGGGAAGAAATCTTTGGTGAACTCATGAAACAGTGCTTGATTCAACCACATGGAAATGTTAATTTATCCAGTAGTTCCACTAGTTGCACGCTGCACCCTTGGATTCGTTGTATGCTGATAGGCTTGGCCAGGGACGCTCTGCTCTTCGACTTTGATTCATCATGGCCGTGGATGCCATTATGTCAAGCGTCAGTTTGCAGGCGTGCGTGCTTAGTTTTTGATCAGAACCCGACTTCTCCGGGTGAGGAAGATCTGTTTACAGTATTCAATGTGAACAGCAACTATCTTAGCTTCAAACGTGAATGGCTTAGCAAATTGAAGAAAGTTGTTGTTCTTCAGCTGGGACGGTGGCAGAGCTCACCCACGCATCACATTGAAGTGGATGATGAAGGATTATTTTTGAAAGGTATTGGGGCTCAGCACTACTTGAGCTTCAAGTATCTTAGTCTCCGAGGAATATCAGGAATAACACGGATTCCTTCTTGTATCTTTAACATCATCAGCCTTGAAATTCTGGATCTGAGAGCATGCCACAATTTAGAGACATTGCCTTCAGATATCTCATCGTTGAGGAAGCTCACTCATTTGGATATATCAGAGTGTTACTTCCTAGAAGGCATGCCGAAAGGGATTGGCAAACTCTCGTCCCTCCAAGTACTTAAAGGTTTTCTCATAGCCAATTTGAAAAATACTCCCTCAAGACTCGGTGATCTTGCCAAGCTGAAGAAACTAAGGCGGCTAAGTATATACATAGGGATTGAGGCTGTAATGCAGGACAAGGAGTTTGAAAATTTGAAGGAAATTTCATCTCTTCGCCGCCTCAAAATATCGTGGGCAGTGGTTTCTCCAAAGTTAAAAAAAGAAATTGACCGCCAGTCCCTGGATTTTTCGTTCCCACCGGATTTAGAAAAATTGGATCTTCAAGGCATCCCTCTGAAAGAAGTACCATCATGGCTGGACCCGAGGCAACTGACAAATTTAAAGAAGCTCTATATAAGAGGCGGGGAACTTTGTAGCTTGGACCATGCAGGGGAGGAGACTGTCACTGAGTGTAAGTGGAGGGTGGAAATCTTGCGTCTCAAGTACTTGAGTAATATGAAAACAGAACTTCCAAAGGTGGAGGATCAGTTTCCTCATCTGTTGTACTTGGAGAAATTCAAATGTCATGAGAAAGACGTATTTTGGAGCAAATCTCAAGGTCAGAAATTAAGCAAGTAAGTTAACGCCACGATAAAGTTAGTCCTCTGTATATAGTTCATGTCTGCAGCATGTTATCCTATTGTTATTGTATGCATACATCAATCCTTCTGCAAAATGCAAGAACAGAGGAATTCTCCAACCCCACTCCTTTTCTTAAATAATTAAATTTATATTGTGAAATTTAAGCAAACAAAAGTTTTACTAATCCTCCTCTTTTTACAGCTGTTGATAAATGTAGCAGGGCTTATCATTTTCTTTAGTAGTGTCAAGCTCCCCCGAATTGTCTTAGGCTTGGGAAGTGAACATGGATGCTCTTTCAGAATCTGATAATTCATAGATTAAAGTGGTGCTGCTTCGTTAAGTCGAATTATTAGTTATGCAGATTGTTCTAGTGATAACCATCCATTTCACGATTTTCTTTTGGCCTAAAGATTTTATTTCCATCACATGTAAAAGAAATTCTTCAATGTGACCATCACATGTAAGTATTTTCTATATCAGTCATGTAATTTAATCAAATTATTACACTTTGATTAATAACATTATGTGGTTAGACTGTCACATCAAAGAGTTCATCTTCTGTTATGCTGGTCTTGCGAGTGTGGTATTAGTTTACCCTCTTCGGTTCGAGCCTTTCTTTTCAGGTTCCTTTGAGCTTTCTCAATCAGTGCAGACAAGAGAGAACCATAATTTGGAACGACCAGTTTCTCTCTTTATAATTGAAACTCTATACAATTACCCATCTACTTTTCAACTTTTAAGTAATTTACTGTTATCCATCTATTATCATTAATTTACAAACCATGCCATCAAAATTTGTATGGTTTCAGTTTTTTTCCTCATATTTCCTTTAGCATTCAAAATTTGTCAAACCATGTATTTGAGTCAACTGTGTCTAAAATTTCAGTTGAGTTATTTACACTAGTACCTTGTGAAGTTTTTAACTTTTTCACAAAACCCCCCAAAGTTTCAAAAATTACACGAACACTCTATGAGATTTTAAATTATTTTCACAAAACCCCTATTCATTAATTTTTCATCCAAAGAAAATTTTATACAAAAAAAAATTCTACAAATAGTTGACATTGAGGTTAATTTTGTCATTTGCATAAGTTTTCTTTCAATGAAATAATCTGAATTTGGAAGAACAATCAACGAAAATGGGTTTGGTGAAAATAAACTAGGGGTGAACACGGGTCGGGTCGGGTATAGGCCCAAACCACTCACCGAACCGATCATGTCGGCAGGCCCATTGGGCAAACCGTACATCGCACTTTTAGGCCCAATTTCGAATGAAATCGAAACCCGATATGTCGGGTCGGGTCGGGTCGGGTTGCTAGTTTTCTGCCAAGACCCAAAAACAGCAACTGAAGGTGGTTTTTTTTTCTAAAAAAAATTTCATGCACATTTTTTTGGGGGTCAGATTTTTAGGCCCATTCAAGTTTAGGACTCCTGTATATTTTTCCAATTTATGTACTTCTGCATAATTTTAGCACATATCATTCAAATACAAATAAAAACCTGAAAATCATCATCCATCACATGTCCAAATTCACAGAAATATATATTACAGACCAAGCAAATTGTGAGAGTAATCTCAATCACAATTTGCATACTTGCAAAGTTAAAAACATAAGAAAATCATCATCCATCACACAAGTCCAAATCAGTTCCTTAACTGGCCCAGCCAATTATGATGCATGTCCAATAAAATTTTATAGAACTGATGCAGTAATCAAATATGACAATAGGTCAAAAGCTATACATCAACGCTTTTCTTAACATTCAAGTCCTGCAAAAACCAAAATTTAGAAACACAAAATAGTAGATGTAACTGGAACATAATATGGAAAGAAAAAAGAAAATTGTTAAGAAAAGGTAATGATATACTTACAACTCCATCCAACGATTCAATGGCACTGTTCATTTCATCAGCAGTTCCATAAGTTACAAAACCAAAACCCCTTGATCGGCCACTGTCCCTGTCATAAACTACCTTGGCTTCCAAAACCTTTCCTTGCTCGCTAAACAAGTTCTCAAGTGCTAGATTGTCAACACCCCATGCGAGGTTACCCACATAAAGGCGGTTGGAGGAGTCAGAACCTCCACCACCTCTGGCACCTCTAAAAGAGTTTTCAGACCTAGGAGGAGGAGGTCCATAGTTTACCCTCAATGCTCTTCCGTTAAGTTCCTGCCAAATGTCACAAAGTCTTGCTTAGATACAATAAACAGGTTTCTCGTGGATAATATGCAAGCACATGATGCCAAGACTCACTACCCTGAAAATCACATTAAGAAAGGAAAGACTAAGCCAATCTTTCCTGAATGCAACAAATCTTGACAAGTTACATCAATCTACCTTTCTCAAACCAATTGGTATTTTTGGATGTATAAAAAAGTTCTCTCAGTAACTCAATCAATTAGGTTGGTTTTGAGAAAATGCCATGAAAGTCTAGCTCATATAGTTATATACAAGAAACAGGGTTCTCAACTTCTCATGGTGAAATGTAACCAAATGACTTCAAGACTCAGAACAATCAATAGGTTAACAAGCAATCAACACGGCAACAAAAATGCACCTTAAGAAAGGCCAGAGACTAAGCTCCAACACTCATTCTTTTAGCAAAACATATACTGACCAATAACCAATTCAACAAATGAGTGTTTATAAGACTACGGATGAAATAAGAATTCAGAAAAATTCTCACATTTTTGCTTATATATCAATCTGTCCAGAATAAGAATCACAACCAGCAGCCCTAAATTTTTGGAACCAAAAAAATACATAAATTTACCAAACATAAAAGCACAACCAGCAGCAACTAACTTCCTTTCCTTTGCCTTCAAAATAAATCTGTCCAGAAAAAAAAAAAAAATCACAACATAGTCAGACTCGTGAAATGATCCCAAACCCCCGAAGCATTCTTACAATTCCTTCTTTTTCCTAAAGTGCTAAGGACTGATTGTGGAGGGGCTGATTGTGGAGGGACAGATTGTGGTGGTGGTGGTGGGTTAGTTGAAACAGGGGTTTCAAATTGTCCTTCCATGAAAATAATAACCTATATGCAAATAAACATTTTTGTCAACTACTGAAATTGCTCGTTCATGATATTAGTAAACTACAATTCTATTTCTGTAAACTACAAATAAACTACAATTCATGACATTATATTAAGACACTCTATTTCTGTAAACTACAAATAAAGCAGCAACCAAAAATAACAACTAAACCAAGAACCAAAAAAATATAGAAATTTACCAGAAATCAAAGCACAACCAGCAGCAAGCCAATCCTTTCCTTTGCCTTCAAAATCAATCTGTCCAGAAAATAAAATCACAACATAGTCAGGTTTTCAAGATATTATTTAGTACCTCAAAGCAATCCTTAAAAATCTGTCCTTAAAATAAATCAATCTATCCAAAAAATAAAATCACAACATAGTCAGGTTTTCAAGAAAATAAAATCAATCTGTCAAAGCCCTAAATTTTTAAATCAGGTTTTCAAGAAAATAAAATCAATCTGTCAAAGCCCTAAATTTTTAAATCAGGTTTTCAAGAAAATAAAATCAATCTGTCAAAGCCCTAAACTTTTAAATCAGGTTTTCAAGATATTATTTAGTACCTCAAAGCCCTAACTCGTCGTTCATGAGAATTTGCAGTTCAAATGAATCCACAAATTCAAGTGAGGAAAACTCAAAACAAAACAGACAGAGTGCAAGAGTGATAGAGAAAGAGCAAGAGTCACTGAGAGAGAGTGACAGTCACTGAGAGAGAGAGCGAGATTGAGAGAGAGAGAGAAAGAGAGAGAGAGAGCGAGATTGACTGAGAAAGAGAGAGATAGCGAGCGTGACAGAGAGAGCGAGCGTAACAGAGAGAGAGAGCGAGCGCGACAGTGACTAAGAGAAGGAACGACAGTGACTAAGGGAGATTGGAAGAACTCGACGAATTTGGTTTTGGGGAGAGGAGGTTGAGTGAGAGGTGCAGGCGGCAGATGTTCCTGAGAGAGAGAATTTATCAAAAATAGCCAAAACTTGACCCCCAATTTCAAAAATGTCAGTTTTTATAAAAAATTTCAAAAATAGCAGAAAACTCACCTAAATAGACACAATTGCCCTCAAATTTAAAACCCACATAAATCTAAAAAAGAAACCTTAATAAATAAAACTTTGGAATATTTCCTCCAAACATGCTTAGTCCAATCACCTATATTTCTTTTTCCATTTTTTTTCCCTTCTTCTTCAGTTTGTCTCCAGCATCGCTCCCTCTCTTTTCCTTATCTTTTTTTCTTTCTTCTTCTCCCGTCTGCTCTCTTTTCTTCTTCTTCTCATCTTCTTCTCTCTCATTTGTCTCCAAATAAAATGTACGTATTTCTTTGGCAAAAAATATAAAAAAAAAGTATGTAGAACCAAAAATTCAATAAATTATTGAATCTATGCCCAAGTATAATTTCCTCTTCTCACCCAAAAAAAAAAAAAAATTCACATAACTTTAATTCTTCAAAAATTGTCAGAAATTTAGAGGTAGTCTGTAGAATAAAAAATTCAATAAAACGATCTACATTAAAATATATAATTAAATATTCATTCATTACAATTCATAAAGTTAAAGAGAAAAATATTACATCACTCAGTCTATGAGGTAGGATGAAGTGCAATCGGATTCTTGCAAGTTTGTCGATAATGGCCAATTGAACCACATCTTGAACACTTACGAGTTGATGGTTCTTCTCCTCGTGAAGGGATTCTCTTTTCCTTACGCCTGCCATGCCTTCTTCGTGTAATTGGTGGTAGCACAATTCTATCTCGTACATCATCAGGCACCACCCAATCTGTTTGATCCCCAACTGGCCATATAGGTTCTGCATACGCAATTATCAATGAGTTTGTAGTATAATATTTTGAACACATTGGGTAGCATGAAATTTGTCGATGCCTACATGCTGCACAAGCATGTGCACATGGTAGTTGGTCAAGATCAAATTCTCGGCATGTGCAACACTTCCCCTCTAAATTCACAACTTCAACACAACTTCCATCGTACACATGAAATGAGTATGTCTCAATAGGAGAAACCTGTATATTCAAGAAAAATGAAATACATTATAAATACTCCCCAACCATTTTATTGGAAAACTTTTCAACAAATCTGTTCCCTAAACAAAAGAACAAATGAATTCAATAATTTCTTTAAAATTAAATACTTGCAACAAAGGAAAAAAAAATGAATTCAAAATACCTGCAATGATAATCCTTTTTGGTTATTTTCTCGCACCAATTTGTTAGCCCATTCCGTCAAATGTGAATCCATTTTGGCTGCCTCAGTTCGACGCTTATGAAACCAATTTTGAAGTATATTCATTCTTAAATACTCCATAAAATTGGTGATAGGCAACTTACGAGCATCTCTAGTGATTGAATTGAGACATTCAGCAATATTTGTTGTCATTACGTTGTACCGCTTCCCATTAAAGTACGCACGAGCCCACTTTTCATATCCAGCTGCATGAAGATAATTACCCACATGAGGGTCAACATTAAATATTTGCACCATATGACGATCAAATTCGGGAATACGATATGCCTTAGCAGCTCTAAAATAAAGCGAATGCGCTCTTTCATGCTTAAAGTGGTTCTTAAGGTTTTGGCTTATATGGAATATGCATGCCCCATGATGAGCATCAGGAAATATAGTGGAGATAGCCTTCCGAATGCTTTCATGTCTATCAGAAATGAAAACTAAGTCATCGATATGCCCAATAGCTCCCCGTAATTTTGTCAAAAACCAATTCCATGATGCATCATTCTCTGAATCTCCAACTCCAAATGCTAGAGGGTATATTTGATTATTTCCAGACTTGAAGAAGAAGAAAATAGAGGCAGAGCAGCAGAGTGAAAGGGAAACAAATTTGAAGCGGCTGAGTGAAATGAAATGTTAGGGTTTCTTCGCGGGTCATCGGGTGTGGCAAGGCGCAAGCTTGGGAAAAAATGAACGAATCATCAGCTGCCAAGTGTATTAATTTATTTTAAAATAATATAATTAAAAAAACTCGGTCCGGTCCCTTTCGCCGGTTTGGAGTAAAATTAAACCGGTTCTGCCGGTTCATGGCCGGTTCGGCCGGTTCTTTTTACCGGTTCTTGAATTTTTAATTATAAAAACCAAACCGAACTGCTTAAAACGATCCGAATTCGAGCGGTTCGGTCGGGTTTTGGTAATAATGCCCACCCCTACACAAAAGGGGGTCTTTTGTTGTAATGTTCTTGTCTTGTTGAATAAAATCCTTTTTCTTATTTCATCAACAAAAAAGAATCCCTTTTCTCTTCAGCAAAAAATAATAATTTCCTTTTTATCAAAAATAAAAAATCGACAACATAATTGAGCCTTTACCACTTCTAAAGTGTTGATTAGGGGTACTTTTGGAATCTAAATCTATAATAAATAATATTTTAAGTTTGATTAGTTAAGTTGCTCAGTTAGATCCTAATTGTTGAATTTTACTCATAAAAAAAATAAAGTGATGGATTGTATATAAGAAAAATATAATTTTAAGGGGAAACTCCAAATTTACTTTTGAAAAAAGTGCGTATTATACATTATTTTCATACAAACTAGAAACCTCCGCACATGCATAAGTAAGGGAAGTTTTTCAGAGAAAAGAAAGAGAGAAAAAATAGGTTGTGGGAGAGAAAAACTTTAGTAAAAGAAATTAAAAGTTAGTAACCATATTATCCTTTCATTTTAAATATAATATTTTGAGTTATTTTGCTTTAAAAGGGACATAAAGGACATCTTCTCTAGTTGACAATTAGGGTTCTCTTAAATAATAAGAATAGATATCAATAGAGTCTAGTCCAGTGGAAAATGGACTTGATTTGCAGATAAGAGATCTCATGTTCGAAACCCCATTGACATCTTAATTTTGTGTGTGTGAGAAATCCTCTCCCTTATAGTTTAGACTATAGTTTGTATTAAAAAAAACAATAATAATAAAAATAGATAGATACACATTTTTCTTTATAATTGAAAAGTGCAAGGTAGAAAATTACAGAAAGAACTGAAATAAGATTCCCCTTGCTGTATTTGACGTGCAAATAAGCATGATGGGCCACTTGCCTCAATAATTGTTCCATTTTTCCGATCCCCTGCTACCACTTGCGTTGAGACAACGACAAGCACATTGTTGATGATCATGCAGGGCAGGACTGGTGGAGCTTTTTTCTGTGGATGTTGGAAAATTGAAAGATTGATGTTGCAGGTTGGTCCCATTATTCTTCTTGCAATTTGTCTATTTTCCTCTCATATGCTGTCGTCCACAATTGATTTTCTTGTCTATCGTTATACTCCCACTTGAATTTATGCTTTTTCTTGTGGCAAGTATACGGAAGTTTTAAAGGTCATGCCTATTTTACTTTTTATCCGGTCTTTTCTCAAGCTTTATCATGTTTCTTTAACCTTTAGTTGTGTCAAGCTGCAATCAATTGAAACATGAAAGGTGGTGATCATTGCATCAAAATGAAAGCAATCCACTGCCCTGAGGAACCTTATTATGTGAGAAACTCCTGTCATTAGCATCATATACCTCGTGTTGGTTCATTTTATGATACTAATATACGCTTAAGTTTTTTTAGGTTTAGTGATTATCTTACCTAACATAGTATTGTGTTCGTTCATTTTATAATCCTAATAAGCTTAAGGGCCAGCTTATATTTTTCTACAGTTATTATTATTATTATTATTATTATTATTTTATTTGTTTAGAAAATAGATAGTATTTAACTTTAAGTTTCAATTTTTAATTTTTTTTTTAAGTGTAAACTATATGTTTGTTGTAAACAAATATACATTTTTCTTTAAGTGTAAAGAGGAAAGAGTCAGATTCCCTTTCTTCTCTTTCTTTTTTTATGACCACAAAAGAAGAACTTTTGTTTCTACTTTTGTGTTTTCCTTGCTTTATTCGACATGCAAATAGAAAGCAGGGGAGTCATTAGTCATATTGGGACCACGAGAAGCACAATAATTGTTCATCTTGCAGGAACGGGAGAGCTCTATTTTTTAATATTATCTCCTCAAAATCTAATGATATAATTGTATATGCTTTTCTTGTTATGTATACAAAAGTTGAAAGATAATATGTACGTCGGGTCTTTCTCAAGCTTTATCATGTTTTTTGGTCCTATCAAGCTGCAATTATTTGAAGGGATGTGATCTTGGCATCACCATAAGAGCAATCCAAATGTGCCTTGCGGGACCTTATTTTGTTAGAAGTTTACATCTTTATTGGTTGTGGCACAGGAAGGGAAAGCGAAAGCTGTTCAACACCAATGCCCCTGATGTGTGATGATGGCACTGCTCTGGCAATGAGGGAACTGTTTGTTGGAAGTCTGAAAGCAAAAGTCGGAAACAAAAGGTTCCTTTATAAGCATGAAACCTTAACACTAATTAAATAAGATTGGTGGGTTGATAGGCTTGGTAGTGAAGGCTATACTTGAGGTCTTTGAAAAATAAAAGAAATACACCCAGCCAAAAAAATAAAAGAAATTATTTTATATTATTTTTGGGATTTCTTTTAGCAGAAGTTAAATTCAAACCAAAAGTTTTATCTTTTCGTTTGAATTTGAACAGGTATAACTGATACTAACTGCTATTTTAAAGAGGTGCAATTCTGTTGTAAAACCACAAGTCTGTTGCCATAATACGTTTGTAGGGGTCTTTTCTTCCAGCAGCCAGACGAATGGGCTTGGGTTGCTGTAAAGGATGAGCTGAGGAGGTTGCCCCTGTTTCTGAGTTCGAAGACCAGGCTCCAAGAGAGTTTTGAAAGGGTTTGTGAAAACCCTTTGAAAACACCTTGGTTCCCTTCACCAATGAACCAAATAAACGTGACAAATTAGCAATGGAATGGCTTGGCATGAGTAGCTTGTGGCATGGGAGCTAAGCTTTCACAAGTTTAGCAATTTGAGAGAGAAAAGCATGAGTTTAGCATAAACAGAGAGAAGGCTGTGAATTCCTATGAGGAACAGGGGTTCTAAGGAAAGGGAAGTGATTCTAAGAAGGTTGGCTAAAGGGGGAGAGAGATGAGGAGGAACGATGGGTGGTTTAAGTAAATTTCAGGTTGCTTGACAAAGCTTGGTCAAGCTCTAAAACTGGGTTTGCTCGCTGAAGAATGGGTTGGTTTTCTGGGTAGCCAAGGCCCTCTTTTATAGCCACAAAGAACCCTAATTTTATCTAACCTCCTCCTCCCTTTTTCGTTGCTTCTTCCCACTTGATCCTATTTGATGCAATTTTCCTATCCAAGGCGCATGGGTAAGGAGCCCTTTGTGGTTCCAAGGTTTTGACGCAGCTGGACCTCCCCCATAAGGGTGAGGCGCCACCTGCTTTCCTTGTGGGTTTTTCAAGATGGAGCTTGCAGAGGAAAAGAGAGATATAGAGAGTTCTTTGTCCGATGGGTATTTGTCTTTCACGCACGGATTTCTGTTGGTTCCTACCATGGCTTCCTATTTGACCATCTTGGAGTCCTAACAAGGGTGAAGCACTGTGACAGCTTTTCTACAAGTTGCTGGGCTGAGCTTCGTGTATAGCTTTGAGGTTATTGGTGTTCTTCTTTCCAGCGGCCCGCACGCTTTCGTCCAGCTGCTGGAAGTGGCTTATTCATTTTTGGGCATTCTAACTATCATGGATTTTCCTAAATGCTATAGCAGCCTATGGGATGTTCTCCTAAGGCATTGGGTCATATTCTCTCCTCTCTCATGCTAACCCATGTGTTTGGGCTCAAGAAATAGGCTTGAGTTTTGGGGCTCCCAAGCAGCCCAAAACTTCCATTTCTTGGCTCATCAATGGGCCCCATGAAAGCTCGTTACCATCCATACCACAACCCACTCAAGCAAGCCCCGGGCATTTGCGTGGCTTGGGCCCACTTAAGCTTGTAGCGTGGCTATGCGTGAAATAATGGTTTCCTGCTTGGCATGGCATGTCGCTTGGCGTGCTTGAATTTTGTCGTCTTTGAAAAGAGACATAATGCTTGACAAAATAATTAGCATGAGCTTGTAGAGCCAATGCATTTTATAGGCTCATTTTAATTCTTAGCGTGATAAATTGCATATTTATTTGGCATAGCACGTGATCGTGGCTCGTGCAAGCGTGCATGAAGAATTTCGCATGCTCCGAATTGGGTTTCTTCTTAATAAGGTGTCGCACTGGGCCGGGAACTTATTTGGGCCCAACCCTTGATTTTTTGGGCCTCAACATTAGCCCCCTTAATTATTAGGGCCATGGATAGGTGCTGGAATGGGCCGAATAATTAAACTTGATCCAAAAATCAAATTTATAATTGCAGGTTGTCCCCTCTCTTCCTGCGTGCACGATGATCGGTTCATAATTGTATATCATTTTGTACCCTTCTAGCTTATGATTTGGTTATGTTATTGAGTTAAACTTGTGTTTTTAATTCATTTTCTGTTTTGATAAGTCCATAATTTCATACACTTGCATGCTTTCTTTACTTAGTGATTTTGCTTAGTTTCTCTTTATTTTGAGTCACTTACCTATGTTTGTGTGTTTTGTAGGTTAAGATAGCAAGAGATAACATTTGATGCAATCCATGCATGTTAAGGGCTGATTGGCATATGAGGAATATGAGCTTAAAGACAAACTAATTTTGGCTACAACCCATGTCCAGCCCAGTTTCGTAGGTCAACTTCTTGGCCTTGGATCAGAATTCTGTGGGGCTCGAATGAGGTGAAGATCTTCATGAAACTTGTTCCAATGGGTGTCTACTACAACATATCCAAATTGCAGCCCAATTGGACATTTGTGGAGTGCTCAGCCCGTCCAACATTGAACCCTGCTCAGGAAGATGTGCAGCTGCCAGCATTTAGCCATGTGCCTCACCCTAGCTGCAACTGATTTTGTACCCAACATAATGAGTGAAGTTGGGAGGCTTTCCAGCTATGATTTCTGAAGGAGCAAGTTGGCACATGATGGAGCTATTAAAGAGAAAGCATGTGCATGCATGCAAAGAAGAGAAAGAAGAGAGATGAAGAATAAGGAATGATGAGAGGCATTTTTGCTCAGCCTTTGAACATGGGAATTGAAGTGGCAGATCACTTTGGAGCTGAAGATCAGCTTTTGAGCTACTAAAGAGAAGCATGTGCATGCATGTAAAGCAAAAAGAAAGAAAAGAAAAGAAATGAAGTCAATTCCAGTCCCTGTTTCGGCAGCCAACTTGCAGAGGCCAAAACGCATACTTCTACTGCTCCGTTGGGAATACGTTCTTCTCAGAAGTTGTTCCAATGGGTGTCTAGTATAACATATCCAAATTTGAGCCCCATTGGATAAATGTGGAAACCTCTGTCCTTCCTACATCAAGCCTGGTTCAGAATGCACGTTTTTGTTCAGCAACCAAGAAGAAGACCACATGTCTTTGGCAGCAACCACATGCAAAAGGCAGCCACATCTGACCACCTCTGCATGCATGTGATGAAAGCTTGAGGTGCTGCAGCAAAAGATGTAGGATGGTGTGGGAGTTCATCATGATGTTCCTCCCTCTTAGCCCTATAAATGGTGAAGCCTTGAAGCTGAAAATCACACCCCAAGGGGGGAGCTCTCAAACACTTCTCTAGAGCTCCCTTCCCTTCTCTTCCTCAAAATTCTCTTAGTTTCCTTTCTAGTTTTCAATTGTTGTAATGAAGTTCTGAAATTCTGATTTAGTTTTTCTTAATTTCATTTTACTTTTCATTGTAATGTACATTCTTTCTTAAGTATTCAAGTTTAATTAGTTTCCAAGTTTCAATTATGGTTTTTGTTCTTATTCATTATGCTTATAAGTTAATAGGCTAGTTTGGATGATTGATCACCATTTAGGCTTGCATGTTAGCTATCTTGGTTTGAATTAAGAGTAGACACCATGCTTTAATTCGAATTGAACTATGAATAGGAAGAGTATGTATGGACATTCGACAACAGGGATTAGATACATACTTGGTTGTTTAAATTGTTCTTCTATGCTTAATGGGTTCCTAATGCTTAGTTTTAGGTTAGACAACAAATGATCAAATTAGGGAATTAGGAACACAAGGTTAGAACCAGACACCATGGCCTAATAATACTTTAGCTAGAATCAATCCGTTAATCTAATTGAACTTGAGAACTTATTTGCTTGAGTTATTTCCTTTTTCTTGTTTTATTTATTTTTTTTTCCATTTCTGTTTTTTGGTAGGGAAAATGAATTGGATCATTCAATCACCAATCCTCGTGGGATCGACCTCGCACTTACATATGCTATACTACCGAACGGCTCGTGCACTTGCGAGTATCACAAGTTGAGGATGCAGCTGAATCCATTTTGGTGCAAGTGAATTCGAAGCAACAAGTTTTTGGCGCCGTTGCCGGGGATTGGCAACATAGTTTGGTTCTATTTCTTTTCCCTACTTGTTTTATTTTTATTTTTCAGTTTCATCTTTTTCTAGACAGTTTCCTGAGTGAATGGCGTTAATGGACAAGTTGTGTTTGTAGTCCAACGGAATAGGACAATTGCCTAACAAGCAAGAGAACTGGGTTTAAGTCCCAGCTTACACAACCCATTGGTGTTTGTTACTTTGAAGCATGGAATTAGATGTTTTAGTTTAGTTTATCATTTTCATTTAAGTTATGTTTTCCTAATCCAAAAAAATCTGAAAATCAGCTTCAAGTTTCCTTATTTTCTTTAAGCATTTCTGAAGTAGCTCAATAAGAAAGAGGGAGTGAGAGGAGACAACCCAATCCATAGAAACGTGGAGTATGGAGTAGCGGAGAAGTCACCCTCCAGCTGCTATGGCCATCCACTCTCCAGCTAATCACTTCAAAGGGAAGCATTCCAATCATATCTCTTTCATTTGTATAATAACTGCTACTCATTCTTAGTTGTGTCTTTTTTTCTGTGTTGTTTTTGTTAGGGTTTTCTTTTCCTTGATGTGGGAGAAACATGATGAGCAGCTGACCCAAATACTCAAAGAAGAACATGTGCTGCCATACTATGTCCATTACCCTCTCATTGTCTTCAAGGGGAAGTTCTAAACTCTCTTTCTTTTATTTATTTCATTTCATTCCCTTACCCTTGATTTCTTGTGCATTGCATGCTTTACATGGATTCAAACATTGAGGACAATGTTTCATTTAAGTTTGGGGGTGCTGGAAGTTTTTTTTTAGTTTTTGTGTTCAGAAAACGTAGGCTTCTTCATTGCTAACACAGTTTATTTTCTGCTTCTGTTTTGAAAGTTTGGTCCGCGTTGTGTTCTTCATTTGTTTATGCTGAATCCAACGACATAAAGAACGTTAAATTTGACCAAGTGGTTTGAAAGTTACATGTCAAAACAGAACATATGTCGAATAGGGCAAAACAGCAATTTGAACCTCTCGTTTTTCTTTTCTGTTTCTTTTCTTTGAGTCATTTTTAGTTTTCCTTCCCACACCAATGATAAATCATGAGTATAACTTCTAATATGTCTCTTAGGAATTTTATAAGCATTGAGTTAGGTCTGAATCTTATTCTTTTGCTAGCTAAGTCTCACATGATTATTCTTGAGCTTTCTATGCACATTAGCCATGATTATACAACTCTTGCATGTCTTACCCAATTGTATGCATTTTTGCTTGTGTGATTCACTGGAATGTTAAGTTATAACTAAGATATGATTTAGGCCATCTTTGTTAAGCCTATTTTTCCTCCATCAACCCATACAATACATATTCCATTGTAAACCCTTTTGTGCCCAAACACTTAGCCATTTCTTTCTATCACCTTATCATCCATTAAACATCCTACCATCTAGGGGACATGTAGAGTATGATTGTATTTCAGATTGTATTGTATTCAAGGCAACAAATGAGCTAAAAAAAAAGAAATTGAAAAAAAAAAGAGAAAAGAAGTGTGGCCAATGTAGTCACGACCCTAGGGTGATATAAGGAGAAATCAAGGTGATCTAGGGTAAAGAGCTGCAAAATTGGGCCAAACATTATACAAAGTGTGTAAACGTCAAAATCAAATTGTGAAGTGATTCAATTGCAAAATCTGGTGTTGTGAGCTCTTTAATTTTTGTGCCTTACATGTCAAATGTCAATGATCTTGTTTATATGACATGCTCTACTTTGTTCCTTAGACTTTGTGTTTCAATATCCATTCCTTTTCTAACCATTACATTACATCCATGAGTAAAGTCCTATTGATTTTGGTTTAGCTTGGCAAACTTGTGTTCATTCTTGCAGGAATTCATATCGTTGTTTGAGAAGCATGAGTTGTATCTTCATGGCTACTTCACACACACACCTTGAGCAGGATTTTCGTGAGATTGTGGTAGCACTTGAATAATGTTTAGAACTTCCTTAGTGCTTGTTTTGTTCCTTATTGAGCCATGTCTATGAAGTTTAACATTTTTGTCCAGTTGGAAGGTTAACATTTTTGTTCTTTAGTTTTGTTTTTGTTTTGCTTAAGGACTAACAATTTTTTTAAGTTTTCTAATTACTTTGTTTTACAGAGTCAGTAAAACGTTTGTGGGTATCGTTTCTGTTAAACCCTCAGGAGACACAACTCCTCCTACTAGGGATGCCTAGAGGTTTAAAGGCTTATTGCATACGCTCAATGCAATCGAGTTACCTACGAAAGTGGTCTAGTTAACTTCTTGTTTTGTTTTTAACTTTGTTTTGTGTTGTTTTGCTCGAGGACTAGCAAAATCTAGGTTTGGGGGTATTTGATCGGTTCATAATTGTATATCATTTTGTACCCTTCTAGCTTATGATTTGGTTATGTTATTGAGTTAAACTTGTGTTTTTAATTCATTTTCTGTTTTGATAAGTCCATAATTTCATACACTTGCATGCTTTCTTTACTTAGTGATTTTGCTTAGTTTCTCTTTATTTTGAGTCACTTACCTATGTTTGTGTGTTTTGTAGGTTAAGATAGCAAGAGATAACATTTGATGCAATCCATGCATGTTAAGGGCTGATTGACATATGAGGAATATGAGCTTAAAAACAAACTAATTTTGGCTACAACCCATTTCCAGCCCAGTTTCGTAGGTCAACTTCTTGGCCTTGGATCAGAATTCTGTGGGGCTCGAATGAGGTGAAGATCTTCATGAAACTTGTTCCAATGGGTGTCTACTACAACATATCCAAATTTCAGCCCAATTGGACATTTGTGGAGTGCTCAGCCCGTCCAACATTGAACCCTGCTCAGGAAGATGTGCAGCTGCCAGCATTTAGCCATGTGCCTCACCCCAGCTGCAACTGATTTTGTACCCAACATAATGAGTGAAGTTGGGAGGCTTTCCAGCTATGATTTCTGAAGGAGCAAGTTGGCACATGATGGAGCTATTAAAGAGAAAGGAGAAAGATGAAGAATAAGGAATGATGAGAGGCATTTTTGCTCAGCCTTTGAACATGGGAATTGAAGTGGCAGATCACTTTGGAGCTGGAGATCAGCTTTTGAGCTACTAAAGAGAAGCATGTGCATGCATGTAAAGCAAAAAGAAAGAAAAGAAATGAAATGAAGTCAATTCCAGTCCCTGTTTCGGCAGCCAACTTGCAGAGGCCAAAACGCATACTTCTACTGCTCCGTTGGGAATACGTTCTTCTCAGAAGTTGTTCCAATGGGTGTCTAGTATAACATATCCAAATTTGAGCCCAATTGGATAAATGTGGAAACCTCTGTCCTTCCTACACCAAGCCTGGTTCAGAATGCACGTTTTTGTTCAGCAACCAAGAAGAAGACCACATGTCTTTGGCAGCAACCACATGCAAAAGGCAGCCACATCTGACCACCTCTGCATGCATGTGATGAAAGCTTGAGGTGCTGCAGTAAAAGATGTAGGATGGTGTGGGAGTTCATCATGATGTTCCTCCTTCTTAACCCTATAAATGGTGAAGCCTTGAAGCTGAAAATCACACCCCAAGGGGGGAGCTCTCAAACACTTCTCTAGAGCTCCCTTCCATTCTCTTCCTCAAAATTCTCTTAGTTTCCTTTCTAGTTTTCAATTGTTGTAATGAAGTTCTGAAATTCTGATTTAGTTTTTCTTAATTTCATTTTACTTTTCATTGTAATGTACATTCTTTCTTAAGTATTCAAGTTTAATTAGTTTCCAAGTTTCAATTATGGTTTTTGTTCTTATTCATTATGCTTATAAGTTAATAGGCTAGTTTGGATGATTGATCACCATTTAGGCTTGCATGTTAGCTATCTTGGTTTGAATTAAGAGTAGACACCATGCTTTAATTCGAATTGAACTATGAATAGGAAGAGTATGTATGGACATTCGACAACAGGGATTAGATACATACTTGGTTGTTTAAATTGTTCTTCTATGCTTAATGGGTTCCTAATGCTTAGTTTTAGGTTAGACAACAAATGATCAAATTAGGGAATTAGGAACACAAGGTTAGAACCAGACACCATGGCCTAATCATACTTTAGCTAGAATCAATCCGTTAATCTAATTGAACTTGGGAACTTATTTGCTTGAGTTATTTCCTTTTTCTTGTTTTATTTATTTTCTTTTCCATTTCTGTTTTTTTGTAGGGAAAATGAATTGGATCATTCAATCACCAATCCTCGTGGGATCGACCTCGCACTTACATATGCTATACTACCGAACGGCTCGTGCACTTGCGAGTATCACAAGTTGAGGATGCAGCTGAATCCATTTTGGTGCAAGTGAATCCGACACAACACACGATGACCGACATGTCATGATGGGCTTCCAGCAGTTATTTGTAGTTTCCCAGGTAATAACTTCATCCACATTCTTTTCGTTTATTATTATTTTCTTCTTTTCCTTCCTCTTTATGTGCATCAGAGTAAATCCCTCTCTCTACCACTTTCTTCTTCTTTCCTTTTCCTTTCTCCAACGAACTAGAGCGAGAAAGAGGGTGAGATCGAGGAGAGCCGCCCTTCTACAGCCGTTGGAAGGGACCTCAAGCCAAACTCGACTCCGTCATTCCCCGCGCGAAGAAACCCATTTGCCGTTGTTGGAAGAGATTGTCTCTGTGCAGACTTTTCTTCCAAAATTCCCAATTCCTTCTTTCTTGGTGCATCTGAGGCCGTCATTTGAGGGGGATTCCTTTCTTGAAACAAGGTATGCCTTTTTTCTCTTGCAATTTCTTGAATCTATTGAGGGGTTCGTTGGGTTCTTCATGCCCACTAGTTTTGCTCTTTGTTTTGGCAGCCAAACACCCACTCCTTTTAACCTATCCATCTTTTGTTGGAGTAATCGTCAGCAAGGAAGGGCTCGCATCAGTTTTGGGGGTTCTCTTCTTTTCGATTTCTTTCTTTCGTGAGCTTGCTGGAAGAGTGCCAAAATTTGCGAGAAGAAATCACTGGTATGGATTGAATCTTTTCCTTTTCTCCATTTTCCTTCCCCCTTTTTATCATGTGTTGGCCCTCTTTGTGCTGGTGGAAAGGCTGAACTTTGCACGATGTGCTTTTTTCTATGTATACGTCTTTGGCACAGGCAGGGGAAGGTGCCAGGAAGCTTGTGTCTCGTTCCTCGCGCCTGGAAACTTTGAGCGCACCGGCTTCGTAACTTGAGCATTTAGACTTTCATCCTGTTCTTTTGGTAAGTAGCTATGCTCGTTTGCTGGAATCTCAGGTCCTTCTTTTTAACTATGTAGGAATAGATATAGACTGATATCTTTGCCCAGGCTTGTTTTTCTTGTGAACACATGCATGATTAAATCTGGACTTTTCTCCCATGTTGTGGAAATAGAAATTGACAGAATGCATGCTCTGCAATGCTTGAATCTTTTTGAATTTTGGGGAAGAATTTGCTTGTCATGGGAATTGCTTGAAAATTTTGCTTGCCACAGATAAATTGCATGCTGCTTGGATATTTGCTTAAGCGTTTCCTTTGGCATGAGCTTGGCTTGTCGTGCTTGGCGTATATCTTGCGTGTGCTACGTTCTTGGCCCCTTCTTTATTATTGCATCACAAGTGTATGCTTGTAACCGTGTGATTTATACATAAGATCAGAGGCTGTTGGAAGCTTGAGGAAAGCATCATTGGTTTCTTTTTTATGAGCTTAGAGCTTGGTCGTGGATAAATGTTTATTTTTTTGGCCCTATAGGGATAGACACAAACATGTGTATGATGGGTCTGCAAGGATGCTGTGTAACTCATAGGGATTTTGTTTTTTTTTTGTCTTTGTGAAAATGGTTACTATGAGGTAAATAGCGTTTAGTTTGTAGCACTTGCTTTGTGAAAAAGGGTATGCTGGAATGATTGATTGAGCATGGAATGAGAACTTTGCTTGTCATGGGCTCGAGTAACAGATTGCATGTTGCTTCGAAAATATATATTTTTTTGTTTATGCATTTCACTTGGCATGAGATAGCTTGCTTTGCTTGGCATGTAAAGTTCATATGGCTTGCATGCTAGCATGAGATTGCTTGGCTTTAACACAGAGAACTAGCTTTATACTTTGCCCTTATTTGTTGGAAATTCTTGCAGGGATTCACATAATAAGTCATAATGACCTCTGTGATGAGTGACGGCCTATTTCCCCTTGCACGATGGGTTGAAGAAGAGACTTCATTGCTTAGAAACACTTGCCAAGACTTGATCATAGGCACTGGGTAGGCTTTGGAGGCTACTCTCATTTCCAGGTGCTGTATAGAAGAAATGCATGTTTCCGGTGGCTTCTCGATTCTTTTCAATACCCTTGCAGCATCACTAAGGGCTGGTCAAAGTGCTTCGATCGTGAGTGGGCAAACCCAACTACCGAAGATGTTTTGCGAATGATTGAAGGTTGCCAAGAAAACATCGCTTTTGACCCTACAGGAACGTGCCTGGAAGGGTTTGAGCATGTGTCTTATTAGGACCTTGTGTGGACTTCCCGCTAGATACTTAGAAGAAGCTATAGAACATGCTGTTTTACTAGCTGCTTGTAGCATAAAGATGCATGCTCGATCTCTTAAAGCAAGAGTTGTCGTTAATGCGTTGAGCCTGAAGGAACACGAATTGGAGAGCCAATGCTGCAAGCTACGGGACCTTCTCCTTGACAAATGAGCTACTGATAATGGCGCTTGGTGCGTGGTGTAAACATCGAAATGATCATCTCTCCGCTCTTCTTCTATTCTGTTTTAGTCATGCACTGTGATCTAGTTGAGGTACCCAATTCTCCTTCTTTGCACCATGATATGCATAATTATTTGCTTTTTAGCAAGGCTATATCTTCCAGCACCATCTTTCTCTAACACCTGTCTTTATTTCACCTCGCAGGTCGCATTTCTCCGTTGTGTGAGGGGCTGGCTGGCTCGATGTGTAGTAGCTTTTTCTTTTGAAACTGCAGGGTGTATCGCTCTTCAGACAGATTGACTGTATTTGGGCTTGAGTTGTACCCCTTTTTTTTTTTGAGCCTAAAGCTCATGTTGTTGGAACCTTGAAACACAGCTTTGTTACATACCTTCTGCCATAATTTTTTTTGATTTAGAATGCTTGAGATATTAAGCTTCTGCTTGTTTTGTACACTTTGCTTGGTTGGAAATAATGAAATGCATGAATTGTTGGGTTTGGAATGCATTGAGATAATGATTTCCAGCTTGTTCCTGTACATTTCGCTTGGTGGTAAATGATGAAATGCATGAATTGCTTGAGATTTTAACAGGTTGGATCGCGGTAGGTGCAAGGTTCATGCTGCCAATTTTTTTCACAGCATCCCAACACATATACTCTCTTCCAATATTGCAAGGACTGGAATGATTTTCCTTAATAGCATGACCTCACTTTTTTTTCTTCAAGAATGACACATGATATTGCTTGTGCATAGTGCTTGTTAACAACTTGGGATCCCATCTAAGTGGCTTTGCTTGGTATAGTTACTGCTGAGAGGCTTAATTTTTTAAAGAAAAGTTTGCTTGTGTATTATTTTATTTATTTATTTATTTTTCAAAGAACATGGTTTGCAAAAATTGCAAAATACTACAGGCTTTGCAAGGAAAGAATTTTTTCAAAATACTTCATTCTCGTTGCAAATATCATCTTACACCTTAGCATGCCATAATGGTGGTGTATTCTACAAAAGTTGTGAAAGCATAGGGTGAAAACACATAAGGAGTTCAATTTTGAAATAAATTTGAAAAAGCCAAAAGCAAAAGGACAGGTGCAAAAGCAACTCAGCAGTAGTAAGGCTTTAAGCCATTTTGCATTAATGAATACTCCAATCAAATTAAGCCCCCCAAGTATGAAAGGGCCAAGGAGTGTGCATGACTTGCAATAGCATGAAAGCTTGTGGCTTGGCTTGGCATGTATTTGGCATGTGTTGTACTAGGTTGCCATGCTCTGCAAAGATATTTAACAGAGCCACAGTTACTGCTTTACTTGCATGCGCCTCATAACCCAACTAATCAAAGACTAATTTGCAGCTCATAACCCATTGCACTTTTTTCAACTTCTGTGAAGTTATGAGAGGTTACGGTAGCTGTCTCTTGATAATCTTGCTCACCACATGAAGCCCCCAAGTGGCGTTCTTCCAGCATGTCTGATGTGAATACTTCGCTGCTCCTGGAACCATCTCCTATCCAGCAGCAAGTGGCCATGGGTGTTATAGCTCGAGGATTTCGAATATTTATGCCAGGTAGGCTTTCTCCATGTTTTCGCAAGGCTCCCGAATAGCCTCCGATGGTTTTGAGTCATTCTTCCACGGGTGGCACGATACGTCGTCGTCGAGCAAGTCATCAAAGCATGTAATGACAGCAACCATCTCCTTTCCCCTTTGTTTTGGCAAGGGGTCTTCATCAATAGCTTGCCTTTTAAAGAGTAGCTCAAGAGTTCTGTCACGTATCTCGGCGTGCAAGATCTTCCTCAAAGTTTGACAAGCAGTGGTTGGATGACCCACAAACTAATGATAACGGCAGTACCAAGGACCACCATTTCCTCTCTATTAGGGACTTTATAAGGCATGAAGGGTTTGATTGCATCATGAACAAACATTGTATCAAGAATGGCATGGAATTCTTCATCTTTGCATGGCAGTGGCAGGTAGATCTCCTTGTCTTTTCTTTTGCATGAATTGTAGTCACTAGATGATTTGTCATCCTCATCTAAGGTTTGGTGTGCTTCTGGTAGCGGTTCTTCCAGCAATGGTGTTTGGTTTCTACGACAAGTTTGACCTTGTTCCTCCTCCAGCCACTCTTCCGGTGGCTCTTCCAGCGATTTTTGAATTTCTATGACATGGATGCATGAGTTGATACATAAACTATATGAGCTTGGCATGGGGAATCATAGCTTGGCTTGTGGTGTGGGAGCTAAGTGCCCACAAGTTTAGCATTACAGAGAGATTTGTCTGATGGTACAGGAACATAAGTCCCATGCTCCTTGAGGCTTGAGGTGTAGAGGAATGTACTCATCGTCTTGGAAGAACAAAGTGCTTGACATATTTATAATTTCTGCGTGACCAAAGCAGATGGTGGTTAAAATAATACATGTGTTGCAGCTTGCAAATGAATATAATTAATGGATGCCATCCAACATCATTACATAATGAATGAATCACACATCAATATTAAAACCAACATAGGTAGCTTTCAGTAATATGCAAGCATGGGATGCTTTGGCAATAATTAAAGCATGTGGCGATGTTTGTGTTTTTGTTAGTGTGTAAATGCCTAGCATTTGTATTCCTATCAAAGTGAAAGACAAGAAATAAAAGAAGCTGAATAGTCCAACTTCACTATGTTGGTATCGGCCTAAAACATGATATATATATATATATATATATATAAGGAAGGAAATTTATCAGTACATGTTTACATTTGAATAGATGACATGCTCGTGTTGTTTTTGCAAGTATAAATGTAATGGCATATGGCATGATAATATATATTTTATTATGAAATCTAAAACAGTAGGAAAAAGGGAATTTTCTTATCTTTTTTGTTGGCCTCCAACAAAGGGCATGTAGATTGTGGAACTGATATTGGCATAGAGAGTCGAGGCATTTTGTGGGCAGTGCAAAAGACAGAGACGATGCAAGCAGAGTTTCAGAGAGGACTTGTTCAATTTTGAGTTGAAGAGCATGCGTAGCTTTGTGCAAGATACGGAGCTTTTCTTTTTGCGCTTCAAGATACTTATGGCATATTTTGGCTTCTTCAACTACAGGAACATCTCAGGCAGAAAACTGAAAAAGAAGTTCAATTCTCTTTGTCAGATGCTTGGCCTGTGTCTGGCTTTTTCTTTTCTTTTTTGTTTTGAAAAAATTTGCTTGGGGTTTGCATGTGTAGTTTGCTCAATGGCACGAATAATGCATTTGCCAAAGCTTCTAGGGCCCTCTTGCAAGATCTTGTTTTGCTTGAGAATGGAGATCTAACACACAAACAAATGGAGCGTGTGAGTAGTCTATATCATGTTTGTTTTGCAAAGTAGATAGTCAACAAAAGGAAAAAACAAAGAAAGGAAGAGAGAATGCTCTTATCTCTTCATTTTCTCTGGTTTATTGCTTCTGGTCTTCTTCTTTGGAGGCATTGGTGAAGATGGCAGCCTGGTCCCCAGCAAAGTCACCATTTATGTAGGGGTCTTTTTCTTCCAGCGGCCGGGACGAATGGGCTTGGGCTGCTGTAAAGGATGAGCTGAGGAGGTTGCCCCTGTTTCTGAGTTCGAAGACCAGGCTCCAAGAGAGTTTTGAAAGGGTTTGTGAAAACCCTTTGAAAACACCTTGGTTCCCTTCACCAATGAACCAAATAAACGTGACAAATTAGCAATGGAATGGCTTGGCATGAGTAGCTTGTGGCATGGGAGCTAAGCTTTCACAAGTTTAGCAATTTGAGAGAGAGAAAAGCATGAGTTTAGCATAAACAGAGAGAAGGCTGTGAATTCCTATGAGGAACAGGGGTTCTAAGGAAAGGGAAGTGATTCTAAGAAGGTTGGCTAAAGGGGAGAGAGATGAGGAGGAACGATGGGTGGTTTAAGTAAATTTCAGGTTGCTTGACAAAGCTTGGTCAAGCTCTAAAACTGGGTTTGCAGGTGAGAGAGGAAGCTTGCTCTCTGAAGAATGGGTTGGTTTTCTGGGTAGCCAAGGCCCTCTTTTATAGCCACAAAGAACCCTAATTTTATCTAACCTCCTCCTCCCTTTTCGTTGCTTCTTCCCACTTGATCCTATTTGATGCAATTTTCCTATCCAAGGCGCATGGGTAAGGAGCCCTTTGTGGTTCCAAGGTTTTGACGCAGCTGGACCTCCCCTATAAGGGTGAGGCGCCACCTGCTTTCCTTGTGGGTTTTTCAAGATGGAGCTTGCAGAGGAAAAGAGAGATATAGAGAGTTCTTTGTCCGATGGGTATTTGTCTTTCACGCACGGATTTCTGTTGGTTCCTACCATGGCTTCCTATTTGACCATCTTGGAGTCCTAACAAGGGTGAAGCACGGTGACAGCTTTTCTACAAGTTGCTGGGCTGAGCTTCGTGTATAGCTTTGAGGTTATTGGTGTTCTTCATTCCAGCGGCCCGCAGGCTTTCATCCAGCGCTGGAAGTGGCTTATTCGTTTTTGGGCATTCTAACTATCATGGATTTTCCTAAATGCTATAACAGCCTATGGGATGTTCTTCTAAGGCATTGGGTCATATTCTCTCCTCTCTCATGCTAACCCATGTGTTTGGGCTCAAGAAATAGGCTTGAGTTTTGGGGCTCCCAAGCAGCCCAAAACTTCCATTTCTTGGCTCATCAATGGGCCCCATGAAAGCTCGTTACCATCCATACCACAACCCACTCAAGCAAGCCCCGGGCATTTGCGTGGCTTGGGCCCACTTAAGCTTGTAGCGTGGCTATGCGTGAAATAATGGTTTCCTGCTTGGCATGGCATGTTGCTTGGCGTGCTTGAATTTTGTCGTCTTTGAAAAGAGACATAATGTTTGACAAAATAATTAGCATGAGCTTGTAGAGCCAATGCCTTTTATAGGCTCATTTTAATTCTTAGCTTGATAAATTGCATATTTATTTGGCATAGCACGTGATCGTGGCTCGTGCAAGCGTGCATGAAGAATTTCGCATGCTCCGAATTGGGTTTCTTCTTAATAAGGTGTCGCACTGGGCCGGGAATTTATTTGGGCCCAACCCTTGATTTTTTGGGCCTCAACAACGTTCATCTTTTTTCGAACTATTTCATACTTCTTCAAAATTACATACTTTATTGGAGAGAGAAGCACACCAATGTTCGCCATAATTCAAGGATCCATGCTGGACCCTCGGGTTATAGATAGTTGAATCATGGGAGATAGACGCATGTTGAACTTCAAGCACTGAGAAGAGGTGAAATTCTGTCTTTAGGACATTGCGAATATGCAAGCCTCTATCTTCAATAAAAGTCAGTATTCTGTACTCTAATTTATACTTACACATTTATACAATTTTCATATTTTGCTGCTGTCTACATTTTCGAATTGTGTATTAATATAGTGATCCAATAATATAAGATATTTACTGATTTTTCCTAACACTGTTCAACTGTGGGTTCAATTGAAAGTTGAGTTGGGCTTGGTTGACAAACGAAAGAGGATTGACTCCCGTGAGATTACTTAGCCCAACTGGTTGTTTGTGTAGGTGTGCCATTATTGGGATTGAGACCAACCCAATTGAACTGATGTATGTGGTGTAAAATAACTTGTGGTATGGCTTTGCACTACTCTTGACTCCTTATCAAGCCATTGTGCTTCGAGGAGTGTATTGGCTCAAATAGGTTCTTTTCTATGCCTCAGTTAAGAGGACTTTACTATTCTTTCACTCGTGCATTTGTGGCTTGGAAGATACGAAATGGTACCTAGACAAAATAGAAAAACCAATGTTATGATTAGTGCTCCCTTGATTGGGCTCAAAAAACCTAAATTGGACCCAAGATAACCCTTGATTGGGTTAATATTTAATGAAATCAGGCCTAAGATTATGAATTGGTCCTATGGGAATGATCGGTTCATAATTGTATATCATTTTGTACCCTTCTAGCTTATGATTTGGTTATGTTATTGAGTTAAACTTGTGCTTTTAATTCATTTTCTATTTTGATAAGTCCATAATTTCATACACTTGCATGCCTTCTTTACTTAGTGATTTTGCTTAGTTTCTCTTTATTTTGAGTCACTTACCTATGTTTGTGTGTTTTGTAGGTTAAGATAGCAAGAGATAACATTTGATGCAATCCATGCATGTTAAGGGCTGATTGGCATATGAGGAATATGAGCTTAAAGACAAACACATTTTGGCTACAACCCCTTTCCAGCCCAATTTCGTAGGTCAACTTCTTGGCCTTGGATCAGCATGCTATGGGGCTCGAATGAGGTGAAGATCTTCATGAAACTTGTTCCAATGGGTGTCTACTACAACATATCCAAATTTCAGCCCAATTGGACATTTGTGGAGTGCTAAGCCCGTCCAACACCCAACCTTGCTCAGCAAGATTTCCAGCTGCCAGCTTTTGCCATGTGCCTCCTTTTAGCCATGTGCCTCTCCCTAGCTATAACTGACTTTGTACTCAACATAATGAGTGAAGTGGGGAGGCATTCCAGCTATTAAAGAGAAAGCAAGAGCATATTTGTGAAGACAAAAATTCATCATGGCAAATGGGACAAGGAAGAGACAAAGGTTAAAGTGCCATGGTGGAAAGGAAAGAGAGAAGAATGAGGAATGATGAGAGGCATTTTGCTTCAGCCTTTGAACATGGGAATTGAATTGGCAGATCACTTTGGAGCTGGATATCAGCTTTTGAGCTACTAAAGAGAAGCATGTGCATGCATGTGAAGCCAAAGAAAGAAATGAAATGAAATGAAGTCAATTCCAGTCCCTGTTTCGGCAGCCAACTTGCAGTGGCCAAAACGTACACTTCTACTGCTCCAATGGGAATACTTTCTTCCTAGAAGTTGTTCCAATGGGTGTCTAGTATAACATATCCAAATTTGAGCCCCATTGGATAAGTTTTGAAACCTCTAGCCTTCCTACACCAAGACTGGTTCAGAAAACTCGTTTTTGTTCAACAACCAAAAGAAGACCACATCGGTTGGCAGCAAAAGGCAGCCACAATTGAACACCTTTGAACACCCATGTGAGGAAAGCTTGGAGTGCAGCAAAAGAAGTATGGGATGCATTTGATTCCAACCACACTAACATAGACAAGATGAGGTGGGAGTTATGGGTTGTATTAAAGAAGGAATGGTGGTGTTGAATTTCATCATAATGTTCCTCCCTCTTAGCCCTATAAATAGAGAAGTCTTCAAGCTTCATAAATCACACCCCAAGGGGGGAGCTCTCAAACACTTCTCTAGAGCTCCCTTCCCTTCTCTCCCTCAAATTCTCTTAGTTTCCTTTCAAGTTGTCAATTGTTGTAATAAATTGATTTTAGTAAATTTTCCTTCAAGTTTTCAAGTTCTACTTTAATTTTATTTGTAATGTACATTCTTTCTTAAGTATTCAAGTTTAATTAGTTTCCAAGTTTCAATTATGGTTTTTGTTCTTATTCATTATGCTTATAAGTTAATATGCTAGTTTGAATGATTGATCACCATTTAGGTTTGCATGTTAGCTATCTTGGTTTGAATTAAGAGTATACACCATGCTTTAATTCGAATTGAACTATGAATAGGAAGAGTATGTATGGACATTCGACAACAGGGATTAGATACATGCTTGGTTGTTTAAATTGTTCTTCTATGCTTAATGGGTTCCTAATGCTTAATTTTAGGTTAGACAACAAATGATCAAATTAGGGAATTAGGAACACAAGGTTTTGACCAAACACCATGGCTTAATCATACTTTAGCTAGAATCAATTCGTTAATCTAATTGAACTTGGGAACTTATTTGCTTGAGTTAATTTCTTTTCTTTCTTTCTTGTTTTATTTTTATTTTTTTAAAAAACAAGGAGTTCTCAAATCCATTTTTCAAGATTCAAAAATTTGTTTGGTATGCAACTTGAAAACTGTTTTTGAATCTTTAAAATTTGAAAACTTGTTTGGTTGGATTCTTGAAAACAATTTTTTTTCCTTCATTTTTTATAATTAAGATATTTTGATAAACATTATCAAAATTATATTAAACATACTATTTTAACATCCATATTTTAATATCATACATGTATGATCGACAAGCTCAATTAGTCTTCAGGTCTTAAATAATACATATTAAATTAAAACATTCTAGACTAAATAAATTATAAGACTAATGATTCTGAACATAATCCATCCACATTGCTCCAGCAATGTGATCTCTAGCATCACTCATTTCATTAGCATTGTCCTCATGCAAATCGATGTGTTCTTGATTCACTTCAGAGCTTTCTTCATCTACCACTTGAAGATCATTGGCTTGATATTGGTGAAATATGATGTCATTTCTCAATTGCATTCTAATGAAGTTATGCACGGTACAACAAGCAACAGGAATACGTCTTTGTTTCCTAATTGGATAATTTGGCATTAACTTCAAAATAGGAAAGTGAGCCTTAAGCATAACAGTGGTTTAAGTGTTTCACAAGAGAGTAAAATAGAAGAAATGGAGAACAGTTCAGAAGCAAATATGCCCATTCATAAGCATACGTCTGATTATAAAATCAAAGAACAAGATACTGAATAAAAATAAAATGAGAAAGAGAGATTGTAAAATGTTCTCAGCAACCAAACAGAATGTAAAATGAGAAAGAGAGATGATTGTCGTCAAACCTTGCTACGACAGTTGAGATCTTTGGATCCACTAGAATCTCCCCTTTCAGCTTTGTTGAGGCCCTAAACCCATTGATGAGTCGAGAAATGAAAGTTTTGGGCTGCTTGGGAGCCCCGAAACTCAAGCCAATTTCTTGAGCCCAAATATGTCGGTAAGCATAAAAGAGAGAAAAAAGCTCAATACTCTAGAAAAACCAGTCCAAATACTCTAGGAAAATTAGCACATCATTTTGATAAAATTCACCTAAGGAGATTAGCCCATTCTCTTAATTGGCTAACACATCACCTTAGGAAAGCCCAAGCAACCAAGAAGAAAATATCTGCAATCTCCAGCACATGGCTAGAGACAAAAGCCTCGATAAAAGCCAAAGCTGCCTATATATGCAGGCTGTTGGGAATCTCCAGCACATGGCCAAAGACAATTCCCAACACAAGCCATCCAAAAAACCAAAGGATACTTGAGCAAAACACCCTTCAAACCAGCGTGCATACCCCTTTCCTTTCCCTCATCAGACCTGGCCATGGAAGAAGGAAGGAAACAAAGGAGAGAGATGGCTGAGAATAGGAATTCTCCGCTGAGGCAGCCGCGGGAAGAGCATTGAGCTCCCAAAAATCCCTGATTTTGTGAGATTAGGCAGAAGGGATTTTTACCATGATAAGATAAGTCAAAGGTAGGGAGGAAAAAGGAAGGAAAAAGCTTGGCCAAAATGGATAGAAACCATTAGGGTTTCTTGGAAAAGAATGGCTTCCAGCGCCTATAAAAAAGGCCATCTCCTATCCACCAAACAACACACAACAAGAGATAAAGCATCATCTCTCATCCTTGAAACACACAACAAGAGAGCAAGCATCCTCTCTCATCCTTGAAACCACAACAAGAGAGCAAGCTTCCCTCTCATCTTCAAAACCTAGCAATTTTGTGCACTATTCATCCTTCTTCCCCATTTTCCCTCCTAGCAGGGAACTCCTGCAGTGCTTGACAGAGCTTTGGTCAAGCCGTCGGAAACTACTCAACACACCCATTATACCCCCATCTCTCTCTCTCTCTTCAACAAACCCTCTTAGAATTCTTTCCCCCTTTCCTTAGAACCTCTGTTTCTCATAGGACATCACAGCTTTCTCTCTCTCTCTCATGCTAAACTCATGAATGCTCAGCTCCCATGCCACAAGCTTCTCATGCCAAGCCAAGAATTTATCTGCAAGTCATTGTTGGTTTCATTAGTGAAGGAGACTAAGGTGTTTCCTAAGGCTCAGCTACCCTTTCGAAGCACTCTTAGGGTCTGATCCTTGAACTTAGACACAAGGGGCGATTCTAGCCATTTTCTCTTTACAACAGCCCAGGCCCACTCGCCAAGCTCCTGGAATGAAAAAGCCCATACAAGCTTCAACCCCAGAGATTTTTTTGTCTTTGTACCTCTCAACCTTGAAAGCCCTTGGTATCCATAAGCAAGGTGGTTCTATCTACCAGACAAAAGAAACCCATTATCAAATTTAAACAGAAACTCACATTACCAACAAGCAAAACCCAACTATCCAAAAAAAATCGAGAAACCAAAAGACAAAAGGAATAGAAAAAGCAAACTGACCTTTGATTTTAGGGTTTGAACTAATGAGAGAGAGGAGGAGAGAGGTAGAGAGAGAGGGACGAAGAGAGAGAAGGATGAAGAGAGAGATGGAGAGAGAGGGAGCAAGCGAGCTTCAAGCTTCTCCCATGGAAGCTTGAAGCGCAGAGCGAGAGCGAACGCGAAAAAAAAAAATTCAAGAAAAACGCATTTGTTTTGTTTTTAATAATAATGGTCTTTTTAAGTTTGTTTTGGAATTGAGTGTAACACCCCGACCCAAAATAAAAGGAATAGTGAATTAATTAATTTTAATAATTATGAATTTACAATTTTGCCCTAGAATAGGAATAATTTGGTCATTTTAATCCGGAAGGATTTTGAGGCAGCGGCTAGTACCTTTGTGTAGGTGGTATTGAGACGAGTCCGTAGACATGCGGTAGGCTGGAATCGGAGTTGTAACGAAAAAGTTAAGATCTAAAAACCCTCAGTGGCATAATCGTAAATAAGTTGAAGTTTGAATTTTATTAAAAAAGACAGAAATGCCCTCATTTCTCTCTCTCTCTCTCTCTCCCTGCGCGCAGAACCGGCTCCCATTGGAGCTGTTCCTGTTCATCCGAACAGTTTTTGCTTCGCCACCACCTCCACCGACCACCAAATCGCATTATATTAGACCAAAACGTCAAGCTCACTTCCCTCTTCCTATCCCGACTGACTCGTCCGCCGCTGGAACCACAGAGCTGCGCGGAAATGCGAAAATCCGATCGGTTTTGACCCAATTTTGACAGATTTTCGCCGGCGGTTTCTCCCTCCTCCGGCCACCAAACCGGTCGATTAAGGTATGCTTTTCCACCTATTTTTCATGCTCTAGCTGATGGTTGGATAGGAATTGAGAAATTTCTGCGTTGTGGTAGTTAATTAAGCGATTGAAAAATCTGCCGAGTTCGACCTCTGTTTTCAGCCACTTCCGGTCACTTTTTGGGGTACGTCCAAGAACAAAAGTGACTCCAAATTAGGGGTATTACCTAGGGTAGGAGTCTTGGCCAGAGATTCTGAGATTTTCCGGCGATGCGATATCGCTTTGGACACCCACGCGCTGCCAGAGCTTGTGGTGGCGCGTGGGCACTGTAGCAGAGGTATATTATGTCCCAATGTGATCCCCTGGTCCTCACGAGCGCGTAGGATTTTACGGATCTCAATTTGGATACCGTTTCAGTCTCGAATGGATATCGCCTATTACGCGTTATCCAGGTTCGACAGGTTTGGACCGTTGGATGGTCTTGAATTTATTATATGTTAACCTGGGCATCCTTAGGATTGTGTAGGATTCGACGGATCGTGAAAGGGAGTCCAGGATACTCAGGAAATTCCAACCCTAGGGCTAGGATTTTAGTAACCGTCCGATCGTGCGATCGTGAGCGATCGGCCGTCCAATCTGGACCAAACTTGCAGGACGTGTATCCTAGACCTTGTGGAACCCATAGGAACTTTCAGATCGTAAAATGGAGATCGTGGGCCCCGCGGGCCCGGTTGACCAAATTTGGAAGGTTTGACCCTCGGTTGACCATAAGTCTTCCAGAGGTAGTTTACTCTTCGAAGAGTACTAGAATGACCCTATTGGACGGGTCTTGACCGTCATTTGACTTATGTTGAGTATGTGAGTCTGAGAGATTATTTGTATGGTTTATGATGGAAATCTTATGCTGTTGAATTTAATGGTTTATTTAAATGCTTGTTACATTTAATAGTTGAATTCTTTATTTTGTAAAGTAGTTGCAATATATGCGGTTTGACATTTTGGAGTGTTGTTAGCACTACCTTAGGTACCTCCCCGGTTATGGGTTTTATGTTTGAGATTTATTTTGCCCAGGCCCGTAAGAGTTTGTCCAGGCCCTTCGGAGATTGATTTATTTTGCGTAGGCCCGTCGGAGTTTGTCCAAGCCTTTCGGATGATTTATTTTGCCCAGGCCCGTCGGAGTTTGTCCAGGCCCTTCGGATGTCTTCTTAATATGATGCCTTAGGAAAATTGGATTAAAGAAGGGAATATTACTTTATAATATTTATATAAGGATTACGAACTCCACCATCATACGTACCTCCCCCATTGGATGATGATATTTGGAAACAGTGGTTATGGACACTGGGATATATGAAAATGGATATAGTTTGGATATACTATTTACACACGTGCCGGGTTTAGGGCGTGTGGGCTTTATTGGTCACGGATCCTGGAATTGTTGGATGCCGGAAAAATTGTGATATGGTAAGGATATGACGGAACCCGGGGCATACCTTAACGGGGTGTCGCTGTAGACCCTTAATTGGGTAGTCCTGCTCGCGTAGGACAGTTCAGGCGTACGGGTCTTGATTCTTCGTCCGTACGTGCTGGGTTAGAGTGTCAGCCCCCCAGTTCGACGACTCATCCCTAGCCACATGGACGTTTGAGGGCCGGATAAGTGTGAGCTAGTCAACAATCCCCTGTTGGATTGTTTCCCCAAGTACATGATGTGCATCATCATATGTACCTTCCCTTGGATATTGATATATGGAAATTGTGGATATGGTCTGGATATGACGGAAACCCGGGGCATACCTTAACGGGTGTCGCTGGAGACCCTTAATTGGGTAGTCTGCGCGCGTAGGACTGTTTCAGACGTACGGGTCTTGATTCTTCGTCCGTACGGGCTGGTTGAGTTCAGTCCCCCATTTGGACGGCTCGTCCCTAGCCACATGGATGTTTGAGGCCGGATAAGTGTGAGCTAGTCAACAATCCCCAGTTGGATTGTTTCCCCTGGTACATGAGGATGGTGAGAGGTGGGTGTTATTATATTGCATATATGTATATGCGGTTTTGATTTTGGTTTGAGATTTGTGTGTGGTACATGTATGAATACTTGAGCCCTGGATTGGGAAGTGCTGTACGGCAACATACGCCTTGGATAGGGTATGGTTGCGGGATTTGAACTGATATAACGGGAAGGAATTATGTGATTGTTAGGTCACACGTGTCTGGAGTTTTTCCAGCGTGTGACGGACCCCATACATGGCTTTGGATGTTCCGGCGTATGGGATGATTATGTGATTAGTAGAAAGATATTTGAAAAAGATTGTATTTGGTGAGTTGTGATTTAAGGAAAAGAGAAAGGGCTAAATTCTAGAGTCTATCATTTCGTATTACGGTAATTGTCTGTATGTTATTGGGATTGGGATGTTGTAGGAAGAACTACGTGTGGCTTGATCCCTTGTCCAAGGGTACGTAGGCAGCCTGGGGTTTCACCTAGGTGCAGCCGCGGAATATTATTGCGTTTAAAAGGTTTGATCGATTCTGATTGTGTAATAGGATTTTTGATGTGGTTAATGGATTGAATCCGGATTAATGATTTTTGGGAGTAATCGTATAATTGTTTGAGATCATGAATGGTTTGGTTTTGAATTATCTGAAGGCCGAAGGCCTATGTGATTGCATGTTGTTAACTTGTGCATGCTGCCAGTTGGTGTTTTAAAATGTGTTTTATGCAGGTTGGAATTTTTGGGGAAGGTTCAATTTACAGGGGAGACTCTGCGAAATTTCGCAGAAAGTCTCGGGCTCTTTTCCCTTAATTTGGAAAAGATGCTAAATTTTTAGTGAGTGGGCCCGGCATCGCTTGATGCTGAGATTTCCCACAGGGGTCGTCCGGATTCCTAGGAATTCGGGGGCGGGTCCTGTCATTGAGTTTTTAAAAATGGGCCTACCAAATTAGTTTTTGGGCTTTTGAATTTAAAATATATTTTTGAGTTTATAAAATTGGACTCAAATCAGATACCAAACGGGCCCTAAAAGTGGCTTCACATCCCAAAAAATACAAACCCCCCACTGGATACTCTAACAAGCACGGGATCAAATGAGTTTTGATAAGGACATGATGGTTAATGAACAGCAAGGGAAGAAAAAATAGGCCCTCGAGTGCTTCAATCCTTGGGTTACTCCGGAATGGCTTGATGGTGGTTGTTGGGCGGCTCTTGCGGTCCAAATCACATTTATGCGGTTGCTTAATCATTTGAAGTTTTCCAGTTGCCGAAGTTGCCATCTGGTCCTTTGTTTGAGTCTTCATGCTTTTGTCTGGGTGAGAGCATGTTTGGAAGTTCTCCCACTATCTCTTGTTTGAGTTAAACAGGGGTGTTTCCTGATTTTATCAATTGTTTAAGCTGCAGATCCGGCCCTAATTGTTTTATTTCAACCTTTTCACCAATCCACGTGTATTATTTAAAAAAGACTCTTGACTTCCTGGCTTTGGTGTGGGCTAGGGCCAAAATAGATAAACGAGAAATGGGCTTAGTATTTAAACTAAGATGTGGCCCGATTGCAAAATTAAAAGCCCTTTAGTCGTTTACAGGAATTGAATGGGCTCGAATAAAGAAATATATATAATGTCAAATTAAAAAAAGATATTAAAAAAGATATTAAAAAAAGTGCAAACAATATTTAACATGTTACTCACTATAATTCTCATCTTTTTTTGAATTTCAGAAGCAAAACCATAACCTTTGAGCTTAAGCTTTTCTAGAGTACATGTACAATTAACATCCTTTAGCACCGTCTAATGGATTATTATATGTCTTGGCTTCTCCCAAATCAATATAATCTCTCAGTAGTTTGTGAAGGTGTTTGGCTCAGAAGAATTCTTGCAGATTTGCAGCAGGAGATCAAGTCTCCAAGACAACCATATATTGTGACAATATGTCTGCAATTGCAATGACAAAAAATCTAGTCTTTCACAGCATGACTAAGCGCATTGATCTCCGTCATCACTTCATCCGAGATATGGTTCAAAGAAAGGAAGTTCAAATGGAGCTTATCAATACCAACGAACAACTTGCTGATATGTTCACGAAGGCTGTCTCCTCATAAAATTTTGCACAAGCTCGTGATAAGATGAATTTGTGGCAAGGCATTAATTTCAGCTAGAAAGGAAAGCACAGAAGCTCATGATTTTCAAAATTAAGGGGGAGGGTTGAGATTAATTTGAAAACTTCATTACTAGTTTTATAATTTCTAGAAAAGTCTTGCTATGTTAATGTGTGTTTAAGAGTTGGATAGCAGCTGGAGGTTGAAATTTCATTCTTGTTCTAGGGAGTTCTATGTCTTGCTTAAATATGAGCTTCTGTATCTGACTTTAAGTACAAGAAAACAAAAACAGAATTGCAGCCACAAGTATCATCGTAATCAGCCTCTCTTATCAATCAAAGAAAGAATATTCAGCAATCTAAATCCCATCCTTGTCCCACCTATTTCGCTGCTTTCAAACCCAACAGTTTTGCAGATTTACCGTATCGTGGCGCCTTACGTTATGTCACCCTTGTTGAGAGTATTTGTCCCACATTGAAATGTTAAGAGACCTAGCCATTGCCAATTGGTTTTGGGGTGGAACCTCAACTTTCTTCATGGTATTAGAGCAAGGCTTCACGTGTTGGGCCCAACGGTCACACGTGCTCTCACGTCACCCAATATGTGTTGTCCACTAGGCTTGAAAGTTAACCATACGTGCGGGGGCGTGTTGAGAGTATTTGTCCCACATTGAAATGTTAGGCTTGAAAATTCGTCACACGCGCGGGGGCGTGTGAGAATGTGAAGGTAAAGAGTCCCACATTGGAAAGTTGAGAAACCTAGCAATGACTTATAAGGAGTTGGGCTACTCCCCCATTGCCAATTGGTTTTGGGGTGGAACCTCAACTTTCTTCAACCCTGTAACCCTTGATTTTTATATGTCCAGTCATGGATACTTTTGCTGGGCAGAATGAACCGGCCAGAATGTTGACTTGACTGTGGTAAGAGATTTCAATCTCAACCAAACCATCAGTTGGGATATACTCCCATGGTGATCCATCATCGATCTTCATGTATACAAACTCTGCTGCTCCATCATCGATCTTGATGTATCACCTGATCAAGGACACTCCATCTTTTGCTCGAAGAAAATAAACCAATAACTTCAATTAGTCCATCATCTATAAAAGATGGCTCAATGGCGGACTGTAAGTCAATTTTTAACCAAAAAACTTTAAGCTACCTTTGAAACAGAGAAGATAGCAGAGTTTGAGTTACCTAACCATTGATTAATTTCGATTTTGATTGGTTGGTGTAGAATATAAAAGGAAGCTACCTTTGAAACAGAGAAGATAGCAGAGTTTTTGTCACTCCATGTTTTGAGCTTTTATTAAAGAGTTAATAAATTAGGGAAATGCATCTTAGATCTCAGATCATTTCAACTAGGATTTGCCTCTAATTTTGGTAAATGACTAGACTTCTTTTCACACATGCTTCATACAAGCAATATATTTGCTTGAACTCGACAGACAAGAGAATAGAGATGAAGCAAATGCTCTAGCTCCTAAGTGGTGGATACCCTTTAAGTATAAACTATCCCAAACCTTAATCGATGAAAAGATGGATCCATATTTGGGGCAATTTTGGAATGGGATCGATCTACAGCACTTGCTGACTTTGTACTCATCAGACCAAGCGGTCCACCAAAGGCAGTTCTAGCACTTAGAGGAACATTGCTCAAAAGCCCAACTATGCGAAGGGATATTGAAGACGACCTTCGTTTTCTTGCTTGGGAGAGCTTAAAGGGTTCTGTTAGGTTCAAAGCAGCTATGGAAGCTCTGAAATCAGTTTCTGAAAGGTATGGAAGCAGTAATGTATGTATTGCAGGACACTCATTGGGGGCTGGATTTGCTCTCCAAGTGGGAAAAGCATTAGCGAAAGAAGGGATGCATGTGGAAACTCATTTGTTCAATCCGCCTTCTGTTTTGCTAGCAATGATCATTGGAGAGAAAGCAGGATTTGCTTGGAAGAGATAGAAGTCAATGCTCCCTTTGAGAAATGGAGCTCAGATCAGCAGTGAAGAGGGAGATAGGACTTCTGGTTTTGGATTGAAGAATTGGATGCCAAATTTTTCAGGTTTGAAGAATCCTGGTATGGGTTTGGGAAAATGGGTTCCTCATTTGTATGTAAATAACAGTGACTACATCTGCTGTTCTTATACTGAGCATGATGGAGCAGAAGTAAACAATGCTGACAAGGAGAATGTGCGTCCGACAAATGGTCAAGTAGCAGCAAAGCTGTTTGTGATGTCCAAGGGAAACCAGAAGTTTTTGGAGGCTCACGGTTAAGAGCAATGGTGGTCTGATGATTTGGAACTTCAACTGGCAATGCATAACAGTAAGCTCATTAGCAGGCAGCTGAAATCCTTGTATAGCCTTCCAGCTCCACAACAAACACTTGCTAGTTAACAAAGGCCCTCTTGTTTTCTTTGTTTGTTAAATAACTCGTTTTCGACTTGGGCCTTCCATACTGTCATGTTTTTATACTTTGTTCATAATGGCTATTGCCTTTGCTCATGGTTGTTTGTCGCCTGTGTTTATTGTCATTTTCATTTGTTCAAGTGCTCTAAATTTTCCGAAGATATCTGAAAAAGCTTTACAATTTTTCCTCCTACAGTACCTCAATGTGAAATAAGCATGAATAGGTGTAAAATAAATCATCTTGTGCTCTGCTTGGCAGGATATGACAAAGTCCTGCTCATGCTGTGTTCATCTTAATAATGTTCGGGCACAATTGCATCTTAATAATGTAAGTACTTCTGTTTCTTCACATATCCACAACTTAAAGGAGAGTTGGAGAAACTAAAATATAAAGAAAGATATATAGGAGATAGTTGTATGATTGGGAGTGCTTGCTTCAGTGTAATATTTACCATCACAGGGGATTTTGAAAATGTTTGCTAAAAACTGAATAATCTCAAACTGATGAGTTAAGCAGCGAGCATCAATCAATCAAGCAAACTGAAGCCTAGACTTGCTGCTGTTGCATTAAATTTCTTATGTCTTTCAGACTAATCCTTAGCGTTAGCTTGGGAAACATTGGATTGTGAGGAGTGATGGATACTTTTTGCTGGGCAATCTGGAAGGGCAAGAATGTTGACTTGACCGTGGTAAGAGATTTCAATCTCAACCAAGTCATTAGCTGTTCTATTCAGGGTCCATGATGCTCCATCAATCCTTATGTCCAATGGCCCTGTTTCACCCTTTATAAACTCGAAGCGAATTCCTCGTACCTAAATTAAAAATAGCGGTAAGTTAAAAAAAAAAATACATATAAGTTTATTAATCCTCTCTTTGAAATGGATGCTGCAATCTGAACTAATATCAATTCAAGATGATCTATAACCCGATCAAGGGGAGTCCAGTGTCCTGACCAGTTAAAAATATCAGTTTCGAAACCGATAACTTCGAGGCGTCCATCGTCTATGAAAGATGGTGTCTGTAATTAACTCAATTTTAACATAGAAAATTTGAAGTAGTGGTATATATGTATCGGGTGTTGCTATTTGGACACATTATTACTCACTGCCTCTCTAACATGGATGGATTCCACATATAGTGGTGGATCCTCTTTTAGAGAGATGGTCTGCAATGTAGTTTAGGGGATCCTTTTTAGAGAGATGGTCAGCAATGTAGTTTAAGGGTGGTGTTATTTAGACCATATTTATTGATCACATTGCCGACAATCTCTCTAATACGATAGGTCCCACATACACCGGTGAGATCACCTCTATTACAAGGATACGCATCCACTGATTTTTTTTTTTTTTTTTTTTTAAACATTTGTAAAGGAAAATCAAAGCTAATCCTAAGAGAGAAAATTAATATAGAGGGTCTAGATCCCTATTAAAGAGGTGATGTGATGAATAAAATGATGCAAATAACATTAACCTGATTGCAAATGCCAATCACAGAAACATTAACTAATGCATATCTCACGAAAACAAAAACACGTCTAAAGGAAGAAAAAGGAACCTCACTTTTCCATCTTCTGTCACCCAAGGAAACATTCTTCAATTATCCACAACTTAAAGGAGAGTTGGAGAAACTAAAATATAAGGAAAGATATATAGGAGCTAGTTGTATGATTGGGAGTGCTTGCTTTAGTGTAATATTTACCATCAAAGGGGATTTTGAAAGTGTTTGCTGAAAACTGAATAATCTCAAACTGATGAGTTAAGCTGCGAGCATCAATCAATCAGTCAGCAATGCTGTTGCATTAAATTTCTTACGTCTTTCAGACTAATCCTTAGCGTTAGCTTGGGAAACACTGGATTGTGAGGAGAGATGGATACTTTTTGCTGCGCAATCTGGACCGGCAAGAAAGTTGACTTGACCGTGGTAAGAGATTTCAATCTCAGCCAATTCACCAATAGAGAAAAGAAAGTCTTCTTTTTCTTCATCAATACGTATACCCCCAAACCCTCTTGTAGCCTCTCTAAACTCGAAGCGAATTCCTCGTACCTTAATTAAAAATAACGGTAAGTAAAAAAAAGAAAAGTGCATATAAGTTTAGCAATCCTCTCTTTGAAATGGATGCTGCAATCTGAACAAATATGAATCAAGATGATGTATGACCTGACCAAGGAGAGGCCAGTCTCTGCTCTTGTCGAAAAATGAACATTTGGAACCGATAACTTCGAAGCGTCCATCGTCTATGAAAGATAGATTCGTGGGTGTCTGCAATTAACTCAATTTTAACATAGAAAATTTGAAGTAATTAATGAGTATACATGTATCTGGTGTTGCTATTTCAACAACATTATTACTTACCACCTCTTTAATATGGATGGATCCCACATACAGTGGTGGATCCTCTTTTAGAGAGATGGTTAGTAATGTGGTCATACAAATGAAGAGTCTTGTTATTTGGACCACATTTACTGATCACATTGTTGACAACCTCTCTAATATGATAGGTCCCGCATACACTGGTGGGGTCACCTTTATTACAGGGATTCGCATCCACTGATTTGAAAAAACATTTGTAAAGGAAAATCAAAGCTAATCCTAACAAAGAAAATTAATATACATGGTCCGGATTGCTATTAAAGAGGTAACCTGATAAATAAATATGGTACAAATAACATTAAACATAATTGCGAATGCCAATCACAGAAACATTAACCAATGCATGCATATCTCACGAAAACAAAAACACTTGTAAAGAAAGAAAAAGGAACCTCACTTTTCCATCTTCGGTCAACCAACGAACTCCTCTTTGACTAAAGATAGGCAAGTTAAGGCAACAAATTGAATCGATGCTGTACATGTATACCAAAGAGACATAAAATTAGAGTACGCGTAAGTTTGTGCGTGTGCATGTGTGTGTGAATGATATATATGCTTAAATCACTATGCCAAATTTTACTTTACACTACACCACATAGGCATCGACAAATCTAAAAACCGATGCTATTAGTGATTTAGGCATCGATTTTGTAATTAATAGGACTAAAGGGGTATAAAGGCATCAGCACAAATTTCTACCGATGCCGTTGATTATACTTTAGCATCGATGATGTAATTTACTGATGCGTAAAGTGTTTTTGAATAATTTTTTTTTAAGCAGAACAATTATACCGACGCCAAAACCTTGTCAACGCTGCTACAGTGATTTTTATAACAAAACATTTTAACTCTCCCTCGCATCCCTCTCTCATCTATCTCGCGATACTCACTCTTCATTTCTTTTCCTCCATCGATTTCTTCTACATACTCAATCTCCGCCGCCATCCTCTCTGTCCTTCATCCATCTTTGACGACATCTTCTTTCTCCTCCATCTCTACCGCCATCTTCTCCTAAACTCTAAAAATTAAAACCAACAAAACCTAATTTCTATGCCCTCTTTTGATATCTCATATTTGATTTGATTCGAATCTAGATCTGAGGACGCGATGGGCGATTTCAACCTCTCGAGCTTCATCGTCGCCATTATCCAGATCTGAGGTAAATCGGAGGTACCAATCTCGCTCAAATTTCCCAGGTATCACTTACTAAGCATCCTTCTATTGTGTTTGTGTTAGATGGTTTTGTTGAATACTTAAGCTTTTTGGTACAGGAAATGGCTCCTGCTGCGCCCAAGAGCGGGATCTTCGTTGGTCTAAACAAAGGCCACATCGTCACCAAGCGTGAATTGGCTCCTCGCCCATCTGACCGCAAAGGGGTATGTTTTTGTTTGGTCACTGATTGTTCATACAAGTTTATTTGATTTCTGGGATTGTCTTTATATTTTTTTGTTGTTTGGGTCTTGATTTTGTGATGAAGTAATTTGAATAATACTAAAATTTCTATGCTTTGTTGGTTTTGATATTGAAGAAAAGAAGCGAGAGGGTGCATTTCGTGAGGAATCTAATCAGGGAAGTTGCTAGTTTTGCTCCATATGAGAAGAGGATCACTGAGCTTTTGAAGGTTGGTAAGGACAAGCGTGCTCTTAAGGTGGCCAAGAGGAAGTGGGGTACCCACAAGAGAGCTAAGAAGAAGAGATGTCCAACGTCCTCCGCAAGATGAGATGAGATTTTTCTCTTTGCCCTCGTTGTGTGTTTGATATGTTTTCATATGGCTTTTGCATTTTTGTGTTATAGTCAATTTATGAGATTGTTTGTGTTATAGTCAATTTATTTGGTTATTTTTTTCTTTGCCCTTTATTTCATAAGTGGGGGAGAACTGGATTGAAGAATTTTTTGAATATGTTAAGACAATGTGTGAAAAAGGAGTTAAACCAGCTTGAGTTAAAGAACCTCATGTTCCAATTTGGATGGCGTAAATGCGCATGAATATTATCAAAGTCAATGTTATGAATTAGTTTTGGTACCATTGCAATCAATATCAAAATTTGTTTGTAATAGAGTGGTTTTTGGTGTCAACTCTGTTTTTGTGTGCCATGTTTGTAACATTTGAGTTAGTTTGCTCGTCCAGCGAATGGAAATTTGTTTATGATTCTTTTTTCAGCTATTTAATTCAACTAACATATTGTATGATGAGAGTAGCTTGTTTTTGGGGAGCCCAACCTTTCATTTTTGACATTGTCTTTGGTGGTTTGATTATGTTATAGGATTTATATGCTGTTTGTGTTGATTGTAGAATTGTTCATGTGCAGGTCTGGTGGTATTACTGAGAAGAAGTGAGAACTTCAAGTGTTGTGTTAATGGTTGTAGTTTAGTTACTCTAATAGTTTTTGTTATGCATTTTAATATGAGATTTTACGAACTCTCTAATTTTGAATGTTTTGAGACCATTTTGTGATATCTTCTATGCAGCAGATATTCTTCCATTTGTGTTATTCAGCTATTTCTATTTAAGGTTATTGATTTCTTTAGATTTACTTATAATTTCAGGTTATTGATTTCTTTAGATTTACTTATAATTGTGTTACTACTACTTCAGGTTATTGATTTCTTTAGATTTACTTATAAGACTAAAGGGCCTCTTGCTCTTTGCTCTTCTAATTGGAAATATGCAGAATTTTCTTCAATCTCTTGGACAGAGGTACTTCTTTCTACTATCGTTTCTGCTTCTTAAATGTTTTACATGCCAAAGCTGCTTGAAGGGATATAGAGTAAATTTTGTATCTGATTTCCACCATCTATTATTGTTCTGGTTGTCTTGAAATGCATGTCTTATACCCTGTGATATTTATATTGATATTGCTTTATTGTTTGTGAACTCACTCTTTGGCTCATATAACTCTCACATGTATCAACGGTGTGTATGTCCTAGGATACTCTGGAAATTTCATGCTTCCTCTAAGTTGAATAGGCAGTAATTATGTTGGATTATGACCGTAATTTCACAAATTTAGGAATTCATCAACTGTTCTTATTTGTATATCTGCTTATGTTGATTCATCACGTTTTCTTTAATGCATTGTCAATGTTAGTGGGTTTTGAGAAGTTTACATGTATGGGCATTTTAGATGAACCAATTGTTCACAAGTCTGTTCGTGATTTGGATTTCAGGTGGGGAAAATGCTTGTTGATTGTCTTGCGTTCATTTAAATACATGACAACAATGCATAAGAATATGCTATAATTAGATATATGTTTACATTTTGTTGGATTTGGGCATTATCAACAAAGATCTGTTTTGATTTCTCTCTTTCTCCTTCTACTTGATGTTTTTGAAATTCAATTTTGCTTAGGCTGCATGCAGTAAGTGTCATTGTTCCTCTTCTCCTCTTGATTCGTGTAAGTGTCATTGTTCTTATTTCACATATTTTAAACTATAAATTGGGGCCTTTGTTGTTTGCAGGTAATAATAATGCAGTCAGAGATATTTGGGGGTGGGAGTTGTTTTTTGTAAATGATTGAATTCCAGGTATGAAGAAATATAAGTTAGTTTCTTGCGGCACATACAATTTTCTCTCAGGTATATTCTTTTCTAGAACTTATCTTTGTTCAAATTCCTGTTACTTGCTCCCAGTTTCTTTTTGTATTTCCAAAAATGCAGAACTCAGTACAAATTGACAACTGAATGTGGAGACCAAGTACAAATCGTGAATGTGGAGACTCAGGTACAAATTGACAGCTGAATGTGGAGACCAAGTACAAGTACAAATTTTGTAATTATAGGTTAATGCTATGGATGTGGTATTTTGTATGGATATAGTAGGAATCAAGATCGGTAAACAATGTAATTACTTTTGAATCTTCAAGTTTTATGGTATAAATTATTATGGTTGTTTTTCTAGTTAAAATCATTGTTGAAAAGTAAAAAATAAAAACGAAGGGTCAATAATATTTGTAGAAAGTCAAATCATTTGTAGGCTTTCCACATCAGCATAAATACAAAAAACGAAGGCGTAGACCATAATTTGCAACAGTAGTGGCATCTTTTCTAAAATGGTAAGTTAGAACATGCTTCAGTATAATCAAAACCCTTGATGCTATAATGAGTATTTAGCATCAGCGCTAATATATTCCCTGATGCTATTAAAAGTTTAGGCATCGGAGGTCAACGCTCTTTTTGGTATATGGTAACACTTTATGCATCAGCGATTATGGAAGAGCGAAGTCGTAACTCATCTTTAGCGACGGGGAATGTCCGAAGCGTATCACTATATCTTTTGCATCGGTTCCCAATACATCGGTTGTTGGGTACCTTTAGCAACGGTATTTCCCCGACGCGAAATGTCAATTTTGGCATAGTGAATGTAAAGTAATCAAAACATAGCCAGTGAAGGGTATAACTCAGGTGGTTTTGCTCTTTCATTTCTATCCATATGGGTAGAGGTGGAAAACTCTGAAGCAGATGCGAAGTTAAAATTGTAAAGTTAGGGGGGTTGAAGTAGAAAATACAAGTATATAAAACACCTGAGTATTCAATAGTTACATGTTTAGAGTTAAGTATTTCTAATTTAGTTATGTCTAATTTATTTTAGAGTGAATTTTAACTTAAATTATAAGTTGTTTGCTAACCTAGGAGTGGCTCTGCCATTGCTCTCAGGCATCCAAGGAATACTTATCCCCTCCCCAATAGCTTGTACTCAAAATAAAGTAATCAAAATTGATGGTCATTATCTCTTCTTCTTTTTTTTTCAGCTAGATATATAAAAAACATCAATGTCACTTGTGCTAAGGAAAAAAAAAAGAAAGTTTAACTTGCAGACTAGTGGACATCTCATGTTCAAATTTTTATGACACCTTAAACCTGTCGTTTTGCTTATATAAAAAAATAAAAATAAAAAATAAGAAGTGATGACTTGATAATTAACAACAGAAATTCTAAATGTACAGGGAGGATTGCCCTTTTGGTGCATTCGACATTGACAGAATCAAGTTTTTATGAAAAATTAGTTATCAAACTAGGGTTAAAGAGAGAGAAAAATTACAGAAAGATGTGCCAAAATGAAAGTGCCATTTTCCTCTTTTTTTTTCTTTCTATTTAATCATACAACAAATAGTGAGATGAAAGAGAGAGTGCAATTAAGGTTTTCATCAAACATTTTATTTTCAGAGAGAGTGCAATTAAGGTTTTCATCAAACATTTTAAAGAAATAAAAGCACACAACAGAAAAGTGATATCATCTATGAGGGAGCAATAAAAGAAGTTGAGTGTAAATTCGATGATCATTACTTACCTTCCAGGAATGTAAAGCATTTCCCACTGTCCAAGATGATTCAACACCTTTACTATTACATGGAAGTTTAGGCTGTCGTCAACTGTTAGGGAAAACAAAAGTATAAAGTACTAAAAGAAGAATATGTAGTTGGCTTATTTTCACAAATGTTCTCAGAACTTTAAAAAATTATCACATTTGATACTTCACGAAAGTACCCCGCGTACATAAAATTGGTCCTTCATGATATGACATGTATGTGGAGCCCATATATCCAATAATAGCATGCCACGTGGATTTGAATAATTTTTTTTGATTGAAAATGTTTAATAAAAATTCAATAAAACATAGAAAACTTAAATTTACAACTTGTAAAAAATAAAAAATGCTGACTCCCCCTCCCCGCCTCCCATTCTGCAATCCGCCTCCCTCCTCCCCCTTCCCCTGCCACCCACTCCTCTCTCTCTCTCTCTCTCTTAGAGATTTTTCATCAAATCTTTTGTATCGAGGATTTTTTTATTTTATATAAAAAATGATATTATACTTTAATCTAATCTAAGCTAAGGGAAGAGAGACTTGAATTTGAGTATATAGTGGGGAGCACATCCACTATAGTCAACTTGGCTAAATCCATATATGCAATCCTTCATATCAAGAATTAATTCATTGTAATGGTAATAAATATGTAGAATCAAAATCTCCACATTGCAAATTCTCTCTCTCTCTCCCCCACTCCAATTCATCCCCCCAACCCTCGACATACCCCGCACGATCCAACCCCCACATAACCAAAAGCAACCACCCTGGCCACCATCTTCCCCAACTCAGCCACACCACCCTAAACCCACTGCCTAGGCCCTGCACCCAAATACCCATAATTTTTTTTTTCTTACTTTTTCATCTTTTTTCCTAATCCTTTCAATTTTAAAATGTTAAAACAAATATATATATATATATATAAATTTATAAAAATGTATTTTTAATTCGCACATTATTATTGGACATTTAGGTTCCACATCATCAGTTTAACAAAATACTTGACAAATTCTCATGGTATGAATCAATTTGATGTATGTGGGGTAACCTTAAGGACTAACCATGTCACAAAGAAAACATAAAAGACCAAAGATAATAATTTCGTGAACCTCAAAGACCGTTTGTGAAAATAAGCCTGTATCATTTAATATCAAATTACCAAGATTGGATACCAATAATTAGTAATTTCAAATGCATGTAGTGTAATAATCCGATCCTAAATAAATATTTAACTATTAATTTATTCAAGAAAAAGACAAATTTACCCCGGGAATATTTTAATGGGTTAAAAGTTGACTTTTTGTTTGGGAAGAATTTCGAGAATTTCAATTGTACCGTTGCATAGAGCACGTTGAGATGAGTCCGTAGACACGTAGTGGGCTCAAATCGGAGTTGTAACGAAGAAGTTACAATCATAAACGTACCAATGGCAAATCGTAAATATCTCAAAATGGGATTTTTTAAACCAGATTTTTTTTTTCTCTCTCTCTCTCTCCCCTACGGACAGCCCCCTCCTCCAATTTTTTTTCTCCTCACGGCAGTGACTTCAACACATCACCACCGCCACCTCCGGCTTCCGTTCTTGGCGGCATCGGTCTCAAACGAACCACCTCACTTCCCTCTACCAGCCCCGCCCCTCCTCAGCCTCTCTCCAGAGCTTCCGTTGCTAGAAGCAGCCACGAAACAAGCCGGTTCGACAATTTTCTTGAAATTTTTCGGGAGCTTGTTCTCCCACTTCCGGCCACCATTTCCGTCGATCCAGGTATGCTTTCTCAACCTCTCGAGGTTTTCTAGCTGTTGATTGTGTTAATCTGGAACGATTTCTGCGTTTTGCAACTCAAATAAGCGATTGAAAATCTGCCGATTTTCGGCCTCCGAATTCCGGCAATTTCCGTCGACTTTTTGGGGTTGCTCCAAGAACAAAATTGCTCCACTCTAGGTGTTGATCATGTAGGTATAAGTTTTGCCCGGCGGTTCAGAGATTTTCCGGTCGCCCGAATCGCTTTAGGCACCCATGACCTGCCTACGCGTGTGGCGACGCGTGGGCCACCTTTTGGCTGGTCTTAGGGTCCTTCTTGGCCACTTCTTGGTGGTTTGGAGATTTTCCGATGCTCGGATATGAATTTGGATATCGTTTTAATCGTCAATCGGATATCCCATATTAGGCGTTATCGGGTTCAATATTTTCAGACCCTTGGATTGACTCCAATTTAATATATGTTGATCTAGGCATTCTTAGGATGCTGGAGAAATTCACGGATCGTGAATCGGAGCCCCGAATCTTCCGATTGAATAACTTAAAGTTTGCGCTAAATGATAACTGTCCGATCGTGCGATCGCGAGTGATCCGGCCGCTCGATCGAGACTAAACTTGTAGGGCATGTTTAGGAACTTTCAGATCGGAAAAATGGAGTCGTGGGCCCCGCGTGCCCGGTTGACCCAATTTAGAAAGTTTGACCCTCAGTTGACCGTGAGTCTTTCAAGGTAGTGTCACCCCTTGAGAAGTACTAGAACGATCATGTAAATGAGTCTTAACTGGTAGTTGAGTTATTCTGATTATGTTGGGATCAGGAGATTGTTTCATAGTATCTTATGGAATTTCTTGCTTAATGAGTTTAGACTGGGAATTGTTTCGATATGGGATTTTCGTTAAAAGTTATTGCCTTCCATTGATTAAATTACCATGCAATCTACTATGGATTTATATGATTATGGAAGGAATATATATATATATATATATATATATATATATATATCGTTAATTGTGAGTATTTCTATTATTTCGATATTTGAGATTATATTATAGTATTTTTATGGTATCTCTAAATGTTATTTCCGACATTTGAAGATTATGCATTATTGGGAGTGATGAAATCTCTAGGAGTAGTGGTTATTTATTTATTTAGTTATCTATACTATTAAGATTATTATTATAGTATCCGAATGAAATGGTTTGTTAATTGAATTTCGACGTGATTAATAATTAACTAAATATCTAAGTACACGTCTATATTAAATATATGTACTCAATGGTTTGAAAATGATGAATTATGGACACTCGTTCACCACAGTATATGGTGTAAATTCAAAGGTAGTAGTGAACTGATTTTTTGAAAGTTGAGGAAAGAAATTTGAAACATGGATTTGTGGAATATGGTTTTCAAATCCAACACAGGAGTATCCCTCAGTTGCCTTGAAACAGTTTTATTTTTTTTAGAATGCCCCACGAGTTTTGGGTTAACTTTGTTTTTCCGAGGCCTGCGAGGATTGTGGATCGGTTGACCTTGTGTCTCTGAGGCTTGCGAGGATTGCGGCTTGGTTGACCTTGTGTCTCTGAGGCTTGCAAAGATTGCGGCTCGGTCGACTTTGTGTCTCCGAGGCCTGCGAGGATTGCGGCTCGGCTTAACTTTATGTTTCCGAGGCCTGCGAGGATATGTCACTATATGTGACACAAGGAATTGACGGTATAATCCTGGAATTGACGGATTATTACTCGAATTGACGGAATAATATTGGAATTGACGGTATTAGTGGAATTAACGGATCAGGAATTGGGGTACGCCTAGGTGGGGAGTATTTAAGTTGTGAGATGTTTGTAAACTAAAATTGAGGATTGTATTTTGGTATTTTATAGGCGAAGGTTTCCATATCTATTTTCCTGATATTATGGGACAAGGGATGAATGTTTACATGTTCTAAGGATTTTATACAATTCGCAACGTTTCTCTTAAGTAATGAGCTGTTATATATATGCATCATTATCTATGTACATATGCGAGGGGTGAAAGATTGTTCTGAAATCAACAGCTCTTGTTTGAATTTTAGCAGATTGATTTGAAGTACTCATGACGATTTTCAATTTATTTGATTAAGTACCTATATATACTTATAATTTGGATTGAAAAATTGGAAGAATGAATGGTTTTGTTCTTCATTTGCATACAGGAGCCTTTTATGAGTTTTGAAGGAAGAATTAAAAGGGCTTTATGAATTTGGTTGTTTATATATATATAACCTATGCAAGTACAATATAAATTGACTCATGGATTTGAAGAAAGAATTACGTGTGGCTTGATCCTTTGGTAAGGGTACGTAGGCAACCTAGAGTTACTAGGTCCATCCACCAGACCAAGCAGTTGAAAAACTGTTCAGATAAGATATATTGAAATCTGTTAACATATTCATATTGTTCCAGAAGTTGGGATCAATTTCAGTTGGCAGAATGATTTATTGGATTTAAAGAGGCCTAAGGCCATAAAGATTTGAGATTTGGTTGTATGGATTCTATTATTGTGCATGCTGAATGATTGTGGTTATAAATTGCTTTTCGTACAGGTGTAAAATTTTTGGGAAATGAGTATTTACAGGAGAGACTCTGCCGAATTTCCGGCAGAAGTCAAACTTGGGGTTAATTTTGGTTTTCGGTTAGAATGGCATTTTGGTTAAGTGTGCCCGACACCTGCCAGGTGTCGAGCACACACAGGGTTCGGCTTAGATTCCAAAGTGGAATTTGGGTCGGGTCCTGTCATACAAGGTTATTTATAACAACGTGATGAATAATATAGCTTGGATGAAAGCATGAAGCTCTGCCAATAAATACCTTGCTGAAGTAGTCCCCAAATGTAGAAATTCCAACGAAAATATCGATATTTATAAAAATATGAATAAAAACAATAGAAATTGTTAGAAATTATGGAAATCGTGAATGAAACTTTGAGTCATGTTTATAAAAATAATGTAAGTGAGATGCAATTCGAGCCATCCAAAGTGCTAAAATCCAACGTTCTATAGTGTGTGTCGAAAAGTGTTCAAAAATGTGTCCCCCGATCCTAACTCATTAATTAATGCATGAAAAATATGAAAATGAAATGATAACAGAAGTATAAAAAAGGATGAAATTCTTTACCATTCAAGATGAAGTAGTGCCAAAATCGTCCGTATAATGTTGGATTATCCTAAGAAATGTATTAAGAATTGAGGAATTAAAATTATCTTAAGATAAGAAGTGGTAATAAGGAAGGAGAGATAAGAATGAATGAAGACATTAATTGCAAGAAAAGGGAGATCATGATCATCCATATATTCAGTACTCAAGGTTTTCATTCGTTTGATAACATAAAAGTGAAGTGATAGGCCCATTCCATTGAGAATGGAGATTGGAGATTATGAAAGAAAAAAAAACAAGAGCAATTCATACCGCTTTTCCCACATGCAAATAATGTGGTAATCCAATAAAAGAAGGAGATGATTTCATCCTAATGAGACAATGCCAGCTGAAAATCCAATAAAATAATAAATAAGATTACAACTACAATAACTTAATGCAACATATATAATCCAGATTAATTTACCCATTAATTCTTGTTATCTTACTATTAATAGTTAACTTCAATGTGTAAACTAAAAAGAAATACTATGAACATATATAATTAAGTACATATATATAATTGTCTATATGAGGTCTAGCCCTAGTGAAAAAATGACATTGATTTACATACCTGTCAGTTCTCATTGGTTTTGCCAGTGCTACATCAACAAGGAACGATTGCATCGGTGATCTATTTGAAATTTTCTTATGGAACTAGTCAAGCAGGCAACATGCAAAAATTAAAATAGAGAGATGCATCAATTGCCTGACAACCTAATAAGTAACAGCAGAATCATACATGTACATGTTGCAATTAAAATGGAAATTTAAAAGCATATACTCATACTCATCTTTCCATGAAAAACAAAGATGCAGGGGGGGATGGTACATATGTCATGAAAACAGAAGAAAATAAAATAGTAAATGTGGATTTCCCTTTTCAAATTAATATGTTTTCTTACCTACAACCCATTATCTTATTTTTCTATTAAAAAACCCAATTTAGTATAAGTAAAACTCGATGATTAAGATCCAACTCATCAACTTACCTACTTATTAAAATCTTATGTATTGTACTTTTTATATTCCAAAACTACCCCTAATTAGAGTTTACCCTATTATAAGGTTGTATTCAATGTTTTAAATTTCAAAATGTTTGGCACATACAATCCCTTGTGTATTAAACGTTATTGCCTATATATTAATGCACACTCAAATATTTATTTTTGGATAAGTAATGCACACCACACACAAATATTCCTATGTACCTTACACAAATTATTTATTTATTATTTATTGTCCCTCTCTTTTTTCTATGAAAAATGTACTTGTTATGAAATAATAGGATAATGTACCTGATACAAATTTATAAATTTTTCGAATTGTCTATCTAATAGGATAATGTAATAATCTACCTATTATGGAATAATAGGATAATGTACTTAATATAAATTATTAAATTCTTCGAATTATCTATCTAATATGTAGGTAGTTGACAAAAAAAAAACTAATATGTAGGTAAATTATTGTAATCTATTTTATTTTATTTTTTAACAGAAGTATGTATCTATCTATTTACCTATCTTGTATTAGATATGTAGGTAAATTATATTTTGCATGTATCACCATAAATTTCCAATATACAATTGCCTAATCAATATTCTTTAGACAAAAAAAGATTAATTTGTTTTAGGTATATATTATCATTGTTTAATATTGTTATTAAAAATGCGTTTCAATATTAAATAGTTGCACAATTAACAAGAATTAAATATAAATCCTAAACATAGTGTGTAAATTTTTTGTAATATTAGGACAACTATTAACTTATATTCAAATTAAAGTTTTTGATATAAGACTTGTAAGGGCTAACAACCCAAAATAAAAATACTTTTAGATTTAGAGTGGACTCAATTGTAAATGATTTTATTATCTTAAAAAGGACGCCAAAACCGCTGTTGCACCATATATATATATGAGGAATGCTATATATATCTTCTAGTTCATCACAAATTAATAAATGCCCCACCCATCCAAACGAGTCTGGGATTCCATTTCCGTATTTCAGTGCAATGGAGGGGGACTCAGGCCATTTAAGATCACAGATAACTCCCAAAATCCAATTTATAACAGCCTCCCGGGCAACAACCTGAGATAGAAGAAATATATATAATGTCAAATAAAAAAAAATATATTAAAAATGTAATTTTAAAAAAAGTGTAGACTACGCTTTAGTAATACGTATTAATTTAACATGTTACTCACTATAATTCTCATCTTCTTTTGAATTTCAGAAGTAAAACCATAATAACCTTGAAGCTTAAGCTTTTCTAGATGACCATAAACATCCTTTAGCACCGTCTCAGGATTATTATATGTCTTTGCTTCTTCCAAATCGATATCATTTTTCCGTAGTACACCAAAAACCTAGAAAATAAAGGAAAACAATACAATATTATATTTACAACAAACTTTAATCAAATCCATGCATATTAATTAGAGCTTTAATTATACATAAACTACGTAAAAAATTCATTTCACATAATATATATCATACTCAAAGTGCGTTGTTCAATGAGAAAAATACCTGCTTTTTATTAAGGAACTCGCAAAATTTCCTAATGAGGTTTTCTCCGGTTTCTTTATCGTCCATATCAATAAACACCAACATTGGGAATTTTTTTAGACCGAAGCAATCAGATTCAACGTCCAAATCAGGTAATTTACGCAACTCCTCAGATTTGCGGTAGGGCGGAGAAGTCCTCCTGCACGGGATATTCATATTGGTACGTAAATAATTCGAAATATGATACCAAAATAAGGGAGTAAGTAAAGTACTTAAGTTGAGAATAATACCCTAAATTTTGGGACATGATTTCTGCGAGTGTCCTAGCGGCTAATGGTAGACCATAACATAGATCCTTAATTTCACTCTCAACCTTTTTCAAATGTGGTTGATATTTAAAATCAGGAAGATAACCAAAAACAGTGTACATAAATATATCCCAGCAGTTTTGTCTGTCCAAAGGCTCAAGAGGAATAATCAAGCTGTTATAATGTTGATCTGACACCTCCGCGGGTACCACCATAGCTTCAACCACTTCCGGTATCCTACTAGTGACGATTACCGCACCACCACTACCCTTAGGCAATCCGTGCGACAAGCGATCCCCAACTTTCTTATCACCTTCCTGAACCTCAAGTAGTTGTTGCCTATCTCCTAAATCGGAGTAGAAATCGTTCATGTGCCACACATCATCCAACACAATCAAATACCTTTTATCTGATAAATGTTGGTTGAGCTTTTCCAAGAGCGCAGCAAGGAGATGACCAGATTTATTACTACTTATTGTCTTCTCCTCCTCCTGGATGATGCCATCTCCATCGGCAACGGCATCATGGTCCAACTTACTAAGCATACATTTCACAATGCTGACCTCAATTTCTTCTTCTACTTGTTTATTTTCTTTGATTATACTCGACAGGCATAACCAAATTATAGGAGAAAATTCACCTTGCACTATCCACCAACTCAAAAACTCGCGCACCAGAGTGGTCTTACCCGCGCCTGCCATACCCACTATCCCAACTGCCGCAAATCCAGCACCTGACGACGGCGATGATTTTAAAAGAAAGTTCCCAATCTTCCGTAATTGCTCATCAAATCCCACAACTTCAGTCTGAAATTTTCGACCACCATGTATTAATACAGGTAGTTCGCTCTCTAAATTCTCTTCAGGATCGGGAGGACTTGATGATTCCCTCAAGTTATAAATTTTTTCTTCCTTTTTCATAAACTCAGCCTCGAAGATGCGTTTTATTGCAGCCAGCCGCTTCTTCATCTTCCGCATGAAACAAATCTTCGTCAAACTCAAATGGTTGAAGATTAAATGAGTCTTGTGATGACTATGATTCTTCAACTCATGTGAGAAGACCTGGCACTTGGTCAATGCGTCAGTGAGGTCCAGGAGCACAGAGATAAAGCGACGGTAGTAATCTTCCTTAAGTCTTCGTGTATCTATATCTATTACAAAATCTTTGATTGCTTCCAAATCAGAAATCAGAACAGCACCTGATAATGCAGACTCTGTCTCCCTAAGAGATGCCAGGAACTTATTCCGGAGAAATTGAGCAACATCCCCTGCCATTCTTCCCCTTCAACACTATATTTATCTACTGCAATTTTAATCAGAAACTGGGGGGAGTAATACGAAGAGCACGTAACCACACATTGGCCTTTGTTCAGCGCTTTGATCTGTAAGTTGGAACAAAAGGTTATGTCTCTAGTTCGATCAATTTCATGCTCAGCATCAAATAACTGTATATAAAGTTCTTTGCTTGCATGAGTATAATGAGATTTGTCTTTTATTTTTTGAGATATTTAGTCAAATACTCATTCTTAGTACTAAAACTATAAATAAACCCCACACCATTTAATTTCTATAAACAAACCCAAAAAATGACAATTGGCCATATTGAATTTAATTAGATTATTAAATTACTTTGATGCCCTATTGAGTGTTTTGGGCTTTTTTATATGTTTTGGGGTTGAGTTTGTTTTAAGAAATCAATGACATTTTTGTAATTTAAAAGAAGTTAAAAACCTTTTTATTATATTGTAAATGAGCTTTGGGTGTGTTTCTAAAGTCCATTTCATATAGGGTATTTTTATAATTTGGACTCCTATATTGAGTATAATGGTGAATCTCCCTTATTTTTTTCCTTTTAAGTGTTTGGTTTTTGACCGTTTATTTGATAACAGAAAGTTTGTGTCTCTAGTAGAAGTGCAAATTTTGATTCATAATCCGCACTGTTCCATTTGGACTAGTTTTTCTTCTAATTTTTTGAGTTTCAGCTATAAAACTGAACCGAGGAGTTTAACCATACTTACCGAATATTTTGTTGTTTAAATAAAACACATATTTTGCCATGTTATCCTGGTCCTTCACACACCATCTTATGTTCATTGAAATTAAGACTGATCGAAAAGAAGGGGGAATCATATATACTTTTCTTTTATCATTGTTCTTTTCTTCCGAGACTACCAAGGAGTATATGTAATGAGCTTTCTCTTTTCTCCTTTGCTTTTGTCTTTGCTTCCAGGACTACCAAGGAGTATATGTGATGAGCTTTTTCTTTTCCTCTTTTTCTTTTCTCCTTTTCTTTTGTCTCTCCCTTAGGTGTTGTTTTCGAGTTGTGACTGTTAGCTAAAAGCATCTCCAAGAGTAAAAGGAAAAAACTTTGTTTCTTAATAGTTGCTTTTGTTAATCCAATTTGCTGATTCCAATTAGAGGTTAATTTTGTGAAACACGACAAGTCTTGAAAATTGACACAAACTTGGCAGGTTTGGGTTTGGGTTTGCCTTTTTATTTTGGGAAATAGCTCTAAATGCCACCCTTTTTATAATTTTAACTAAAAATACCACCCCTCCCCAATTTTTTGGCAACTATCACCTATAAATATATATATTTATTGTCCACTTATTGCAGATATATCACTTGTTCAGAAATTTTGTTCTCTCTCAACCCACTTAGCTCTCTCTCTCTCTCTGCGCAGCTCTCTATCTCTTTGCTCTCTCTCTCTCTACCGCAGCTCTCCGTCTCTCTCTTTGCTCTCTCTCTCAGCGCAGCTCTTTGTCTCTCTCTTTGCTCTCTTTCTCTAGCTCAGCTCTTTCTCTCTCTGTCTCTCTCTCTCTCCCCTATTCGCTCTCTCGCTCTCCGTTCTGAATCGTGAACCCCTCCCTCGACCCCATATTTTAGGTATGTCTTCTGAATAGCTGGTTGCAACCTTGAAGCTTTACTGGATCGCCGACCTCGAATAGGTAGTGTTGAAGGTTATTTTCTTAATATCTATGGGATTATGTGAAATGGGTTTTATTTTGATTGCTTGGGCCCCGCGTGCCGGTTGACCCAATTTAGAAAGTTTGACCCTCGGTTGACCGTGAGTCTTCCGAGGTAGTGTCACCCCTTGAGAAGTACTAGAATGATCATGTAAATGAGTCTTAACTAGTAGTTGAGTTATTCTGATTATGTTGGCATCAGCAGATTGTTTCATAGTATCTTATGGAATTTCTTGCTTAATGAGTTTAGATTGGGAATTGTTTCGATATGGGATTTTCGTTAAAAGTTATTGCCTTCCATTGATTAAATTACCATGCAATCTACTATGGATTTATATGATTATGGAAGGAATATATATATATATATATATATATATATATATATCGTTAATTGTGAGTATTTCTATTATTTCGATATTTGAGATTATATTATAGTATTTTTATGGTATCTCTAAATGTTATTTCCGACATTTGAAGATTATGCATTATTGGGAGTGATGAAATCTCTAGGAGTAGTGGTTATTTATTTATTTAGTTATCTATCCTATTAAGATTATTATTATAGTATCCGAATGAAATGGTTTGTTAATTGAATTTCGACGTGATTAATAAATTAACTAAATATCTAAGTACACGTCTATATTAAATATATGTACTCAATGGTTTGAAAATGATGAATTATGGACACTCGTTCACCACAGGTATATGGTGTAAATTCAAAGGTAGTAGCGAACTGATTTTTTGAAAGTTGAGGAAAGAAATTTGAAACATGGATTTGTGGAATATGGTTTTCAAATCTAACACAAGAGTATCCCCCAGTTGCCTTGAAACAGTTTTATTTTTTTTAGAATGCCCACGAGTTTTGGGTTAACTTTGTTTTTCCGAGGCCTGCGAGGATTGCGGCTCAGTTGACCTTGTGTCTCTGAGGCTTGCGAGGATTGCGGCTCGGTTGACTTTGTGTCTTCGAGGCCTGCGAGGATTGCGGCTCGGCTTAACTTTGTGTTTCCGAGGCCTGCGAAGATATGTGTTAATGTATGAATTTTGAGTATTTCTTTTGGCTTCCCTTGACAATTTTGCAATAGGATTTTTATTTGTTTTATCAAGCTCAAGTTTAGATTAAGAATAGCTTCTCTAGGTGTTCTTAACTATCAACTATCCTATGGAGGTTCAAGCAAATTGACAAAGGTAAATTTGCATTGCATTACATTGCATTTTCCAACTTCTGAAGATTATGACTAGTCAACCTCTCTGCCCTAGGAGGAATTCCAGCTCACTGTTCCAGTTGGATCCTACCCATATGTTTTTGTCTTATTCTGCAAAATTCCCAGCTGTCATTGTACGATTCTAACCTAGGAATTTTGGTGTAAAAGGAAACCAATTACTCTTTTGGGAGCCGTCACTTTTGTAGGCAAGTTTTGGAAAGTTTCCTTGGAAACTATCTCTTCTTCCTCAAGAGCAAACCTTCATATTTTTCATCTTTGAGTTTTCCAAATTGATTTTTCGAAAACTGCATTTGAAATATGAAAACCTCATCTTGCTAGATCAAACACTCTCTCATATATATATCTAGGTCATATTCAAGATTGATTTCTTCAAGACTATGGTTTCTTGAAGAAATTGGTCATTCTCCTTTGAATCCAAATTTGGTTTCTATTTGAGTTGGAGCTTGCAAGCTAGTGCCATGGGATGAACGAGCTGGAGAAGGAGCTGCCATTGCCATGAAGAACTGAGCTTCAAGCTTTGCTGAGTTGGAGAAGAAGATTGCACAAAGGAGGTATAGCTCATCTTCCTAAATAGATCTAGGTTTTGCTTGAGCTTGGTTGTATTCCTTTGTAAGAATCTTTTTCTACTTAGTGGATTGCCTGTCGGTTGATGACCTCCAGCTTTTCCCAATGGTGGGTTTCTGGGTGAACAAAATCTGTTTTGCATATTTGTAAATTTTTCTGGGTTTGTGTTCTTGGTGGTTGACTAGTCATCTTTATCTGATGTTTGCTGTTTACTTGATAATGATGATTTCACACACTTTCACCATAGTTGTTGCTAGCACAGGGGATGCCTAGATTGACGGGTCCTTCTGAGTGCCTAGGTTGTCACTAGTAATCTTCTAGGGTTACAGGTATTTTGTGGCATGCTCCGTGTGTTCTTTTGGTTGTGGTTGTTCATGACTAGTATTGGTCAAGGTCTAAAGTGTGTGAAGCCCGTTGTGGTTGTGTTTGTGTCATTTAATTTACCCCTCGTCACCTAAGTGCCAATTTCAATATGTCACACTATGTGACACAAGAAATTGACAGTATAATATTGGAATTGACGGATTATTACTGGAATTGACGGAATAATATTGGAATTGACGGTATTAGTGGAATTGACGGATCATGAATGGGGGTACGTCTAGGTGGGGAGTATTTAAGTTGTGAGATGTTTTTAAACTAAAATTGAGGATTGTATTTTGGTATTTTATAGGCGAAGGTTTTCATATCTATTTTCCTGATATTATGGGACAAGGGATGAATGTTTACATGTTCTAAGGATTTTATACAATTCGCAACGTTTCTCTTAAGTAATGAGCTGTTATATATATGCGTCATTATCTATGTACATATGCGAGGGGTGAAAGATTGTTCTGAAATCAACAGCTCTTGTTTGAATTTTAGCAGATTGATTTGAAGTACTCATGACGATTTTCGATTTATTTGATTAAGTACCTATATATACTTATAATTTGGATTGAAAAATTGGAAGAATGAATGGTTTTGTTCTTCATTTGCATACAGGAGCCTTTTATGAGTTTTGAAGGAAGAATTAAAAGGGCTTTATGAATTTGGTTGTTTATATATATATATATATATAACCTATGCAAGTACAATATAAATTGACTCATGGATTTGAAGAAAGAATTACGTGTGGCTTGATCCCTTGGTAAGGGTACGTAGGCAACCTAGAGTTACTAGGTCCAGCCACCAGACCAAGCGGTTGAAAAACTGTTCAGATAAGATATATTGAAATCTGTTAACATATTCATATTGTTCCAGAAGTTGGGATCAATTTCAGTTGGCAGAATGATTTATTGGATTTAAAGAGGCCTGCAGCCATAAAGATTTGAGATTTGGTTGTATGGATTCTATTATTGTGCATGCTGAATGATTGTGGTTATAAATTGCTTTTCGTACAGGTGTAAATTTTTTGGGAAACGAGTATTTACAAGAGAGACTCTGCGAAGTTTCGGCAGAAGTCAAACTTGGGGTTAATTTTGGTTTTCGGTTAGAAGGGCATTTTGGTTAAGTGTGCCCGACACCTGGCAGGTGTCGGGCACACACAGGGTTGGCTTAGATTCCAAAGTGAAATTTGGGTTCGGGTCCTGCCATACAGGGTTATTTATAACAACGTGATGAATAATTTAGCTTGGATGAAAGCATGAAGCTCTGCCAATAAATACCTTGCTGAAGTAGTCCCCAAATGTAGAAATTCCAACGAAAATATCGATATTTATAAAAATATGAATAAAAACAATAGAAATTGTTAGAAATTATGGAAATCGTGAATGAAACTTTGAGTCATGTTTATAAAAATAATGTAAGTGAGATGCAATTCGAGCCATCCAAAGTGCTAAAATCCAACGTTCTATAGTGTGTGTCGAAAAGTGTTCAAAAATGTGTCCCCCGATCCTAACTCATTAATTAATGCATGAAAAATATGAAAATGAAATGATAACAGAAGTATAAAAAAGGATGAAATTCTTTACCATTCAAGATGAAGTAGTGCCAAAATCGTCCGTATAATGTTGGATTATCCTAAGAAATGTATTAAGAATTGAGGAATTAAAATTATCTTAAGATAAGAAGTGGTAATAAGGAAGGAGAGATAAGAATGAATGAAGACATTAATTGCAAGAAAAGGGAGATCATGATCATCCATATATTCAGTACTCAAGGTTTTCATTCGTTTGATAACATAAAAGTGAAGTGATAGGCCCATTCCATTGAGAATGGAGATTGGAGATTATGAAAGAAAAAAAAACAAGAGCAATTCATACCGCTTTTCCCACATGCAAATAATGTGGTAATCCAATAAAAGAAGGAGATGATTTCATCCTAATGAGACAATGCCAGCTGAAAATCCAATAAAATAATAAATAAGATTACAACTACAATAACTTAATGCAACATATATAATCCAGATTAATTTACCCATTAATTCTTGTTATCTTACTATTAATAGTTAACTTCAATGTGTAAACTAAAAAGAAATACTATGAACATATATAATTAAGTACATATATATAATTGTCTATATGAGGTCTAGCCCTAGTGAAAAAATGACATTGATTTACATACCTGTCAGTTCTCATTGGTTTTGCCAGTGCTACATCAACAAGGAACGATTGCATCGGTGATCTATTTGAAATTTTCTTATGGAACTAGTCAAGCAGGCAACATGCAAAAATTAAAATAGAGAGATGCATCAATTGCCTGACAACCTAATAAGTAACAGCAGAATCATACATGTACATGTTGCAATTAAAATGGAAATTTAAAAGCATATACTCATACTCATCTTTCCATGAAAAACAAAGATGCACGGGGGATGGTACATATGTCATGAAAACAGAAGAAAATAAAATAGTAAATGTGGATTTCCCTTTTCAAATTAATATGTTTTCTTACCTACAACCCATTATCTTATTTTTCTATTAAAAAACCCAATTTAGTATAAGTAAAACCCGATGATTAAGATCCAACTCATCAACTTACCTACTTAAACTTAAAATCTTATATGTATTGTACTTTTTATATTCCAAAACTACCCCTAATTAGAGTTTACCCTATTATAAGGTTGTATTTAATGTTTTAAATTTCAAAATGTTTGGCACATACAATCCCTTGAGTATTAAACGTTATTGCCTATATATTAATGCACACTCAAATATTTATTTTTGGATAAGTAATGCAACACCACACACAAATATTCCTATGTACCTTACACAAATTATTTATTTATTATTTATTGTCCTTCTTTTTTTTTCTATGATAAATGTACTTATTATGAAATAATAGGATAATGTACCTGATACAAATTTATAAATTTTTCGAATTGTCTATCTAATAGGATAATGTAATAATCTACCTATTATGGAAATAACTGTATCAAATAACTGTATATAAAGTTCTTTGCTTGCATGAGTATAATGAGCTTTGTCTTTTATTTTTTTCCTTTTAAGTGTTTGGTTTTTGACCGTTTTGATAACAGAAAGTTTGTGTCTCTAGTAGAAGCGCAAATTTTGATTCATAATCCGCACTGTTCCATTTGGACTAGTTTTTCTTCTAATTTTTTGAGTTTCAGCTATAAAACTGAACCGAGGAGTTTAACCATACTTACCGAATATTTTGTTGTTTAAATAAAACACATATTTTGCCATGTTATCCTGGTCCTTCACACACCATCTTATGTTCATTGAAATTAAGACTGATCGAAAAGAAGGGGGAATCATATATACTTTTCTTTTATCATTGTTCTTTTCTTCCGAGACTACCAAGGAGTATATGTAATGAGCTTTCTCTTTTCTCCTTTGCTTTTGTCTTTGCTTCCAGGACTACCAAGGAGTATATGTGATGAGCTTTTTCTTTTCCTCTTTTTCTTTTCTCCTTTTCTTTTGTCTCTCCCTTAGGTGTTGTTTTCGAGTTGTGACTGTTAGCTAAAAGCATCTCCAAGAGTAAAAGGAAAAAACTTTGTTTCTTAATAGTTGCTTTTGTTAATCCAATTTGCTGATTCCAATTAGAGGTTAATTTTGTGAAACACGACAAGTCTTGAAAATTGACACAAACTTGGCAGGTTTGGGTTTGGGTTTGCCTTTTTATTTTGGGAAATAGCTCTAAATGCCACACTTTTTATAATTTTACCTAAAAATACCACCCCTTCCCAATTTTTTGGCAACTATCACCTATAAATATATATATTTATTGTCCACTTATTGCAGATATATCACTTGTTCAGAAATTTTGTTCTCTCTCAGCTCACTTAGCTCTCTCTCTCTCTCTGGCGCAACTCTCTATCTCTTTGCTCTCTCTCTACCGCAGCTCTCTGTCTCTCTCTTTGCTCTCTTTCTCTAACGCAGCTCTTTCTCTCTCTGACTCTCTCTCTCTCTCCCCTATTCGCTCTCTCGCTCTCTCGCTCTCTATTTCTGAATCGTGAACCCTTCCTCGACCCATATTTTAGGTATGTCGTCTGAATAGCTGGTTGCAACCTTGAAGCTCTCCTGGATCGCCGACCTCGAATAGGTAGTGTTGAAGGTTATTTTCTTAATATCTATGGGATTATGTGAAATGGGTTTTATTTTGATTGCTTGGGTTTGTGTGAAATTGGTTTTGGCTTTAATTGGTTTCGGTTAGGTTTTTTGAATCTTCATGCTCATCCATCTGGGTTTTTACCAATTGCATTTAGATTGCTCTAGATATGTGAATCTTGAAACTTGAGATTTTCCATTTGATGTAGTAGACTTGTATAGTGTGATTGTGAAGAATCCTTGTTTACTGATGTGTTAGTGTTGTATTGATGTTCTGTTCTTGTTATTTTGCTATCGTATTGCTGTTATGTTGTTGTTATATTGCTATTATATTGCTGTTCTATTGCCATTTTATTGCCTGGTTATTGTGGTTGTATTGTGTTAATGAAATGTTGTTTTGTCATGGTCAAAATGGAGACAATTGTTATTCTGGTTTGTTACAATGGAAAATGGGTCACCTCAAAGAAGATGTGCAAATATGAAAAGGGTGACTCAAAAGGCTTAATAGTTCCACGGACCATCACATTTGCTGAATTGTTGGACCGTGTGCATCAGATTGGTAATACAAACAGCAGGGAAGACAAGGTTTGCTTAAAGTTCTCAGTTTTGGTGGCCTCGAATGAGTGGAAGCACATAAAGATTGAGGACAATGATGATGTCAAATTTTTTATGAAGTACAATTAAGAGGTAACACCTTCAAAACTAGCTCCCTTACTCGTGAGTATAGAAGATAAAGGACTCACAAATGATGTAGTTGATAGTATGCATATCATGAGAGATAGTAGTCGGATGGGTCGTTCTTCAGTTGCCATTGTTGAAAGCAATGAAGTAAGTCGGAATAATACAAATGTCACTAATGTGGGAGGTGATGTTGGGACAGATTTTATGGACATGATTGATTTTAGCGAGGTGGAGGAGATGCATGGTGGTGATAATGGTACTGAAAGAAATGAAGTGTCAATGTACTCTGCCCCTCCTATTTTGGGCCGCTTGAACACATCTACCCAATTGCCAATAATGCGTTTAGGAGGAGAATTTGAACCCACTCGTGAACATTATTGGAGTCAAATGGGGGAACAGAACCTATACAATGTGATCGATGTAAATGATGGAGAAGCATATTTGGACATAGGGTATTCGCGAAGTGATTGGAATCCGAAAATTAAAGTTGGGCAAAATTTCTCTAGTAAGGGAGCATTGTTGACGAAGTTACGGTTGACGGCATTGAGAGGCCACTTTGAATTTAAGGTGCAATTCTCTTGCACTAAGAGGTTGCTTGTGGCTTGTTGTCAACGTCCATGCCCATGGCGGGTCCGAGCATCGAGAATTGGAGAATACAACTTCACGATTGTGAGGTGTACAACTGTCCATGAATGTGATTTGAGGTTCGTAAATGACAACCATCGTCAAGCAATCGCAGCACTTGTAAACACTTCATTTAAAAGGAAGTTGAAGGATTCTCGGACAATATACACACCAAGTGACATTATGAGAGATGTGAAACACAACTTTGGTTTGACCATCCATTATCCGAAAGCTTGGAAAGCAAGGGAGTTAGCTCTATTGTCCATTAGAGGATCATCCGAGGAGGTTTATTATATCCTTCCAGCCTATTGCTATGAATTGGAGCGTATGAATCTCGGCACAAAGACACACATCCAAACTGATGAGAACAATCACTTTGTGTATTTATTTATGGCAGTTGGCGCATGTTTGGACATAGGGTATTCGCGAAGTGATTGGAATCCGAAAATTAAAGTTGGGCAAAATTTCTCTAGTAAATGATGGAGAAGCATATTTGGACATAGGGTATTCGCGAAGTGATTGGAATCCGAAAATTAAAGTTGGGCAAAATTTCTCTAGTAAGGGAGCATTGTTGACGAAGTTACGGTTGACGGCATTGAGAGGCCACTTTGAATTTAAGGTGCAATTCTCTTGCACTAAGAGGTTGCTTGTGGCTTGTTGTCAACGTCCATGCCCATGGCGGGTCCGAGCATCGAGAATTGGAGAATACAACTTCACGATTGTGAGGTGTACAGCTGTCCATGAATGTGATTTGAGGTTCGTAAATGACAACCATCGTCAAGCAATCGCAGCACTTGTAAACACTTCATTTAAAAGGAAGTTGAAGGATTCTCGGACAATATACACACCAAGTGACATTATGAGAGATGTGAAACACAACTTTGGTTTGACCATCCATTATCCAAAAGCTTGGAAAGCAAGGGAGTTAGCTCTATTGTCCATTAGAGGATCAGCCGAGGAGGTTTATTATATCCTTCCAGCCTATTGCTATGAATTGGAGCATATGAATCTCGGCACAAAGACACACATCCAAACTGATGAGAACAATCACTTTGTGTATTTATTTATGGCAGTTGGCGCATGTATTAGAAGGTTTCGTTCTTCCATGCGCCCAGTGATAGCTGTGGATGCCACTCATTTATAATCCAAGTACAAGGGTGGTATGTTTGTAGCAAATGCATTTGATGGTAATCAAAATATATATCCTCTTGCTTTTGGGATCGGGGATTTGGAGACGGATGCATCATGACATTGGTTTTTCACTAAACTTTATGAAGCCATTGGTGAGTGCCCCAATCTTGTTATCATTTCTGATCGCAATGTTAGCATAGAGAATGTGTGGAACAAAGTTTTTCCAACAGCGCAACATGGCATATGCTTTTATCATATGAAGGGGAACATGAAACGCACTTGCAAGTTGAAAAAGTGTGATCAAATACTTATGCACTTTGAGCAGGCTGCGAAATCTTATTCCATTGCTGAATTTGATTGTCATTTTCAAAAGATCAAGAGAAAGGAACATGTTGCTGAATATCTTGAACGGGCATGGTTACATAAGTGATCTAGAGCTCACATGGATGGACGCCGCTACAATGTAATAACAACAAATATTGCGGAGTCAATAAACTCAGTACTTAGGTTTGCAAGGATGCTACCAATGGTTCATTTGATATGAGAAATTATTAATCTCCTTGTGAAATGGTTCACCGAACGTTCTAAGTTGGCTTTGAATTGCACAACAACATTGTGCCCCAATTTTGGCGAGAAGAAGTTGAGGAATAGGTTGGAGGATGCTGCAAGGATGAATGTCGTTAAAATAAATAATGCACAATTTAATGTTTTGGATGGTGATATGGACGGCCTCGTAGATTTAACGAACAACAGTTGTAGTTGTAGAAAGTTTCAGCTTGAGCAGCTACCTTGCAAGCATGTAGTTGCAGTTTGCCGCTTCTTGAAATTAAATGTATACTCGAAGGCTTCTCAGGATTACACTCGGAATACCTGGTTGGATGCTTATTCGGATAGCATCTACCCGGTACAGCCTCACGGAATGTGGGTTATTCCTGGACGATGTTCGAAGTCGAGTTGTGTTGCATCCCCTGACAAAGGTCATGCCAGGCATGTGGAAGAAGCTAAGAATTCCCTCGCAAGGAGAGGGCACCATTACAAGAAAGTGCTCAAGGTGCAGTTTCACAGGCCACAATAAAAGCACCTGTAAAAACAATATTCCACTGCGCAATGTATCTTAGACAATATGATTTGTATTGCTTTGGTAGGTCATGTAAACTTTAATTTTATTTGTGGTGGGTTTCGTGTTATGTTGAATGTGAATTCTATTAAATTTGCATAATTTGGGTTGCATTGCTATACAACATGTTGTGTTGCCTATTTATATTCACAATATCGCTATCGTATTGTAATAGTATTGCCTTCAGATTGCCATTATATTGTACTGTTATTATACTGGTATTGCTATTGCAATGTAAATTGTGAGTGTGAAATTAAATGTCCTGCAATGTAACTCCAAATGGATCCAAAACATTAAAGTTCTTAGAATTCCATTATTACACAGTTACCGTGATACTCCTACTACACCTTCTTTTTGATTACAAATTCAGCCGATGCATGGGCCAAATGTAGGGCAAATACAATGTGAAATGTCCTATGTGTTTGACTACATTTAGTTGTTGAAGGAGCATTACGAATGTTAACCCCAACAGATTGCTCATGTCTTGCCAAGAACACCCTTGAATTTATGCAATGTGCCCAAGCCAGTCCTAAATCCTGGACTCACCCATCTGCCCCTGATGTGTGCAGGCACTCCAAGTTTTCCAACCTCGCCCCATTCGCTCCATCATGTGGCCCAATAAAATCCACCACTTGGTTGGTGACAACCACCGCCAACCCAAACTTATTTGCTAAAGCCTTCAATGTCCCAGATATCTTGAAGAACATTTCAGACCACCATTTCAAATCTACTGGTGTTGTCTGATACTATGATCGGAATAATGCAGCAATGGAATCAATGACCATGAGTTTCACAGGTAACCAGGTGTGATCAATGGCAATAAATGCTTGTATGTCTTGAATGACATGGATGAGTTGTTGAGCATTATGAACGCCATAAACATATATGTCTTCCAATGGCTCTAACCCTATTAAGTTGGGGTATGACACGTGATAAAGGTTGCCTAGTTGTTGCAATTGACGAAATGAGAAACTGAATTTTGTGAATATGTAGAGGGAGGAGCCCCCAGTCCGCCATGTGAGGGTGGGAGCTGAGCTCTTACCGTAAGTTGGAGACAAAGTTGCGTCTTCCCGGAACCGCTCTCCCCTACCAATTCTGTTATGGAGTTGCAGGGTATCCCACCCCCCAAGCAGCCATCTAGTATTGGGCATATGATGGATAATTTAGGGGTTGAAAGAGGAAGGAGCATGAGGTTTTGTGGTGTCATTTTTCTATAATTTAGGGGGGAATGTGATGGTGCTACAAGGCATGAATTGTATATATAGAGTCCATATTGAAGGTCTATAATGTAGGCCATATGTCTTTTAAGGGATGTATACTTCATCCCTTTTCCAATTTGTAATTAAATTTTTGTTTATTTGTTTGTATTTTTTTTGGGACCAAATCATTTAAAAAACATTCTAATGCAGTACCTACTTTAATAGGATCGTATTGTAACTCTATTGTAACTCTATTGTGTTCTTATTGACACCATATTGCCATTATACGCATGTTTATTGTAGAGTTATTGCCGCTATATCGCCACTAACTGGACACAGATAAACTATATACGCACAAATACAAAAGGAGGCATCATAATTCCATAAAATCCAATTTCCAAACTTACATAATACAACAACAGGCCACCCCATAGTTACATAATACAAAAAGAGGCCACCTTATTGTTCCATTTTCCCTGCCTGTTGACACATTCGAAATTGCATACTCTTCAATTGCGGCGACCGTGACCCATGAAATTCATGACCCCGCCCACAGTGATGTTGCCCCAGTTTCCTTCTGGATCCACTATTTTTGCAAACTTATGAAATAGTTCGAATCCGGTTTCAACTTGTTGTTGCTTCAACTTGGCCATTTCGTCAGATTCCTTGAATACCATAATTGCAGTGGCAGGGGCAATTTCAATTTTTGCTTTCATACCCTTTATATGTAGGAGATGCATGCGGGCATGATAACAAGAGGTAATTGTGCGCTTTTTTATGACACTCCACCTAGCTTGGCCCTCCAAAAATTTTGAAACTATGTCTGCATGGAGATTTTTGAAAAACATGGTATTGCCTCGACATTGTTGCATGCCATGGACCAAGTCTCCAGTGAGTGAATTGGGTGACTTGGCTTGTGTTTCAGTCTCCCTTCCTTCAGTAATTGAAAGCGTTGGGTTTGGTGTGAGGTTATGGTCCATGGTTTTGGATATTTATTGTAGGCTGGTGTAGGACTTAATTGGAGAAAATTGGGACTAAATGCGATGTGAGTGAAATCAGTGGGAAAGGTAATGGCTGCAAGCAGGAGTTAATGTGATGGAAGTTTTCATTGCATAGGGTTGATTAATATAAGCATGTATTAATGAGCTGGAGTAAAATCAGAGAGTTATTGGTGGGAGGGATTGGGGGGAGTAATTGGCTGGAGAGATTGACGGGAGTCTTGGGCGGGATAGTATTGGGCGGGAGTTATTACCCAGTTGGCAGTATGCCTTTTTGTAATATATTTCTATTTTGGATTTTCCGAATTTGGTAATTTTCCCATTATCTAATTGAAATAATTTGCCTAATTCACCAACTAATTCAAATTGTCCAATATGGTAATTGTCTTAGTTCCCATTTCTACAATCTCAATTCGTTTCCATTTTTCCATTATTCTTATTTTCCTATTTTCCTATTTTTCAAGTGTCCTTTTTTCCAATTTTCCAAATTTCCAAATTTCCAATCTTCCAATTTTCCAAATTTCCAATTATCCAATTTTCCATGTGTCTTTTTTCCTATTTCCAATTTTCCTTTTTTTCCTATTTCTAATTTTCCAATTTTCCATTTTCCCAATTTTCCAAGTTTCCTTTTTTTTCCTATTTCCTACTTTCCAATTTCCCAAGTTTCCTTTTGTTCTATTTCCAGTTTTCCTATTTTCATATTTTCCCATTATCTAATTGAAAAGTTTTGCCTAATTTGCCTAATTCACCAACTAATTCAAATTGTCCAATATGGTAATTGTCTTATTTCCCATTTCCGCAATTTCAATTTGTTTCCTATTTTCCTATTTTCCAAGTGTCCCTTTTTCCTATTTCCAATTTTCCAATTTTCCAATTTTCCAATTTTCCAATTTTCCTATTATCCAATTTTCCTTTTTTCCAATTTTCCACGTTTCCTTTTTTTTTTTTCCTATTTCCAGTTTTCCAATTTTCCAAGTTTCCTTTTGTTCTATTTCCTATTTTCCTATTTTCCTATTATCCAAGTTGCCTTATTTCCTATTTTCCAATGATCCAATTATCCAATTGGCCAATTTTCCAATTTTTCCTATTTTCCAAGTGTCCTTTCTTCTTATTTCCAATTTTCCAATTTTCCTATTATCCAATTTTCCTTTTTCCAATTTTCCAATTTTCCAAGTTTCCTTTTTTTCCTATTTCCTATTTTCTAATTTCCCAGGTTTCCTTTTGTTTTATTTCCAATTTTCCTCTTTTCCAAGTTGCCTTATTTCCTATTTTCCAATTATCCAATTATCCAATTGTCCAATTGTCCAATTTTCCAATTATCCATTTTTCCAATTTTCCAATTTTCCAAGTGTCCTTTTTTCCTATTTCCGATTTTCCTATTTCCAATTTTCTAAATTTCCAAGTTTCCTTTTTTTCCTATTTCCGATTTTCCAATTTTCCTTTTGTTCTATTTCCAATTTTCCAATTTTCCTATTTTCCAAGTTTCCTTATTTCCCATTTTCCAAATTTCCAACTTTGCACTTTTTCTATTTTCCAATTTTGCTATTTTCCAATTTCCTTTTCTCAAATTCTCAATAAATGCTTAGTTACATAGTCCTTTTTTGGCCTGAAATCCACAATTTCCAATTTCCCATTAAGGTTTGGTTTTTTTTCATTTGTAAGCCACTTTTATTATTGTTAATGTAATGCTCTACTGCTGTAAATGACAACCAAGGAGTAAATGGTGTAGTTTGCAATCCCATCAATTTAATGCACCAACTAAATACCCAATATACTTCACATAAGTTCCTACATATAACTAAAGCTTTCTATATATAACTACAGCATAGGCAAATTCTTAACGGGAAAGGTAATTATTCTTCCTGAAAGGCAAACATTCTCCACTAAAGCTGACCATATTGTTGTTTACAAGTGTTCACACCGTCCAACTGGAGATTGAATGTAACTTTTTTTTTTTTTTTTTGCAGTTTAGGAGCTGAATTGTCCCAAGCAATACTTAAAGATGTTGGATGTACACCCTCCAAACGAGCATGTCAGTTACCCAGGAGACCAGCCGTGGCATGTACCGTTCCCATCTACATCTCTAACTCCCAATCACGATCCCACTTCATCTGGAAGTGAGGCTAAGAGCAATGATCCGCTTGACAAAATCTATGCCGTCAAGCACGACCTCCAATATTTGTCTAAGGCAACAGATTGGTGGGAGAGCAAATGTGATATTCATGGCCAAGTTATGGGAAACTTGACCAACAAGTTGAACAAAGCATATGCTGGAGAAATGAAGCAAACTCTAAAAGCAATAAGTCGAAGCAAAGAGTTAGAGTCCCTCAAGTTAAAATTGGAAGAGACAAAGAAATATGATGTCGAAAAATTCACAAAATTTGAAGAATATAACCATGAAATGGTTGAATGTTTTAACAACGGCTTCGAAATGTTTTGAGATTATGCTTCGGTCATCTCACCAAACTACAATTGGAGTGAAATTAATGTAGCTGGTGTCTGCGAGGTGCTGAATATGGGTAGAGAGGGAATGGCTCATCATAGCCTCGTGCATCTAGCGAGGAGGAAGGCTAAAGATGTGGATCTTTTGATGGACCTCTAGTAAGGGTGAGTGCTGGTTCGGTTCATGCGGTGCTTGGGTGATGCGATGTCAAAGTGTTGCCTTGCTTTTCCCTTTGCGGGATAGTATTGTTAGGGTTCGGTGGCGATTTATTTTGCATGTCTAAAATGTAGTCTGTAATGGATGTGTGTGTATTGTATGTAGATTGACTTAATATTGCTATCCTATTGTATGTGTATTGTACTACTATTGCCTGTGTATTGTATAGATATTGTATGTATATCGAGATACTATTGCTATCGTATTGCAATTATATTGCCCTAATATTGCCTCTCTAGTGTATGTATATTGGCCTAATATTGCTATTATATTGTATGTATATTGACTAGGGCTCATGAATGGGTTTACGGTGTAGGCCCTACTTCATTAAAAAAAAATAAGAAGACGACGAGAAAGAAACAATGTGCCTTTCAAAAACAAGCATTCAGGTGCATCATAATTGCACCGTAAGACATTGTAAGAAATTATTTTAAAAAATAATAACTACTAAAAAATAATTTACAAAAAAAGGAAGGTATGAATAAATATGCAAGTGCTTGGTGATGGGTTGAAGAAAAGCATGATTACGTTTGGTGGTTTGATTACGTTTGGTGATACGAGATGATGTTCGTCTTAATCTTCATATATGTAATTGTTGTATTAATAATTGACACAAATTCATCTCGTAATCATCCAATTATTAAAGCTAAGTAAATGAAATGAAACAAAAGAAGAAGCCCAAAATAAACACAAACAGCAATTTCTAGCACCCTTTTATCGCCACTGTATCGCCACTCTATCACCAGTTTATTGCGTTTTAGGCAGAAAACGAATTATGCACTTTCTCTTTTTTTTCATTTTTGACATATGTCCATTGTTGGACCTCTAACTTGTCAACCAATTATGCAAATTTCGTGTTCTGTATATGGTTGGATTGACCATAGAAAAATTAAGAAAACTACACACACTAAATGTCAAAAATGGATACAAAAATGAGCAGAATTCAGTGGAAACAAACACGTCATTTCAAACAAGTAAACTGTTATACCTCCATAAAGAGCAAATATGTTTATATATGGAGGTGTACGAAATAGTTCAACTTCACAACGTACATAATAAGTTTGCTAACCACGACGCCAACTGAAAACAAAACCCCAAAATGGAAACAGTTTATGTGCCATGTAAGGCAATTAGCCACCGCTTGTACACTGTACAATATTACCCTTCACAATGTACAACAGGGCCCAAGACCCGGGAAATGATTTCACTTTGCTACACATAATAACTAAACCAACTAGCTCTATCAAAAAGGCTGGATTACCATATAAAGCACCTCCAGCAAAGCTTCTATGTCTGCATCTTCATATAAAGGACTTCCTGACATAATTAAGGAGCATAGTGAATTCCCAAGTCATAAGTGAAGACTGAACTCAAGTCACAGACATTATGACATTTACCTCATATATATGCCTCCCCCCTTAAACCCTCTATTGCAAGCTTGAGTCGGTAATATTTGATCTTCGAAGGGTCAACTCTATCCAACGAAATGTCAACACTGAGATGCTCAATGAATTTCACTGTCATGATTTCATAAGAGGTACTGTTGGGGCAATAATTTCAGAAATTAGAACTGCAGTTATGTACAATATCGATAAACTGCACTAAATTCACAAAGCTTACCCATTTCGTTGTTGTGTCACATCTCCAATGCTGCAAACTATGAATGGCGTAAATGTGGACATTTTCATCCCCTTTTGCTTAACCTCTTCAACCTCAGAAGCGTCATAAAAGTGCATATCGTACAACACCCGTGCCAGCGTATCGCTAATAGGGTGCAGATATTTAACTAGCTTCGAAGTGGAGGTAAAAGCAATGTAGGAGTCATACACAGTTGCAGTATGTTCTGACGAAGTCAATTTCGATTGCAACCCAGTGAGACCCTTGAATATTATATGAAAAATAGACCTTCCGGACTTTTGTCCAAGCTTGCCCATACCCGTGTTGCCACGTACCGCACACATAGTGATGTATATTGTTCAAGTTGCTGGGTGGAAGGTCAATGGTGTTTGAAGCAGCTGTCTTCTTTGATCCTCGTTTCTTGGCAGGCCATTTGACCAGCTCTAGAAATTGCTGGAGACATTGAAATTAAGGCATGTTACAGAATGACAAACCGATGCAACTGAAAGCAGTGAATGTAACATGGTAACATGTTTACCTGCAAGCAATAATCTGCCGTTGTCCAGTGAGTTCCAAATACCAACGGATGAGAGAGTTGCCTTTTCCAAGATGAGAAAGGTTGCCATGTCAAGGTGCTGGAAGTTGACGTATATAATATGAGCACAATTTCATACAAATGTATACTTAACAAAGGTGAGAAAACAATTGAATTATCCTAATGAAGTAGGGTTCAAATTCTTACCCTTGAGCTAATCCATTCCGTATCATCGATCAATTTGTAGAAAAACTCATGGCCCACTGAACATGATTCCAGCTGCACCTCCGCACTACAATAGGCAAACTTGCAACGGTGAATTTTGTACTCATATAATAATTGTGAAATTGTAAATTATGACAAATACACAAATGTATATTAAAGGTAGCTACATTTTCTCATTGGTATATCATTGCATACTACAATAACATGAAGATTAGATTTCCAAGGTAAAGAATCCTAACCTTATATCGTTTTTCCAGGCAGTGCAAAACTCTACTACTGCCTTGACATCTTCAATGGGCAGGGGTTTAGTTGGATCAAAACATGGCGGGGTTGCATCCGCATCCGAAACACTCATTGTCATCTTAAGGATTGGTAAATGGACTCAACAATATCTGGGCCGGTCGCTTCTTTCTGCATCCTTTACCTTCCACCTCTTGTTTTTCAACAGTCACACTACCTTCGTCATCACCAGCCACAACAACTTTGGGTATGATGGGAGGATTCATCTGACCTCCCAATGGCATAATGTCAGTTATTTTCCAATCCTCTAACCAAAAAAAAAAAGTTTTTTTGCAGATTTCTCCGCACCCGTCCACATCTTCTGGAGTAGGAAGCTTCTCAGATTCTGGTTGCTTAGCTTCTTGATGCACATGTATGTGAGAAACTGAAGCGCCCATTTCTGCCTCTTGGACTTCCTTGGCTACGCAAGGTTCGGCTCCATCACCGGGGACTTGTGCTTCCATTGTTGCCGGTTCTGGAGGCGGACTAACATATTCATGTAAAGGCGACATGTCATTGTTGCCTCCTTCATTTGTATGAGGACTACCGAGTTCCTCCTGCCCCTTCCCCACGTTCATTCAACCCACAATTTCGTTTTTTCAAGTGCTCTATCTCCAGCTTAAAATAGTGTTCGATTGAAGCGAGGGTCTTGCCGAAATCCTCCACACACTTTTTATTTTTTTAGACTCCTTTTCAAGTTTCAACGACTCCTTCCATACCATTTCTTCCAAGTCCTGCACTCTGTTTCGAAGTGCTCGATTTGAACTGGCTACCTTGGCCAATTCATCCATTGTCCTTTGAAAGTCACGCTTCAAAGTGCATAACTCAGTGGACGGGACTTTACCCTGCATTCAGTTATAATGCAACTGTTACAATACTTCCAAAATATAACTCAAATACAACTAGTTTTGCTCTACTGATTATATAGCAGCGCCATTAAGTTTATTATGACGTATATATTGGAAAAAGGTCATGCTTACCTTAGAAGACGACGGAAGGATAGCAGTTTCGTCAAACAAATCATCTTTTTCTTCTACAAAAGCAGAAGTTCTGGTTTTTTCTTCGGCGTCATCGCCAAAAAACTCAACAATTTCTTCAATGTCGTCAACACTATCACCACAAGTCCAATAGTGCTGCTGCTTGTCAATTACAATTGGGCGGAGAAGTTGCACATCAACCTGCAATTTACACATACAATATACATATCAATAAACTTATTATATTTTCATATGCATAACATTATCATTAAAAAGCTAACTAACCTCACGGTTCTCGAATACTTGGCTCATTAGCTTATGAAAACGAGCCGAAGTATTGCTCCTCCAATGTAGTATACGAGGGATGTAGGCATTCTCTTCATGCACGACAAAATGCAGTGCAGCCAACGCTGGAAAGACCTCATAAGCCCAAATCTAGTTTGAAGAATAGAACGTTAGTCATTGTAAACAAATGAAATTAAACTTAAACATGAATGAAAATGTGCTCACCTGAAGTGCAAAGGCAAAACCTTTGATGTGGTACTCTCTTGGTCTACCAGTTGTCATTGTCTTTGCTTTCTTTTAAGATTTTTTTATTTTTACAGCTTTTTTGGGCACTTTTACTCACTGGTAATCTGCACAAAGTGCCCTTAAAAGTGAGGCATTTGTCTTGGCATAAGAAACAACACCCCATGGATACTTCACAAACTCTTCCAGGTCTTCCGCCAATTTCAAATACCGCATGTCAATGTGGACATGTTTTTCATTACCCAACAGCACAAAAACAACAAAGTATAGAAATCCAGGCTTGAATACATCCTCCTCATTCAGCGCAATCGAGGAAGGTTTTTTCTAGTTCCAAAAGGCTGACAGTTTTATCGTTGCAAAAGTACTTCCTTTTCAATGAGCAGTTCTCATTAGTGCAATCCGAATGAAAGGAAGGTTTTCAAACCTTACCCATGTGACGACGCAAAATTGATGCGCCGTGAATTGGATCACCTTATTGCCAATGATGAATTTTATCCCATTGACTTGGGAAATTGTCTTCAGATCAACCTTCCTCAGGAGCAAGCTGTGGAAAATTTGTGAAGTCCACTTAAGGTCCTCAATGAGTAAGAGATGACCAAAACAACTCTCTTCAAACCTTTGTAGCTGTTGCGGACTAAATTTCTCTTTTATGGTACTGATTGCGGTCTTTGTATGGGAAAGGGACAACGCCTTTCCCTGGAACTTTTCTTCCTCAGCAATCATCAACTTCACTTTAGAAACCATATTTCCCTGCACACCAACATTATACAAATAATTTCAGGCCGTTGAAATCTACATAATAACAAGCAACAAACACACAATACACAGGCATATCAAGGCAATAGGCAGGAGATATATCAGTGACAAACGTACAATATAGACAAAAGAGGGAACCATATCACAGATACATATTGCCAAATCCCAAAGGAATATATGATCATGAAACCAAACAAGATCAGGGAAAATAAGAAGAAACGTAAAAAGGGCGAAACATAAAGAATAAAGACAAAAGTCCGTATTTTATAACCAAGCAAACTCTCCTCGGTTATGTTGTTTAGCTAAACAAACTAGAAATAGGAAGGAAAATGTCAATGTTCCCTCATTTACAAGTAACTCATCTCCTATGTTATGTAACATTCAATAGCTAAAACAAATGAAGAAAAATATGTGATAATCAAATATTAGTCCTTAAAACATATCATGGTCAAATCCCAGATACACAGTACAATATATAGTTAGCATTATACCTGCACGAATGTGTTTGTAAATAAAGAACTTTTCCCTTCTTCAAACTCGCAGAAGTATAAAGAGTTTTCTTCAAACTCTTGTTAGCAAAAATGCTTATACTGTACTTAATCCTGAAGAAATTTCAAAGAATGAACTTAGGAATGTGCAATAATCATTGATGGATAGGGAAACAAGAAGAAAGAAAAAATGAGCAACAAAACACATGAGATGAAGTAAAAAGAAGCAATATTTCTGTGAACGTTTAAATTTTCAGAAGACTACAATAACAAAATTCCAAATCAGGTAACTTCATAAGCTGCGTCCTATTGGATTAGAGTGTTTGGTCCAGCTCTTTCTTATTGTAATTTGGTTGTGGCTTTCTCATGAGCGTATTGTGCATAGTCTTTAATAATCTTTTCTTAAAAAGGAAAAAAAATAGTTGCCATGCTGCACACAATATGTTTGAGTGAAGCAATTAACATGCATTCCTAGGTTGAGGTGTTACAGACAGCACAAGAGGCAATTTTGAAAAGATAAGAAGTTTTTCCTACAAGAGCACTAACACTGAGATTCAAGGATTATTCATTAGATGCCTTGAATGTCTGTAGCCCTAGAATCAAGAGTTTTTTTAATTCTAAGAAAGAAAAGAAAACTTATATCGGATCCAAATAGAAAAGAGGTTCATTGAGGTTCATATTTAGTATAAAGGAACCTCGTTTAACGTATATGGGGGATAGAGTTCAAGAAAAACCAAAAGAATGTCTCCACAAACGAACAAATGAGTATCAACCTAGTGCAATATAATTAACCAAAAAAATTTATTATGAATGCATAAAACATAAGTCTGTATTGTAAAATGAACATATAACAAGGTGACTCATCAACAAATTCAAAGTGGACAATTATTTTCAAAGAATCTGACAGCTGCCCGAGAGAACTGGGGAGTTAAGGCATGAGATGCAAACATGATAAACACCGTTAAGCACTCGGACGAACCCATGCTATAATATAATAGATATTATTAGATAGTTATACATGCTGAGAATGTCATTGCTTGGGTTAAAATATAGCACACGTCTCAAATTCATTCCACATAACGAAAGAGAATGCAAGTTTGTAGTTAATACAAACATCTAAAAACCAAGGCTCAGCATAATTAAAGGGTAAGAAATATGTGGTGTACCAAGGAACCCCTAAACCCTAAACCAATTTTGAAGAAACCCCTAAACCAATTTCATAGAAACCCATAAACCCTAAACCAATTTCAGAGCAACCCCTAAACCCTAAAACCCTAAACCAATTTCGAAGAAACCCCTAAACCAATTTCATACAAATCCATACACCCTAAACCAAATTCAGAAAAAACCCCTAAACCCTAAGAAAATGACGATGAACAGGTACCTTGTGGATGTGAACCGTGGAGTTAAGCTTCGATGAACAGACACGCGAGGGAGGAAGACCACTGCATCAGAGAGAGCTGCACAAGAGAGACTGAGAAAGACCGAAGAGAGGAGTGAGAGAGCGCGAGAGAGAGAGAGACGGAGCCAAGAGAGTTGAGAGAGAACACAATTTATGAAAAAGTGATATGTGTGCAATCAGTAGACAATAAAGATGTATTTATAAGCGGTAGTTTTAAAATTTTAAGGGATGGGTGGTATTTTCAATTAAAATTATAAAAAGGGTGGCATTTTGAGCTATTTCCCTTTTATTTTTATATTTTTCACAAGAACACCAATGTGAACAGGTCAACACCATGCTGGCAGGTTTGTGAATTAGACATGATTATTTGTTAAATACTACTATTAACATTTCAAATTAGGTTCAAAATTAAGAACCAGAGTTTGACAAACACGTTTAACAATTTTATAATTATATGAAGATGACGAAAGCTTCTTTATTTAACGGACCTTATGGATAAATAAGAAACTATCATAGTAACAAATTTTTTGTCTCAATAAGGGCTCGTTTGGGAGTGCTTCTTTCAGAAGCGCTTATGCCAGGAGCGCTTATGTCAGTATCGCTTATGACATAAGCGCTTCTACAAAGAAGCAGTTTGTCGTTTGGATGTCACATTTAATAGTGCTTTTACAGTAGATAAAAGCACTTTTGATATTTTGTTGAGTGTTTGACTGACACAGTAAAAAGCGCTTTTAAAAGTGCTTTAAAAAAATTTAAAGAATCCCAAAATATTATAATAAACATAGGAAATAAAAATTCACAGGATCCCAAAATAAAAACACGACTTAAAAAAGTATGAACCTCATCAAGTATAATTTTTAATCATTTTTTGAAAATAAAAAAGGAGACATAAGAAGATTTATGAGGCCATGATGCCTAGCAAGGGCTTGGTGGTTGATGTTGTTAGTTACTACACATTGATAAATGGATATTGTAAGAATAAAAAGATTGACGAGGCCATGATGCTTTTTCTGGATATGTCTCATAAGGGACTAGTTCCAAATACCGTTACTTATAACACTCTTCTGATGGTTTTTGCAAAGCTGGTACAGGTCCAGAATGCACAAAAGTTGTTCTACGAGATGCAAGCTTGTGGCCAACTTCCAGATGTCCAAACTTATGCTGTTCTCCTGGATGGCATGTGTAAAAACCGACAACTTTCTACAGCAATGCAATTATTTAGAGAGATGGAAGCGAAAAAATTGGATATTGATATTGTGATTCACAGGTATTCTTATTAAAGGTTTGTGCATAGCTGGAAAAATTGAATCAGCAAGGGATCTCTTTTGTGGTTTATCATAAAAAAGACTTCAACCTAATGTCAGGACATACAATATAATGATTAATGGACTCTCTATCGGGGGCCTAACAATAACAAGTGAAGCGGAAAAGTTGTTGGTTGAAATGGAAGGGAAAGGCTGTTCTCTAGATGGTTGCACATATAACACAATTATCAGAGGGCTTATCAGTAACAAAGAGACATAAAGGGCGATGGTACTTATTCAACAAATGGTGGAGAAGGGTTTATTTGCAGATGCATCAACAACGGAGTTGATAGTTCAATTACTGTCGAAAGATGAAGTGGATCCTGCTTTGTTGTCGTTGATAAAAGAATCACTGTGAAATTAATTTGCATCTGTGGACAATGAACTGGTGCATCTTTGACGACCATAAAGGTATTACAGTGGTCGTGGGCAGTGTTTTGGTTTTAATAGGAGAGAAAAAGAGACAAAAAAAAGGGTATTTTGGCATTTAAAAAAATTAAATGTTGGTATTTTCGGGATTTTAAAAGTTTCATTAAAGGGAGCCAAGTGCTTCCCGTGTTTTTTGTCCTGCAGCGCTTTTAAGAAGAAGCACCTCTCAAGTGCTTCTTCCAAAACCACTCCAAGTGCTTTTAGATCTCACCAAAAGCGCTTTTGCAATTTTTGCCAAACACCATTTTAAAAAGACAGAAGCGCTTTCACCCATTTAGAAGCATTTTTCGCTGCTCCAAAAGCACTCCCAAACGAGCCCTAAGCCCCTACAAGTGTGATGGACTTCCAAGTCTAACACATGGACAACATATATTGGATGACGTGGGAGCTCCTAGAGATCTCCCTATTTTAAGAGCTGGACAGAAAGCATGGTTAGAGGTGGGTTTTTTCAATTCCTCCCTAAATTTTAGCTAAGGAGGTGGTTTAGGCAGTCCATTGTGAATGCTCTAAGTCCCTTAACTTTTGGGAATATTTTTGCTCACCACTTTAACTAAAGATGTATGCTCACCACCACTCTTAAAGCTTGACACATGTCCTATTTATATGAAAATTTAAAAAAAAAAAATTGAAAAAGAGCCCACAGCCCAATTTTCTCCCCTTTTTCCTCCTTCCCCCTTTTTTTAAAATAAAAAATTTATTTCCTCCCCTCCCCCGACCCTTCTCTCTCCCTCTCTCACTCTGTATCTCTCTCTCCCTCAGTTTAAATTTTGATTACATGGTCTTGCATGGTTGATCTTATTGAGGTTAAGCTTTTCGTGATCTTAGTATGATTAGATTGATCAATGAAATTTAAATGCAGATTAGTTCATTAAAAAAACACAATCTTCCCATTTTCTTGTTTTTATTAGGAACCAAAGTAAATCAAGTAAATATGTAATTGCTAATCGAATACTATAAAGAAGTTGCATATGTATGCATATGGATTTCAAACTGGAGACAAAATCCAGAAGCTTCGCTATAATAATGGAGTCTCCAATTTCCTTCCACGATACTAATAGTAATTAATTATTAAATTGAAAAATTAAATATGATTACAAGAAAAGAAAAAGAAAAATGTAAGTTGCAATACAGCTGATGATGTAGAAGAAAAAAATTAAATGCGGATTCTGGAAATCTGAATGGAAATGATCAGGCGAAGAGTGAGAGAGGGAGAGAGTGGGGGGAAGAGGAGAGAGAAAAGGGAGAAGAGAGGAGTCAGGGCTGGAGGAGGAAAGAAATTATATATAAAAAAGGGAAGGAGAAAAAAGAGGGAGAGAATCGGGATGTGTGCTGGCCTTTGGGCTCTTTTTATTATTTATTTTTTATTTTCATATAAAAGTTAACTAAGGTTAACTATGAGACAGGTGTCCGGGTCAAAATAAATGCCCTTTTAGGATCAAGATTCGGTCTCTCTGAGAGGAGAGGTGGGTCTCTCACGAGGAGAGGTGGTTCCTTTTAGCTCCCAAGGTGAGGAATGAACGCTGATAACAAGCAAATAGGCCAGGTGAGGTCAAAGATAGATAAAGGGCTTAACCGGCTGAGCCCGACGGGCAGAAAGGAGAGAATGTGTATTCCTGAAATGAGTACTAGAGAGGCATGGCTGAACAGACGGGACAAGGTGATGTGGGTTAATGACGATTTGGCCTTTCTGTGTAGCGTAATCAGTCATCGATGAGCAGAGAGGCCGGTGAGTAGGAAAGAGGTCCTGTTCAATCGTGAAAATGTTTGCTGGAAGAACCGTGGTCAAAGCAGACGGGATAAGGCGGTGGGGGATGATGAAGACAGTTTTCAAAGCCTGGTGCAGGTCTCACCACCGGGTTGCGGTGATTGCTGGTTGAAGCGGCGGCCCTGTGCCCTGTGCTTTGCTGAGGGGTGTTTTTCCTTAGGTTAAAATAAAAATAAAAAAAAAAAAAAAAAAGGGGGGGGGGGGGTAGTTTGAGCACTGGCTTGGGTTGTGTGCTTTTGAGTGGGAGGCAGACTTTTGTCTTTGGGTGCGCTCTTGAGTTTACTCTCCTTTTGAGGAGTCAGGGTGGGCGTGCAAAATGGAGGACATATGCCAGGGTACCATGCTGCTTTTAGGGAGCGCGGGTTTTCTTCTGAGATAGAATTTCAAACACCCTTTTTCTCTTCACGTAGTGGGACCCTCGGGTGGGGTGTTTTTCTTCTTTCTTTTGGTGCTCAGAAGGCGTGCTTCTTGTGTCCTGGGGCGTGGCGTTTGTCTTTTCAAGAACTATCGATGTGCATGGTCTGATACTACTGGGAAGATTTTGACAGAGGGTACTGCTGTGTTTCACCGGAATGGACATGGATGAGCTCGAGGCCAGGCTGGGTTCTAAACTCACGCTCTCGGGCAGGGAGCGGAAGGGGGTCACCCTTGAGCGGGAAGAAATTTCAGATACTCTGCTTGGGTTCCATTACAGCATTGTAGCAGAAGTTTACTCTCACCGAACTGTGAATCGGGAGGCTTTCATTGAATTATTCACCGGCCTTTGGAGAGGACGTGATGGAGTCTCTATCAGGGAGATTGGGGAGAGAAAATTCCTGCGCGTTTTGTTGAGCTACGAGACATGAGACGTGTGCTAGATATGGAACCGTGGGCTTTTCGCGATTCCCTGGTCCTGATTCCAGAGGAAACAAGGGAACACAAGAATTATGGTACTCCTCTTTGTAGGGGTGTATTCTGGACACAAATCCATGGGCTGCCACCATTGAGTATGACTGTGGCAGCGGTATCCAAGATTGGTAGCCTGATATGGGAGGTGCTTGACGTGGATAAATCCACAGGACGTGAATGCATTGGGCGCTTTGCCCGTGCCCGTATACGCCTCGATGTGAGACAACCACTTATGCGGGGGACTTTGGTGGCATCCCCTGGGGAAGAGGCATTATGGGTGGATTTTCGGTACGAATTTTTACCCATTACTGTTTGGCTTGTGGGTGCCTGGGGCACACAACCCAATCTTGTAAAAACTTACCAACGGAAGAAAAGAGAGAATTAGCCAGTGGAGGGAAGAAAATGGATACACAACCGTTTGCGGGTCTTGAGGCACTGGAAGATCTGAGGGGAAGGAGACTCAAACCTGGGGGAAGAAGTTCTCCTATCCGGGCGAATAGCGGGGAAAAACCAAAAATGGGGTATCGATGGCAAGGAAGACGTGAAGGGAGATCGGAGAAAGAGGGTAGCTGGCGTTCCCAGGCTTCGAATAACGAACAGGAATGGCGACCCACATCGGGTTCAGCGGGGAGCGTCACTACGGATGTGGAAAACATGGCCACATCGCCCTCCAAACCTAGGACTTCACGGGATGGAGGTCGCTCTCCTGGGAAAGTATGGCGGAGCTAATTAGGCAGCAAAGGGAGGAAGAAGAGAAACAAAGGAAATTAAGGGAGGTGGCTTACAATGCAGGCTTTTTCAGCTCAAGCAACAGGAGTGATAAATTCCATCATGAGGAAAAGGAAGTCAAAAATAGTGATGGAGCTGATCACACAGATCCCAACAAGTGATGGTGTGGCGATTGACCTCAACTTACTAGCGGAGCCTGAAATCCCTCATAGTGGGACCAATGCGACGCTGATGGTGGTGACGGAAGGACCACAAGAGCAGGTAGAGGAGGAACAAATGAGAACTAATCAGGTGCTGCTAGACTCTGACCCTTCAACCTGGAGCCCACCATCGCACGTCCAGGACAAAGACAGAAGGGAGGGCACCTGGTCATAGGGAAAAAAGAAGAGAGACCTGGAGAAGGAAACAGAGGTGAAGAAGCGGGCACGCAGGGAGCCAATGGAGAATGAGGTGGAGTTGGACTTGTTCCTGGGGTATACCACCAGAGAGAATCGGTATGCACATGGAAATGGAATGGCAGCGGAGACCGGCCAAACGGGTCTCCACGGTCATCATGAAAACAATGGTGTGGAACTGTCAGGGTATTGGGAGTGCCCTCGCAGTGTCCACTCTAAAGGAGCAAGTGAAGCTCCAAACTCCCGACATAGTGGTGCTTCTGGAAACCAAGAACAGAAGCTACCGATATGTTTATCTGAAAAAACAGTTGGGGATGGACTTTTGGCATGTTGTGGAACCACAGGGGACTGGGGGGGGCCTTTGTATGTTTTGGAAGGACCCGCAGATGGTTGTGTTAGTTAAGTACTCATCTTTCTTTATTGAGGTGGTGGTACAGGACGAGGAGAAAAATTTAAAATGGAGATTTTTCGCCATTTATGCTAGTACGGAGGATGGTGTTCGCCGGTCTCAGCTCTCTATGTTGAAAATGAGGATTCAAAGGTGCCAGGAAGCGTGTCTTTTAATGGGTGACTTTAATGATATCCTCACAACAATGGAGAAGGAGGGGGAAACCCCGGAACGAAAAAAGCCTGTCATATTTTCGAAGTTTTGTGGCGGACTGTGAACTTATGGATTTGGGGTTTGTGGGGCACCCGTTTACGTGGAGGAATCGTCGAACCAATGGCCATATTCAGGAACGGCTGGACCGGGGACTTGGGTGTGTGCGATGGCTGCAGATGTACCCTGATGCAAAAATCACCCATCACTTAGTTCCGGGTTCGGACCATGCGCGCTGTCCATGCAAACAGGTATTCCATCAAGGCGAAGGAAATGCCGTTTTATTTACCGATCCCCGATGGGGTATGGATAACGGCTGTCGAACCATAATTGTTGAGAGATGGATGAAATCTTTCGAAGGTTCTCGGGGGGAACATGTTTTTCAGAAACTTCGGTGGATAAAGAAAGGGTTACTAGATTGGAGAAGACGTGAATGGAGGAACTCGAAGGTACGAATTGAAGAGTTAAGGGGAAAGTTGAAGGAAGCTTATCAACAAAAAGCTTACGATGGGAGTTTAGTTCGGCATATGGAGGGGGGAGCTTTCTAGTGCAATTAAGGATGAGGAGATTTATTGGAAGCTTAAATCCCGTGTGCAATGGTTACAGGAATGGGATAAAAATACCAAATTTTTTCACTCAAAAATGATGGCTCGGAGACGTTGGAATTCGAATGCATGGTCTGGAGGACCAAAGTGGCACTTGGAAGGATGGTGAGCATGAAGTGAATATTATTGCTACCAATTATTTTGCAGAGATTTTTTCTACAAGCAACCCTATTGCTTTTCATGAAATCACCGATTGTGTGACCAAACAAGCCACAGCAGGTACAAAGGGAGAGTTTGAACAAAATGGTGACTGAGGATGAAATCATTTTAGCCATGAAGGAACTCCACCCAACTAAGGCCCCTGGGCCAGATGGGTACACGGGTAGCTTCTTTCAAAATTATTGGGACATCATCGGCAAGGACATTATTGATATGGTGAATGGTTTTTTTCATTCGGGAAGGATGACAAGGAAAATCAATCATACGCATATTGTGCTTATACCAAAGGTGTCCAACCCGCGGAAGATGACTCAATGGCGCCCCATCTCCTTATGCAATATACTGTACAAACTCATTTCTAAGATCCTGACGAATAGACTAAAACATGTGCTGCCAGAGATAATTAGCCTAAACCAGTCTGCCTTTGTTGAGGACAGGATTATTGTTGACAATATTTTAATTGTCCATGAAATTCTTCATTCCCTGAAATCCATCAAAGGAGCGGAAAACCGGCATATTGCTTTGAAGCTAGACATGTCTAAAGCCTATGAACGAGTGGAGTGGGGGTTTCTGGAGGCTATGATGAGGAAAGTTGGCTTGGGGAACAGATTCCTGCTCTTGGATTATGGAGTGCATCTCAACCGTTTCGTATAGTGTCTTAATTAACGGGGAACCTACAGGTCATATTATTCCAACAAGAGGCTTACGGCAAGGTGACCCTCTATCTCCTTTCTTGTTTCTTCTTTGTGCAGAGGGCTTATCTGCAATGATTAATAGTTATGAAGAGCGGGGGGGGAATCCAGGGCTTCCAGTTTCATCCGAGAGGTACAAGTATCACTCACCTTTTCTTTGCGGATGATTCCGTTCTATTTTGTAAGGCAAAAGTGGAAGAGGTGGCTTGTATACGACATATCCTGAAATGTTATGAGGAAGGCTTTGGCCAATGTATTAACCTTGAAAAAAGCTCCATTTTATTCAGTCACAATTGCCCTCGGAAAACTCAACATGAGTTGAAAACTGCTATGGGTGTACAACAGTGCAATGATTTTGGTAAATATTTGGGACTTCAGGCAAATTTTGGGGCTTCAAAAAAAGCGGTCTTTGAGGAGGTGCGTAGGAAAATTGGGGCGAAACTAAACGGCTGGTCTGAACAGTTTTTTCGCATGCAGGGAAGGAGACCTTGATCAAGGCAGTTGCCATGGCTATGCCAAATTTTGCTATGTCCTGTTTCAAACTACCGGTTAGGTTATGCAAAGATATTGAACAGGACATTGTTAAGTTTTGGTGGAAGAATCACAAGGACAAAAATGGCACTCACTGGGTTGGTTGGCAAAAGCTTTGTGCCCTGAAAACAGGCGGGTGGAATGGGCTTTAGAGAGCTTATGGGGTTCAATCTTGCTCTGCTTGCCAAAGTAGGGTGGAGAATTGTGCAGCACCCGGATTCCTTACTTGCTGTAGTTTTGCATGATAAATATTTCTTCGGAAAGGATTTTCTATCGGCGAGAGATGGCGGGGCACGTCTTGGGGATGGAAGGGGTTGATACAAGGGAGGAGAATTCTGGAGGCGGGCATTAGATGGAGAGTGGGTAATGGGGATAAGATACGGGTGTCATCTGCAGGTGGATCCCAATTCCGTGGTCTTTCATGACCACGTCGCGGCACCCCAATTTGCCCAGGATGGTCCACGAACTTATTGATCACACTACCCACAGTTGGAAACTGGAGGTGATTAAGGAATGCTTTAACGAGGAAGAGGCACGAGGTATTCCTGGAAATGGCCATTAGCAGATGGAACCGTCCCGATAAATTGATTTGGCACTTCACCAAAAATGGGAAATACACTGTCAAGTCGGGGTATGAGGTGGCATCCAACTTACGAAGGAATGGTGAGTTGGGGCGAAAAGGTGAGGGAGAATGTAGCAAACCAGAGGCACAACAAAAGCTCTGGAAAATAATCTGGGGATCAAGGTGCCAAACAAACTTAGAGTGTTCTTATGGAGGGCCTGTGTTAATTCTCTTGCTGTTCGGGCAAATCTTCGCCGAAGGCACGTTGACGTGGAGGATGTCTGGTTTTGGTGTGGTCGAGATAATGAGACACATGAACACATTTTCTTTCAGTGTGATTATGCTAGAGTGTTTTGGTTTGCCACTCCGCTCCAGCTCGATGTTTCTACTATTTCCGGGGTGATTTCCTGGCTTGTTGGGAGGAGGTGGTGAGAAAGTTTGGCAGCTGTGATAGGGCAACTGAGGTTTTGAGGATGGTTGTAGTGGGATTGTGGAGGTTGTGGAAAAGTAGAAACAAGGGGGTTTTTGAGGGGATACATGTTGATCCTATGGAGACTCTCCAGTCTTTTTCTCTCAATGTCAGGAATATCAGGAGCTATACGGAGCCCAGGCTTCTCATTGTGATAAACTACATAGGCCACTTGTGAAGGTTCAAAAGGTGCATGAGGGGTGGAAGAAGCCGGCGACTTGGAGGGTAAAAGCCAACTGTGATGCAGCATGGGAGTCAAAGATCAGGACAGGTGGAATTGGCTGGGTTATTAGAGATGATGCTGGTAAGATGGTTCATGGGGGTGGTATTGGCAATCTGATGGCGAGCTCCGCTCTGATGTTGGAGGCTGAGGCCATTCGCGAAGCCTTGAAGGTCTGCTTGGACAGTGGGTATAGGAAGATAGAAATTGAATCTGACTCTTTACTGGGCGTTAGATGCTTTCTGGTCAAAGACAACCTTACGTTGAGGTTGATGGGATCATTCATGATGTCCAGTTTTTGGCACAGCAAGTCCAGCAAGTGACTTTCCAGCACACACCGCGTAATTGTAATAGGGTGGCTCACGAAGTCGCTGCCTATGCTTTTCGTAATGGAGGCTGTTTCAGATGAGACAATTCTTGCCCACAATGGCTCTTTAGCTTTCTTGATTTGGATGTACACGTTCCCATCCAAGTTTAATAAAGTATCCTTCCAACTTTGGAAAGAAAAAAAAAACTATGAGACAGGTGTCAAGCTTTAAAAGTGGTGGTGAGCATACACTTTTAGTTAAAGTGGTGAGCAAAAACGCTTCCTTAACTTTTTAATGTAGGACAAATATTCTCAACAAATATTAAAATGTTTAAATAAAACATATCTTTCGACATGTTACCCTGCTGGTCCTTAGCACACCATCTTCTTTATGCTCATTGAGATTAAGATTAATTGACATTGAATAATTGTTTGAAAAGAGCGGGGAATCATATATATTTCTTTTGCCATTGTTCTTTGCTTCCAGGACTACCAAGAAGTATAATGAGCTTTTTCTTTTCTCTTTTTTTTATTACTTTTATTTGCCTTTTGTACTGTGATTGTTAGCTAAGAGCATCTTCAAGAATAACAGTAAAAAAATTGTTTTTTTTTGTTAATTAATTGTGGCGATACCAATAGAGGTAGCAATTTCTGAAGCTACACGATCGTTTACCATGTCGTTTCACCAGAACACGAATCAACACTATGTTGAAAAAACCTTGGCTCCTTAAAACTGAGGAGGAGTTCTACCTCCAAACAAATGGGGTTTTGATACTTGTCAAATTCCTTCAATTTTTTTTTGGATAATTCCTTCTTGTCCATAAGGAGGAACTCCTCCTTGCCTACTGATGTGGCTCAGCCACATCTAATACGTATCTCTTTTGTTAAGAATAATTAAAGTGAAAAATAATTGTACCTTTGAGAATAAATAAAAAAAGGACAAGTGTTAATTTGTGGTTGAGCCACATTAGTAGGTAAGGAGGACTTCTGTTAACAGTTTAGAAGAGGAAGCTTAAGAATTGAGAAAGCTGAGAAGGAAGAAGAAGATTCAAGAAAATGATATGCTCTGTATATTGATATTTCAGAATGAGAATCCAATCGAGTGTCAACAGTGTCATATATCTCTATAACTGAGACTTAACAACCTAACTAATTACAGCTAATACTAACAGCCAGCACGTGAGCACACACGTGACTGCTTAACTGAATACAAACAAACTAACTAATATTGTTATCATTCGCCCTCAAATCCAACTCTGGATCCTGCTTTGGATTTCCAAGTTGCATACTGATACAGTGACTTAAGAAAATAGGACTATGCAGTCCTTTAGTAAACACATCTGCAATTTGCTCTTGAGTAGGAACATATTGAACCACCAGATCATTCCTTTGAACCCTTTCACGAACAAAGTGAAAATCTGTATCCAAGTGTTTGATTCGTGAATGATAAACAGGATTACTACTAAGTGCCAAAGCAGATAGATTGTCACAAAAGATGGTAGGAGGTTGAGGCAAGCACACTTTCAAGTCTAGCAAAACCTGCGAATCCAAGCCAAATCTGCAGCTGTATTAGCCAATGCCCTATACTCGGCCTCTGTTGAACTTCTGGATACAGACCCTTGCTTCTTAGACTGCCACGAGATAGGATTATGTCCAAGCAAAACCACAAAACCTGTAGTTGATCTCCTAGTATTTATGTCCTCTGCCCAGTCAGCATCACTATAAGCTTGTAGTTGCCAAGGACCGTGAGTAAACTGAATCCCATAATTCAGAGTACCTTGAATGTATCTCAAAATTCTTTTGACCAGGTTGAAATGTATCTCATGGGAGCAGGTCATATCCTGACACACAGGATTGACAGCATAGGATAAGTCAGGTCTTGTGAAAGTTAAGTATTGCAAGGCACCAACAATACTTCTATAAAATGTAGGATCCTGCAGTGGTTCTCCTTCAGACATTAAAACTTGATTATGTGGCTTGCAAGGAGTAGGACAAGCCCTACAATTACTCAGACCAGCCTTTTTCAAAGAATCTTTAGCATACTTATGCTGATGTACAAAAATGTCACCTGTAGAATTGTAAGATATCTGAAGGCCAAGGAAATAGGTAAGTCGTCCCATGTCCTTCATCTCAAACACAGCTCCTAAATCATCAATCACCGTCTGCACTAACCGTGCATTGGAACCCTCAAGATAATATCATCAACATATAATAATAAAATGACAATATCAGTGCCTTCATGCTTGACAAATAAGCTGGGATCAGAATGAGATGATTTGAACCCTATAGCTGGCAAATATCCTGTAAATTTGGCATTCCATGCCCGTGGAGCTTGCTTAAGTCCATACAGAGACTTATTCAACTTACACACAAACTCAGGCTGCTTGGGGTCTTCAAAACCTTGAGGTTGCCTCATAAAAACTTCTTCTTCAAGCTCCCCATGTAAGAACGCGTTCTTAACATCCAATTGTCTCAAAGACCACTTGTGCATAGCTGCGAGACTGAGAATTAACCTCACTGTTGTATGCCTAACAAGAGGACTGAATGTTTCACTGAAGTCTAAGCCTGGGTTTTGACTAAATCCTTGAGCTACCAGTTCGAGCCTTATACCTTGCAACAGAACCATTTTCATGTCTCTTGATTTTATAAATCCATTTGCTACCAACAATGTTTTTCTGTTGAGGACAAGGGACCAAAGACCACGTACCTTGCATATGTAATGCATCAATCTCTTCTTGCATTGCTTGAAGCCAAGCAGGAGACTGAGATGCTACTTTATAAGAAAGGGGTTCATTCTCTTCATGAATAATAGGTAAGCTGGTATGATAACAATGATAATCAGGAAAATTCTTTTGTTGACTAAGACCACTCTTAGCCCTAGTCTGCATAGGATGAACATTAGTATACTGAGGAGTAGATGACACACTAGATGCAGAAGAAGTATCATCACTAGAAGAAGCAATAGGCAGAATAGCTTGTAATTGCTGATCAGTTAGAGTATTAGAACGACATCTGTACCAATATCATGCTGCATGAAATCAATTGTACCAATATCCTGAGGCATTGAATTCTCTTGAGACAGTGAACTATGAGAATCACTAGAGACTAAATTGGGCATAGAGATCACTAGTGGAGCTGTAGTAGATGAAGACATAAATGAAGGCATGGAACTGGATTCTGTAAAACCGTGAAAAGGATAGCAGGTCTCATCGTGGACTACATGTCTAGATATCACAAATTTTCCAGGTATGAAGATTGTAACATATAACTCCTTTATATCCTTGAGCATATCCAAGAAAAACACACGAAGCAGTCCTAGGTTCAAGTTTATGTACATTGTAAGGTCTCAAATACGGATATACTGCAGTCCCAAACACCTTAATATGTGTAATATCAGGAACACTACCATACAACCTATAATAAGGAGACTGAGAAGACAAGCTCTTACTAGGCATTCGGTTTATCAAATAAGCAGCATGAGCAGTGGCATGAAACCAAAATGAACTAGACAGATGTGCAGCAGTTAAAAGAGTGATAGCAGTTTCAATCAAGTGCCTATTCTTCCTCTCAGCCAATCCATTTTGCTGAGGAGTATATGGACAAGAAAACTGATGTTCAATGCCCTTAGAAGCCAAAAAATCAGTAAAAACCTTACTAACAAACTCTCCACCTCCATCACTTTGAAAACACTTGATATTGTCATTAAATTGATTACCAATCAAGGCATAAAATTTGAGAAACATAGGAAATACTTCTAATTTATGATAGAGTGGATATAACCACATATAACCAGTACACTCATCAACAAAGATTACATAGAATCTATAGCCATCCACAGACTTCACCCTAGACGGCCCCCACACATCGCTATGTATTTTCTGAAAAGGGATAGAGACTCTTACATGAGTAGTAGGAAAAGGAAGTTTGTGCATTTTCCCATGAAGACAAGCAGGACAAACAAAAGACTGACAATCATCACTGTATGAGATGTTGTAATCCTTGAGCATAAGTTGCACCACTTCATTAGTTGGATGCCCCAACCGTTGATGCCATAGAGAAGACTTAACCCGCTGACCAAGAAAAGCTACGGATGAACTTGAACCAGATTTTGAATGCTTTGACTTCTGGAGAGACGACCTCACAGAATTAGGGATGGGATATAGACCGTGACTACTCTTGCCTTGGAAGAGGATTTGCTTGGTGAACTTGTCCTGATATAAAATCCAGACACATCAAATACAACATTACAGTTGTTATCTTGGCATAATTGGTACACAGATAATAAATTGGCCTTGAGTTGAGGCACATGAAAGGGACAGAGGGAAGACGTAAAGAAGAATCAGCACAATGAAGTTTAGCATTGCCTATATGACTTATATGCAAACCTTCCCCATTGCCCACAGTAACATTCTCAGGAGAATCACAAGCAGTCACATTAGTCAACTGATCCAAATTAGACACCATATGATGTGTAGCACCACTGCCCGTGATCCACACTTGATCTGGATTATAGGTTGTCTGAGCAGTCATAGCAGTCAAGGAGGGAGGAGGACGCTGACCTTGAAAGGCATAGTTAGACCGATGGAAACAGTCTAACGCCCCATGACCCTTCTTACCACAAATTTGACACTCAAGCAGAGAGGCAGAGGCAGCATTGGATGGAGAAGAATTGCGAAAATAGCAATTAGCAGCTGTATGGCCACGCTTACTGGAGATTTGACACTCTGGAATAGCAGATTTATTTGATGAAAAACCACCACGAAAACCATTTGAGGAGGAATAAGTTTTGCCATAGGCACCCTTACCACGGCCATAATTGCCATTGAAATTAGAACGAGAACCAGAGAAGTTCGAAGGAGCACTCCCAATATAGCCAATTGGTCCTTGAACTGGTGTAGCAAGCAAACCTTGACCAGAATGAACAGAAGAGGAAGAAGCACCGCCATAGCTCACAGAAGCAGATGCATTAGAAGCATTGGATATGGAATGTGGAGTAAACATGGCAGAATGAGTAACGATTCTCACCTCAGTCTGTTCGAGTCGCAAGAAGTTGAGCTCTGAAATCTTTGAAAGAAATCGGGGTATCACGAGCGATCAATACCGTCTTGATCATATCATATTCCGGTGGTAAACCATTCAATGCTGCAATAATGAAATCATCGTCCGAAAGCTTCACACCAGCGGCTTGCAATTGATCGCGCACATGTTTCATACGAAGAAGATAACGTTCTATGGAATCTCCGCCTTCCCAGCCGTCTGCAGCTCAGTCTTCAAGTGATTGATGCGAGCCCTAGAAACGGACGCATAACGATCTGTAAGATTGAGCCATGCCTCTCGTCCTGTGCGACTACCGATCACATACTCAATTGCCTCGTAGAGAGAGAGGCAATAAGCAAGCTTAATAAGGCTTTATCAGGTACGCAACCACGCCTTGTAAGCCTCAGGAATCTCAGAAGTAATACCTTCCTCTTCCAAGATGGCGAATTTCGGAGGAGGAACCACCGATCTATCAAAATGCCCAAATAGGTCATAACCCTGAAGCAAAGCTTCAAGCTGATAGCTCCACTTGATATAATTTCCATCGTTCAATCGAATGGTGAGAAGACCAAGGAGACCTTCAATTTTGAGAGAGGACGCCATGATAGAGCAAGTGAAGAACAATTGAAAATAGGAAATCGAACGGGAGAAGAAAAATAAGAGAAATTGAGAACAAAGATTCAGGAAGAAAGAAGAAATACAGTGAAATAGACCACAGACATCGAAGAAAGGAGGAAGAAAGAACGAAGAAATCAAGGAAACTATGAAGGAGACGCCATGGAAGCCAGAAAAATCTGAAGAACGGAAGAGAGAAAATTGGGGATCGAGAATGAGAAGGAGAAAATTAGAGAATGAGGATCGAATTTGTGATAGCCACTGAGGGCTCTGATACCATGTTAACAGTTTAGAAGAGGAAGCTTAAGAATTGAGAAAGCTTAGAAGGAAGAAGAAGATTCAAGAAAATGATATGCTCTGTATATTGATATTTCAGAATGAGAATCCAATCGAGTGTCAACAGTGTCATATATCTCTATAACTGAGACTTAACAACCTAACTAATTACAGCTAATACTAACAGCCAGCACGTGAGCACACACGTGACTGCTTAACTGAATACAAACAAACTAACTAATATTGTTATCTCCTCCTTATGGGCAAGGAGGGAATCATTATTTATTTTCTTTCCTATGAAATTTGACTAGTGTCAAAAACCCATTTGATGTGAGAAGGAGTTCCTCTGTTTTTCTTTTTTGTTTGACATTTTAGCTATAAACCGAACTAATTCACCGTTCTTAAATAAAACATATCTTTTGACATGTTACCCTACTCTTGCACCACCCATCTTCTTTATGCTCAATTCGCAGGTTAAGATTGACCAACATCAGATAATTGTTTAAAAGAAGTGTGGAATCAAATGTATTTTCTTTTGCTATTGTTCTTTGCTTCTAGGACTACTAAGGAGTATAATGCGCTTTTTTCCTTTCTCTTTTTCTTTTTTCTTTCAGTGTTACATTTTTGAGCTCTGATTGTTAGCTAAGAATTATTGTATTTCTTTAAAAAGATGATCTTGCGGTGATTATTTTAAATGTTCCACATTCATGTGAATTTCTTTCCACATTCGTGTGATTGCATCAATCTCTTGAGTTCCACAGCTACCCTCAATCTATCTGCAACAGGCTACCTCCTTTTCAGTAATTGCATCCGAAATGATAAATGTCACCTCAACCTCAGCCTCAACCTCAAGAAATGCAGAGAAGTTCCTGCCCAAATTATTGGATCGTCTGGGAAAAGCCAAAGCCAAGGCCATTACCAAAATAAAGCCAGGTGATGATCAGGAAGTGGTCATGAGGAGCTTCAAAAAGATTAAAGATGAGCTTCAACAAATGGAAGACTTAAAATTTCTACCTAGAGTCACGCTCTGGGAGCACACTCTTCTCAACCAGTTCACTGACTTAGAACGTCGAGTTGACAAGTTGTACTTGGAAGATGATGAGAGCAAGACTTTCAACAGCCTGGAGGCCATCACTGGCGTCCTGGCTCGCATTATTAAAAATGTCGACCAAATAACCTCAATCCCTTTAATGCGGTTAATGCCGAGTGAACCTGAGCCTAGTTCAGAGTCTACGCATTGGTCTCAGCCGGAGTTGGGTCTAACAGCAGCTAAGAAGCAATCACAAGAGTTGTCTCAAATGGGCGTGGAGAAAGGAATTTACGAAATTCGTGCCATGGCTAATCTGAGGAGGAGTTACGAACATCTTGAGAGCACCGAGTTGAGGCTCTGCTTCCTCTCTTTCTCAATCTTCCCTGAGGAGTCGGTGATAAAGAAAAGGCCTCTAATTTATTGGTGGATTGGGGAGGGCTTCATCAAGGCCACCCAAGATAAGACAGCCGAAGAGATAGGGGAAGAAATCTTTGGCGAACTCATGAAACAGCGCTTGATTCAACCACATGGAAATGTTAATTTATCCACTAGTTGCACGCTGCACCCTTGGATTCGTCGTATGCTGATAGGCTTGGCCAGGGACGCTCTGCTCTTCCACTTTGATTCAGACTGGCCTTGGATGCCATCATGTCAAGTATCATTGTGCAGGCGCGCGTGCTTAGTTTTTTATCAGAACCCGACTTCTCCGGATGAGGAAGATTCTCCAGGTGAGGAAGATCTGTTTACTGTATTCAATGTGAACAGCAACTATCTTAGCTTCAAACGTGAATGGCTTAGCAAGTTGAAGAAAGTTGTTGTTCTTCAGCTGGGACGGTGGCAGAGCTCACCCACGCATCACATTGAAGTGGATGATGAAGGATTATTTTTGAAAGGTATTGGGGCTCAGCACTACTTGAGCTTCAAGTATCTTAGTCTCCGAGGAATATCAGGAATAACACGGATTCCTTCTTGTATCTTTAACATCATCAGCCTTGAAATTCTGGATCTGAGAGCATGCCACAATTTAGAGACATTGCCTTCAGATATCTCATCGTTGAGGAAGCTCACTCATTTGGATATATCAGAGTGTTACTTGCTAGAAGGCATGCCGAAAGGGATTGGCAAACTCTCTTCCCTCCAAGTACTTAAAGGTTTTCTCATAGCCAATTTGATAAATACTCCCTCAAGACTCGGTGACCTTGCCAAGTTGAAGAAACTAAGGCGGCTAAGTATATACATAGGGAATGAGGCCGTAATGCATGACAACGAGTTTGAAACTTCGAAGGAAATTTCATCTCTTCGCTGCCTCAAAATATCATGGGCAGTTGTTTCTCCAGAGTTGAAAGGAAAGATTTCCCTCCAGTCCCTGGATTTCTCGTTCCCACCGGATTTAGAAAAATTGGATCTTCAATGCATCCCTCTGCAAGAAGTACCATCATGGCTGAACCCGAGGCAACTGACAAATTTAAAGAAGCTCTATATAAGAGGCGGGGAACTTTGTAGCTTGGACCATGCAGGGGAGGAGACTGTCACTGAGTGTAAGTGGAGGGTGGAAATCTTGCGTCTCAAGTACATGAGTAATATGAAAATAGAACTTCCAAAGGTGGAGGATCAGTTTCCTCATCTGTTGTACTTGGAGAAAGTCAAATGTCATGAGAAAGACATATTTTGGAGCAAATCTCAAGGTCAGAAATTAAGCAAGTAAGTTAACGCCACGATAAAGTTAATCCTCTGTATATAGTTCATGTCTGCAGCATGTTATCCTATTGTTATTGTATGCATACATCAATCCCTCTGCAATATGCAAGAACAGAGAGGAGTTTTCCAACCCCACTCCTTTTCTTACATAATTAAATTTATATGCGGATTTTATTTTTATTGTGAAATTTAAGCAAACAAAAGTTTTACAACCTCAAATCTAATCACCCTCTTTATACAGCTGCTGATAAATGTAGCAGAACTTAGTCAAGGAGCAATGATTTGGAATCACAATAAAGAAACTAGAGCAGCTTACAATCATTTAAGAGGGCATCCTGGATGATAGCATGGGGCCACTCATTCCAGTCAACCAAACCATCAACAGAAAGAGAAACTTTAGCCAAGCGACGAGCAACATCATTGCAGTAGATACAGTACTGAATTCATGGAAAATCTTGAGCCTTGTGCTATATTTAATGTTCTGTAGACACTATCTATTCTTGTACATGCTTTCATTCATTTTTCTTGTTTGCAATCGTGCCTCCAAGTTTAATAACTAGGATCCGGATCCTTTGCTTGGATTTTCTCTCCCATAATCTATTTGATTTCTTTTTTGGATGCGCCATCTTATTAAAATTTAATCCAATGAACTTTAAGTTGACACATCATCTTTAAATCATAAAACAATTTCCTCATAATTTTAAAAGAAAAAAATAGCCCTAATTGAATCAAAGAAAACTTAACACCGTTAAACTTAGTTTTTCAAGAGCATCTCATATTTGTCTGACACATGTCCACCCACATAACATAAACTTAACTTTGTTAATTTCAATTTTTTTTTACCAAATAAATAAGTAAATATGAACCACAAAATATTGGGCAGTGCATCTTGCAAAACCTAGCCTCCCTACAAAGTGCATTGGAGAAGAAAGACAAGACGAAGCGAAACTGACGTTGTCATCGCTGTTTTCTCTCAGGTTTGCTTTGCTTTTGGTTTTTTTCTTCTCAAAATTTCGTTAGTCCCCTGATTGGATTTTATGATTTATGGATTTTATAAATTTTGTGTTGAATTTAGTAAGATGGAGGAGAATGCCCGGCTTTTGCAATTTGCATAAACCTCTAAGTTGCTTGGTGGGTATTTCCTAAGTTTTTAGTGAAAAAACATAAAACTTAACGCTGTTAATTTTCTGTTAGTGGATGGACACGTGTCAAATAAATAGTAAATGAACACCAAGGGGACACCAATTTTGGGGACAGCAGGTCCGGACTCCTCCAATAGTAGTAGCAAACCAAACTCTTCAAATTGAAGTTTGTTGACCGACATGGCAATTTAAAAAGCTTTGTTTGCTACTTAATAATTTATGCCCCAACAGACTCTTCAATTTAATTAATGCAATGTTATGAAAAAAAATGAAAACATGTGAAAAATGTCTATGTATTTATTGTTTGAAAAGAAAAAAAAAATGCATGTTTTAACATTTTCAAGGTATGTTTTATTTTTCCAAAGTATAATTAAATGTTTTGAAGAGCCAAGGTCAACTTACCAATCCTGAAGAGAGAGAAAGAGGTTGCAGCTTTGTTGACTGAGTTTGAAAAGGCTATTAGAGAGGGTCTTGATGATGTGGCTCACCTATTTTATTATTTCAAAGTTGTTGAAGAGACTGCTGGAGGTGCTCTAACAATATTTTCGAAGAGTTCGCATCATATATATATATATAGCTCCAGTCTCCAGATGCCTCTTGCTGTGTTAAATAATTGTAGTTGACAATTGACATACAAGATGTGAGTAAATAAATAAAGGGCTTTTCACAAATAGGCCCATTCTAACATCACATATTATACAAAAACTCTTATAGATACTATATTTTGATAGAAAAATCCAAAATTAGCCACTTTCATTTCTAATTGCTTCTTAGCATGTTAAAATTTTCTAAGAACCAATTAGAAAATGACAAGTAGCTAGTTTTGGGTTTTTCTCTCCAAATAGGCTTTATATGGGGTTTTGTATAATATGTCATGCTAAAATGAGTTTATAAGTAAAAACCTAATAAAATTGTATTTGAGACGACAAAATTTGAGTTCGAGACTTTTCGATTAGAAATCTGGGGCTGCTTTATTGGTTGATCCAGTGCACATTATAATTTCTGGATTTTGCCGACGACGGTTTAAACCATTACTTTTTTTTTAGTACAAGCGATAGTCTAAACTATAGGGAGGGGGTTAATCACACACAGACAACCAATATGTTATGGAGTTTCGAAACCTAGACATCTGGTTTATAGATCAATGTCATTTTCCATTGGACTAGACCTTGTTTGCTTAAACCATTAAATATTAACTTTAGCTTCTTGTGACTTGTGCATTTCTTGCTCGTCAATTGATCCTTCTTTGACTTATGCGGAGATCCTACTTTTTTTTTTTATAAATATTTTAAGACAAATGAGTTTTGTGAAAATAATTTAAGATCTAAGACCAACAATCACCGACCCCACCGACAACCATACTCCTTTGGGCTAAATAAAAATTTTGGTAAGTGAAAGGTTTTTTTTTATTTATATGTGCATAATGAATTAATGGAGGAGGTGCAATTATTCGCATGCAGCTAGTGGTTGTATAATGCTTTATTCTCTAAGGAAAATGTTAAGGAGACATTGTATTAGTAGGTTTCATCTCTATTAGAAAGATAATATACAATATGATTTATATATCTGATCTCCTTTAGCATGACCCATTTTATATCTCATCAAGTTAAAGTGGTGCTCATCATTTTATATATACTTTTTATTCTTGTCATGTATACAAAGTAGAAATGATTATAGAAGAGTACAGTAATACAATCATGTGATACATTTTGTACACATATTATAATATAAGTGGATATATATTTCTTGATAATATTCCCTAAAATAGGAGAAAATAAACTATATTGTCCACCAATATTATAACACATGTACAAGATATATCACGTAACCATATTACCATACTATTTTATAATTGTTTGGCCATTCATAATGCACATGGGGTCCTTCTCAAGCTTTATTTATTATATTCTTCAGTTGTCTCAAAGTGCAATAGTTTGGCATCACAATTAAAGCAATCCAATTGTGACTTGATTCTATTATAAATTGAAGCTTTTTTTTATTAATACGGTATCAGAATCTAATTGTTGGCGAGATTTGAAATTTCCGATCCAAGTATGCTGTGGGGGCTTGTCCTTTATTGAATAATTTGGTTTGTGTTGGGAAATGTGAACGTGGATACTTTTTCAAAATCTGATAATTGATAAACAAAATGAAGTGTTATACATTTTAAAAAGGCTTGAGCCTTGAGTTATGTTATATTTAGTACACTTTTGAACATGCTTTAAGATCATATTTGGTGACTAGTATTAGATTTGATTTGATAACTCACTAAACTTAAGGTATATTGAAGAAAAAAATGAAGGTATGGGTGAATGACTTAGATTAGGAGACTGCTCAAAAAAGTTTTTTGTTTTTTGTTTTTTATTTTTTATACAAACGATAATCTACATTAAATCAATCTAATTTATAAAAAAAGATGATTTGAACTTAAGTATAAGGAAGAGCTCACTACCTTTTCCAATTAGTCTAACCGAAGTATGCCAACCATGCATTATATGTTTGTTTTAAACAAATGCACCTTTATCTTTATAATAAACAAGTGTAAAGTGGAAAAAGTAAGAAAGAACTATCTCTATTCTTTAGTCGTCTTAGGCTGCAATGATTTATCTGGCATTGCAATAAAAGCAACACTCTAAGAGCTCCTCCAGCCATGCACCAAAACCGGGCAAAAGGCCCCTCGGGCTAGCCCATTGCAGCTCCAGCGGAAGAAATGAAGCCCGGGCAAATGGTGGGTCCAACGTACCTGGGCAAGCCCACGGGCAGATCTTGCCTGGGCTGAAGCCCGAAGGCGCTGACGTCAGCCCTCGCCAATTCAAATTTTTTTTACACGCGCCAACAGTAAAAAAATTTCACTTCCGCTCGCTGACGTCAGCGCCTGCAGGTCCCAACGGGCAGAAGCCACGTGGCGATTCCCCAGCTCTCCGATCATTTTTTTTGCAGAAATCCGACGATCCTCATTTTTTCCGCCAAAAAAATTGCAAAATTAATATAATAAAATTCAAAATTTTTTTAAAAAATTATGTATTTTTTCCCTATAAATACCTATCAATTTAACTTACCTTCCACACCAAATCTTCATACCAACTCTTCTCCTTGCAATATTTTTTCCATTCCACTCACATTTTTCTACAAGTTTCCATTTGTACCAAAAAAACAAATGGCCTCTTCTGTCGAAGCCCGAGGCTCTTGGAGTACTGTTGAAGATGTTGTGTTGTGTGAGTGTTGGGTGAAAGTTAGTCATTGCCCTATATCCGGCAATGATATGAAGTTTTCTCAAATGTGGAAAAAAATTCATGAAGAATTTGTTGAAAGATTCGGGTTCGGGGCGCACGGAAATGGCCTTAGCCTCCAGGTGGAAAATTTTGAATAAAGAGTTAGGCAAATGGAGGGATGCCTTGGCAAAAGCTAGGGAGAACCATAGAAGCGGTCAAAATCTTACTGATGAGGTAAAATATTTATAATTCTCGTTTTATTTAATTTAATGTATCAATTTTTTTTCTTGCATATTATAATTTTTTTTTCTTGCATTTCTAATTTATTTATATTTTGTTGCATAATAATTTTTTTGCTTGCATTTGTAAATGCTTTATATTTTCTTACATATTTATTGTTTTGTTGTATAATCATTTTATTTATTGCATTTATAAAATGTTTATAATTTGTTGCATAATCAATTATTTTCTTGCATTTCCAAATTATTTATATTTTCTTCTATATTCATTTTTTTTGTTGCATTTGCAACTATTTATTTTTAATAGATCGTACAAGCACAAATGTGGTTCGGAGCGACGGGGCAAGGCAAAAAAACTTTCCATAGTCACGAATGTTGGGAAATTGTGAAGAATTGTTCGAGATTCAAAATCATTTGCACTACTCCGCCGGTTATGTTGAATGAGACGCCGCTTCACGATTCGTCGACAACCGATTCGCCATTGGACTCACCACTCCCACGTGCGCCAAGACCTATTGGGAGAAAGGCGGCAAAGGCAAAGAGAGGGAGCACTTCGAACAATGAATGTGCACAATTTTTGGAGCAAATGGCTAAGAATAGTGCACTGAGACTTGAGAGAGAGTTGAAACGAGAAGAAATGGACAAGGCACGACAAGAAGCATTTTCAATTCAAAGGGCGAAGGCAGAAGAACAAGACATGGAGGATAGAGAGATGAAAATCATGTCCATGGATACCACCCATATGTCTCCTGACACAAAGTCATACTGGAAAATAAAATGAAGGGATGTGATGAGAAGAAAACTTTTCCAAGACGACGGACCTAGCAATACGGATTGGTTAAATGATGAAAACCATTAGGTTGTATTGAAACACCTTTGCCATATGTTGTATTGTTGTATTGTTGTATTATCCTTTAATTTGTTGTATTGTTGTATTATCCTTTAATTTGTTGTATTGTTTCCTTTTTATTCAATAAACAAAGCATTAAATAATATTACTATTTATTAAAAACCTTTGAGCATCAACACAAAGATTAATTAAAAACACACCTTAATTTATTGCAAACAACACACAAAACAAACCATACATAAAAGCATAATAATTAAAACAAGCATAATTCCAAAAAACACCACACACAAAATAAAGCATAATTAAAAACAAAGCATAATTCCAAACAAAGCACTAATCTTGTCTTCATCCATTGTGATTGCCTTTCATCTCCCACAAGTGCTCGATCAAGTCAATATGACGCCTCTCATGAACATACGAAGATTGCATTTCTTGGTAACGATCAATCATGGGGTCGTTGAATCGACCATCTCGAACTAACGGTTCGTGCTCCAAGGGATGTCCATTTGGTCCCATCGGCCTTTCATAAATTCTTGTCAAGGCCGTGTTCATGGGATCCGGTTCGTGCTCCTCTGGAGCTTCATAATCATACTCATCCTCCACAATCATGTTATGGAGGATGATGCAAGTCATCATAATGCTTCGCAGCACCTCTTCATCATACATCCGAGCAGCGCCCTAATAATAGCCCAACGAGCTTGCAAGATACCGAAACACCTTTCCACGTCTTTCCTGTAACCTTCTTGAAAGGCAGCAAAGCTTTTTTCCTTCTGGAATTGAGGATTCGGAATTGTTTTCACGAATGTCGTCCACCTAGGATAAATTCCGTCGGCAAGGTAGTACGCACCAGAGTATACAGTGTTGTTGATTTGGTACGTGATCTGGGGAGAATGACCTCGCAATACATCATTAAACACTGGAGATTGACCAAGCACATTGAGGTCATTTTGAGATCCGGCACTCCGAAGAAGGCATGCCAAACCCAAGTGTCGAATGAAGCTACCGCCTCCAGAATTATACTTTTTTGGCCCTTTCGATTCCCATAATCTCCTTGCCAAGCTGTTGGGCAATTCTTCCACTGCCAATGCATGCAATCGATGCTTCCAATCATTCCTGGGAAACCTCCAAGTCTCAGCTTTTTGTAGAAGCCTTTGGAGGTCCCTTGGAGAAGGTCTGCGAAGGTACTCCCTTGTGTAGAGATTTTCTACCTCATCACAAAATCTCACCAAGCACTCTAGGATAGTTGATTTTCCCATCCTTGCAATCTCATCCACCCTGCTCCTCCAGATGCCCCATAAGCAAGCATCCGCAAAGCAGCTGTAAGTTTTTGCTTCGGGAGAAGACCCAAAACTCCACAAGCATCATTCTTTTGAATGAAGTATGTGTCGTAATTACAAATATCATGCATGATTTTTTGGAACAAATGTGGCTGCATTCTATATCTCTCTCGAAACTTAGAAACAGGATATAAGGAATTTGGGATAAAGTAATCTTCCATGAGATTCTTACCCCGAGATTGCCTGCGTCTATCCACATTATGGGCACGACGACAGTGGTGTTGCCTTGATTCATTAAGCATAGCGAAGGCTACAAGCATTTCGTCCTCTTCTTCATCGGCCTCCTGATCTTCCTCAGCACGTTTCCGCCGGATTTCTTCCTCTTCTCTCTCTTGCCTCTCCAACAACCTCCTCAAGTTTGACATTGAGAGTAAAATATGTATTGTAAAATCTGAGAATTGAAGGAAAAGGGAAGATGTGGTGTGAGATGTATGAGTTGATGATGTAGTTATATAGAAGGATTGAGAAGATAGAGATGACACGTGACGCAATTTTATAGGATGAAAATCTTATCTGAAATATGACATTATGATTTTTTAAAAAAAATTTGAAAACCTTATCTGACATGGGACACGTGGCGCAATTTTAGAGGGTGAAAATCTATCTGAAATATGAGATTATAATTTTTTAAATAAATCTGAAAATCTTATCTGACATGGGACACATGGCGTAATTTTATAGGGTCAAAATCTCATCTGAAATATGAGATTATAATCTTTTTTAAAAAAATCTTAAAATCTTATCTGACATGGACACGTGGCAACCAAATATATTATCCGAAAATTTTATCTGAAAATGTTATCTGAAATTTGAGGTGATAATTTTATAATAAATAATGACACGTGGCAACCGAAAATATTATCTGACAAAATTAATTAATAGTTTAAAGTATTAAAAAATTGAAAATAAAGTACAATGAATAGTATTTGCCCTTGCCCTAGTCTTCAATGGGTGGAACCAACTAAGGCAAGGCTGACACTATTCACGTGAATAGTGGCAGCCCTTGCCTTGCCTTAGCCTTGCCTTTGCCTTCATGGGTGGACTTGCTCTAACGGGACCTTATTTTGTAAGAAACTCATGTCACTTTGCTTGATTCTATGACGAATTAAGCTTCTGCTTTATTTTTTTCTTTTTTTAAAATTGTATCACTTTGCTTGATTCTGTTTTTTTGAAGATGCTTTGATTTTTCTTGTTTGCAATCGTGCCTCCAAGTTTAATAACTAAAATAAGGCTTGCTTTGGATGCAGGCAGGACACAATAGTACAGGACCCCAAAATTTAAGGGCCAACAAAAAATTTCAGTTGACCCAAATATATGTATATATATATATATATATATATATTTCAAAAAAAAAAAATTAATCTGGACCATGTGACACCAGATTCCTTGTTGTGCCCATATTTCCTATATATTGTTTATCCCCTATGTGATACTTTGACATTTTGCCATCAATTTAACTTAACCTACCACTATTATGGCATGTTTATTTACAAATAATAGGAATAAGAAAAAGGGAATGGAATAAACAAAGAATGTGAATTAGATTAACTATCTGATAAGTTTATAATTTCATACATTTGCATGCCTTCTTTACTTAGTGATTTTGCTTAGTTTCTCTTTATTTTGAGTCACTTACCTCTGTTTGTGTGTTTTGTAGGTTAAGACAGCAAAAGATCACATTTGATGCAATCCATGCATGTTAAGGGCTGATTGGGATCAGAGGAATATGAGCCTAAAGACATACCCAATTTGGGCCACACTCCCTTGTCAGTCCAGTTTCGTAGGTCATTTTGCAGGCCTCATTTCAGCAACCTACACAGCTCAGATGAGGAGACATCCTTGATAGAAGTTGTTCCAATGGGTGTGCATTATATCATATCCAAATTGCAGCCCAATTGGATAAATCTGGAGCTCTTATCATGTCAAACACCCAACCAAGTTCACAGAAAAGTCATAGTTGGCTGCTATCACATTTAATGTGGCCACATCCCTGGAGCCATGTGCTACACATAAGATCAGCCACACATGGGAGACAAATCAGCTTGGGAACTCAGAAAGATAAACAAAAGTCAAGCTTGCTATGAAGAGACCAAGAATAGTCCACCAAAAGCATTTGTTGGGCTGCTGGAGCAGTTAGCATTTATTGGGCAGACTGAGGTAGTTGGGCAGCAGCTGAGAGAGGTGTGCTTCACCAGCCAAAAGGGAGGATGAATTTGGCACTCTATTCAATGTTATGGATGATTTCATAGTTAATTGATTTCCTTGCTTTCATTATCAAGTTGTTAACCTCCAGTTTATTATGTGCTTGATGTATGTTTTCTTGGAGCTAACTAGGATTTTATGCATCTAGCACAGGTTGGGAAGGGGTTTAGATTCACCAATTCTACTCTCCTTTCACAAGCAACACATGAATGGCCTAAGAATCATTCAATGGGTTAATAACCATAGGTTGACTAAGACAGATACCATGTTCTAGAACTTGTGTTAATAACCATAGAGATCACGTGTTGTGTAGATACCATGCACAATTACATGCCTTAGGATAATCATGCGTCCTGACCTAGATACCATAGGCTTGTATGCGATAATAGTTGATGAAGCTTGAGTCAATTTCTATGCATTCATAACTTGGATAGGAAGACTAGTGGTGGATTCCAAGGCTTTAACACCTCTCAATAATTGTTTTACAACTTGTTGATTGCTGCCAGCGTTTACTTTCCAGCACTTTCATTTCACTTTCTTGTTTTCATTTCAACAACAAAACCCCATATTTCGAGTGCGTGTGTGGTGCTAGGATTCTGTCCTAGACCTTTTCATTTGTTAGTTTGTTTGTTTCCTTGTTTTTCTGTTTTCCCGCATTCTAAGTAATTTAACTTGGAACCAAGTTACCATTCTCCGTGGAATCGACCTCGTATTTACATAAGCTATACTATAAACGGCTTGTGCACTTGCGAGAATTAAAGTTGCTATTTTTAATAACTCATTTTAGTTGTTAAGAATAGGCACAACACTATCCCTCCTAGTTTATCTCCGATTACTAATTTTTGAGGTATTTTATTAAGAATTTTAAGATGGGAAATGGGTATGAAATGATTTCTCATGTGTAACTAAACGATATGATGGAACAAAAGAAAATAACAGTGATACCTATCTTGTTCTTATACTGAGCATGAAGGAACAGAAGGTAACAATGCTGACTAGGAGAATGTGCATCCAACAAATGGTCAAGTGGCAGCAAAGTTGTTTGTGATGTCAAAGGAAACCAGAAGTTTTTGGAGGCTCACGGGTTATAGCAGTGATGATCTAATGATTTGGAACTTCAATTGGCTATGCATAGTGTAGATGCCCAAAATCGAGTATCAACTTAGATAGAAGAAGTGTGGAGTCTTCAGGAGAATAAAAGGTTGTGGACCTTCGGCAAGGAGGGGCCTTTGGCCACAGAGCGATCCTGCAAAAGAAAGGGCAGAAGAAGCAATCGTCAAGCTTCGGGTACCGGTGTGGTATTTGCCGAAGGCTCTCCGATGCTTAAGTCAGCAAGTGTGGGGTATACAGTAATTTTGGTAAAGTAACAGTAAATGTGAAAAGTAGTTACCCTTTTTACTTGGGCACTATTCCTCTTTTATAGAAAAGTGAAAGTGGGAGTTTGCACAAAGTTTCGATGTGGGACTTTGTGCAAATCATTACGGTAGTGACACGTGTCCAAGGCTTTAGGTTCTATAGTTGGGAGCTTCGGCAACCACCTTCGGAGGGAGGTATCCCTTCGGCAGGTTGCGATCATGATGACGTCATCAATGTTTTCGGGATTGCCCTGAAAGTGTCTTTCCTTCGCAGTCGGTATGCCTATCTATGCACCAGTCCCCTAGTGTTGAATGTGCTCAGTTGATTATGGTACAAACACATAGCAGTAAGCTCATTAGCAAGCAACTGAAATCCTTGTATAGCCTTCCCAGCTCCACGAAAAATTTCAGTTGCCCATATATATATGGGTTAGGATCAAGGGACACACATAAAACCACACATTTTGATACACTTTCTTAGTCATTAGTCATTGGATGATGAATAATCCAAAGGTTAGAAATGCATTCGTTATGATTTTATTTTAAAATACTATTTACTTTTTATTTTAAAATACTATTTACATTTTGAAAACATTAATGCATACCATGTACAAGGTTCATCTCTCTTCAATGCATCACTTGCTTTTCTCTCTCCTTCTTTCCCTGCATTGCTCTACCGTCTTTCTCCTCTCTCACTTTTCTTCTCCTACCTTGTTCTCTTCTCTGCAAAATTCAGAAAAATATCAGAGTTTTTTAAAAATAGCTTCTAAAATGTCCAAATGGGTTGCACAACAACTGACAAACTTGATTATAAAAAAATAAAGCATTCAAGAAAAATGAAAGTGAGGAACAGAGAACATTTGAAGCCTTAAGTTTTTACTAACAGAGCTTGAAGCTTGAGCCTTTCAATTAGCACATGGAATTTTTTTTTTTTATTAACATATTTCGTTGGGTCCATCTTTCTTATTTATTTCATATGCTATGCCATTGGTTTCTGTGAAAGGAAAAAATGCAATGCTGATTGGTTTTCTGACAGTGACTGGGGTGGATCAATTGAAGACAGTTAGAGCACATCTGGATATGTATTCCCCTTTGGCAGTGGTGTTTTCTCTTGGGCTTCAGTCAAGCAAAACTGTGTTGCATTGTCTCCTGGAGAGGCAGAGTACATCAGTGATTTAGAAGCCACTGCACAGGCCATTTGGCTTAGATTTGTGTTAGAAGACTTTGGAGAACTTCTAGCAGAAGCAACTCCATTGCAGTGTGACAATACATCTACAATTTCCATTACTAAGAATCATGTGTTTCATCAGAAGACAAAGCATATTGATAGAAGGTATCACTTCATCAAAGATGCACTACAAGAAGGCATTATTGTCTTGGTGTACAGTCCTACAAATGAACAACTTGCTGAATCTTCACCAAACCATTAGCCAAGGATCGATTCAATTATCTCAGGAGTATGCTTGGAGTTAAATCAGCTCAAGATTTAAAGGGGAGTGTTGATTTATAAACTCTTAAGCAGATTTATTAGGTAGTTAAATACAATTTCCGTTTTAACTCACTTTGTAAGCCAAGTGTAAGCTTTCTATTGGATGACTAAAGGAATGGCTGAGATCTCCTTGATGTGTAAGGGATCCAGCTATTAAGCCTAACGGTCATATATTTCCTCACTCTATGTGTGTGAGGTTGTAAGCAAGAAAGAGAGACTGAATGGAATAGAACATTCCTCTGCTACATGTGTAGCAAAGTAATCGTTGCCAAATTCAGCCAGCTCTCATCTTTTCTTCTCTTCTTCATCACTCTGCCTCACACCCAAGAAAACACTAACAACATCAAGGACTTGATAGAAATTTATCTTTTAACCGCGTCAAAGCGTCATTGGGGAGTGGTTTCTCCGATGGTGAAAAGCAAAAATTGTTTTCCTGTGTGCTTGGAATTCTTGTTTCCATCTGATTTAGAAACCTTGGAATTCTTTATTTGTTGGAATTATATTAGCTAATGCAGGCCAAATATGTAATATATATGTATTGTTACGTTTCTTTTATGTGTAATATGTTAGCGAGATATCCTATTCTATTAGGATATTTCCTTCTTATTCTATTAGGATTTTATTTATTTCCTTTTGTATAGATATTATGTAATTAGGATTCCACTTATTTCCTAGTTTAACCCTACTATGGTTTGTAACCTTGTATTATAAATACCTCCTTTCGGAGAATGAAATATATTAGAAAATATTCTACCATATTGTTTGACTTGGCATTAGAGCCGACTTTCTGGTGACCTGTGTGTATTGTGCCCACCCGTGTTCTACCGTGTGCCCTAATTTCTTTTAGGGTTCTTGTGCATGTGCCTTTGCTGTGTTCCGATGTGTACTCTCTGCGTGTTCGTGCCTGTCTTCGTGCATCTGCCGTATTTGTGTCTGTTCTGTGTTCTGTTGTATACTCTGTGTGCTTTGTTGAGTTTCTGCTACAATCATGGGTGATAACTCCATTGTTGGTGCTGCTGCTGCTGCTTCTCAAATTCCTGCCTTTGACTCTATTCCAGGTACTGGCTCCAATACTTGGATAATTGACACTGGTGCTTTTGATCATATGACTTATGATGCTAAATTTTTTGATGAGTTGTTTAGTAACACCCGTGACTCATACATAACTAGTGCTAATGGCTTGCCCTCTCCAATTACTGGCGAGGGCACAATCTCTCTCACTCCAACTCTGTCGTTGTCTCGTGCGTTATTAGTTCCCAATATCCATTGTTACTTGTTATCTGTTGGTCGATTACTTGATACACTTAATGCTTCTGCTACTTTCTATCCTACCCATTGCTCTTTTCAGGATCTCAAGACTCACGAGGTGATTGGGCATGGTAAACGGATAGGGGGTTATATTATTTGACATTGCCTTCTGCACCAGTTCGTGATATTGTTGTTAATACTGTTAACGTTGCAGTGTCAAAGACAAACAGCAAATTTGGTTATGGCATCGTCGCTTGGGACACCCGTCATTTGGCTACCTTAAGCGTCCGTTTCCATCTTTATTTCGCTCATGTGATGAGTCCAGTTTTAAGTGTGAGACATGTAGCCAAGAATCATCGTACTGTTTTTCCCTTAAGTAATAATAAAGCTGCTTTGCCTTTTGAGTTAGTACATTCTAATGTCTGGGTCCTGCTCGTGTGACTTCTAATGGTTTTCGTTGGTTTGTTACGTTTATTAATGATTGCACTCGCTTAACATAGGTCTATTTGATGAAGAATAAACAAGATGTTGCCTCTATTCTCCCTGACTTTTGTGCCATAGTCTCTACTCAATTTCATGCTCATGTGAAAGTGTTTCAGAGACTGATAATGCGGTGAATATGTGAATCATACCTTGACCCAGTTCTTTCGTGATCAAGGTATCATTCACCAAACTACCACTCCATTCACACCTCAACAGAATGGCGTGTCAGAAAGGAAGAATCGTCAGTTACTTGAAGTTGCTCGCTCTCTGATGTTGGATATGTCTGTTCCCCATCATCTTTGGGGACATGGTGTCTTGGCCACGGCCTACTTGATTAACCGTACTCCTAGTCGGGTTCTTAATTTCAAGACTCCACTTGATGTGTTGTGTGCTCATACTCCTCTGGTTTCGGTCTCTAAGTTACCTCCAAATGTGTTTGGGTGTGTTGCTTATGTTCATGTCTACTCCCATCAACGGAGTAAACTTGATCCTTGTGCTCTCCGATGCGTCTTTATTGGCTATTCTACTACTCATAAAGGTTATAAGTGCTATCACTCGCCTACTCAGAAGGTATATGTTACTTTGGATGTCACATTTCATGAAGAAGTACCCTATTATGTTTCCCCTTCCTCTTCAATTCAGGGGGAGAGGGGGAGTGAATTGAAGAGTTTCGGAGTGAAAAATGTGGAAAATATTGGACAAGAAGAAGGAATTTCTGGCGACAGGAAGCGACCGAGTCGCCTGGAAGAAGCGACCGGTCGCCAACGAACCTACTTGAAACGACCGGTCGCAATGCAACCTGCCTGGAAACGACCGGTCGCCCAGAGGTCAGCGAGGGTCGCCTGCCTCGATGAGCGACGACGACAGCCCAGCAACCGGTCGCCTCGAAATCAGCGACCGATCGCAGGCCTTTTTTGGAGTTTTCTGGCTCTTCCCAGAAGAATGTGATAGTGATACTAGAGACTCTGGTGTAGATGAGATTGATACCAACCCCATCTGCCCCCCCCAGTGCCCAATCTACTCGTGATAGTGAATCAAGTGAGGTAATTTCTAATGATCTATCTGTGTCACCTTATCAGTTACCCCACGAACCACTCGTGGGAAACCTAAAGTACAATATTCTCTTGATATACATGCCAAGTCTAAATATCTCATTAGCCATTATGTGTCAACTCATCGTTTGTCTAAGTCATATGCATCATATTTGTGTCAATTATCTAGTGTATGTGTGCCAACTAAGCTGCAGGATGCTTTATCTGATCCAAAATGGGTAGATGCAATGCATATTGAGATGGAAGCCTTGAACAAAAATGCCACGTGGGAGTTAGTTCCTTTACCAAAGGGAAAAAAGGCAGTTGGGTGCAGATGGGTGTTTACTTTGAAGCACAAGGCTGATGAGTCCATTGACCGTTACAAGGCAAGATTGGTAGCAAAAGGGTATACTCAGACCTATGGAGTGGATTACATGGAGACCTTTGCTCCAGGAGCAAAGCTCAATACTGTGCGCGTACTCTTGTCCTTGGCCGCTAATCATGATTGGCCTCTGTTACAATTCCATGTTAAAAATGCATTCCTCCATGGTGACCTCAAGGAGGAGATTTACATGGATCTCCCTCCTGATATTCATGTAACCTCTAAAGATTGTGTTGTGTGTAAGCTGCGGAAGTCTTTATATGGATTGAAGCAGTGTCCAAGAGCGTGGTTTGGGAGATTTGCAGCCTCTATGAAGAAGTTTGGGTATGTGCCGAGTAACTCAGATCATACTTTGTTTCTAAAGCGTCATAAAGGTAAATTGACAGCTTTAATTATTTATGTTGATGATATGATTGTGACTGGAGATGATCAGGTAGAAATGCAAAATCTCCAGAAATATCTGGCGTCTGAGTTTGAGATGAAATCATTAGGTGACTTGAAGTACTTTCTTGGGATTGAAGTTGCCAGACTCTAAACATGGTATCTTTTTGTCCCAAAGGAAGTATGTGTTGGATTTACTTGCAGAAACTAGAATGTTGGATTGTAAACCAATTAATACTCCTAGTGAACAGAATCACAAGTTGGGGTTATATCCTGATCAAGTTCCTACTGATAAAGAGCGCTATCAACGGCTTGTGGGGAAATTTATTTATTTAGCTCATACACGTCCTGACATAGCGTATGCAGTGAGTGTAGTGAGTCAGTTTATGCACTCGTCTAGTGAAGACCATATGAGAGCTGTGACACGTATTTTGAGGTATCTCAAAGTAACTCCTGGCAAGGGGTTAATGTTTTCCAAGTATAGTCATACAGATGTGGAAGGATACACAGATGCTGATTTGGCAGGTTCAGCTACAGATAGGCGTTCGACATCTGGGTATTTTATATTTGTTGGTGGCAATCTTGTTACCTGGAGGAGCAAGAAACAAAAGGTGGTGTCTCGATCTAGTGCTGAGGCCGAGTATCGGGGGATGGCCCATGGTGTATCTGAGTTACTATGGTTGAGGAGATTGTTGAGAGACCTTGGTTTTGGGCCTAAAAAACCCATGGATTTATATTGTGACAATACGACTGCGATTGCAATTGCTCATAACCCTGTACAACATGACCGTACAAAGCATGTGGAGGTTGATCGAAATTTCATTAAAGAAAAGTTGGATGCGGAGATTGTTTCCTTCCCCTTCATCCGTTCAGAGAATCAGTTAGCCGATGTTCTTACGAAAGCTGTTTCTACAAGTATCTTTCTCAACTCGCTTGACAAGTTGGGCATGCGCGACGTTTTTGCTCCAACTTGAGGGGGAGTGTTAGCGAGATATCCTATTCTTTTAGGATTTTATTTATTTCCTTTTGTATAGATATTATGTAATTAGGATTCCACTTATTTCCTAGTTTAACCCTACTAGGGTTTGTAACCTTGTATTATAAATACCTCCTTTCAGAGAATGAAATATATTAGAAAATATTCTACCATATTGTTTGACTTAATAAAGTTATATCATATGTTATCATCCGCCTACCGGATCCCAGAAATGTAGAGATGGACACAACCAAAAGAGTTTCTCTTTCGGGATTTGTTGATTCAGGAAAAAATTTCGTTTCCATAATCTATAATTAATCATTTGAATAAGAATTGCTTGACAGTTTAGATCCTTGTAATAAAGAGAAAAAAATTATACATAGCAGAGATGACCTAGCAGAGCTTGTTGATTCTCCTGTTATTTAGGACTAAGAAACAGCAATTATATCTAGTTCCAATTATCTAATTATTGTCTGCAATCACATTCTAAATTCAGGACTTTGCTGATGATGCTTCACAATTTTTAAAATTCAAAAGGGCCCCCTGCTGTAAGATCACAGTATTTAACAACTGTCTTAAGATAGAAACATCTAAAAATGAGAATAATCATGCTTGGCAGATGGGTTCTTTTGTCATTATGAAAAAAAACGTGTAAGCAATCTATATGTCGAGCGCGCAAAATTTCGGGCGTGCTGATTGATTGAAACAATTAATCTCATGATACACCAGTTCAGGTAAGTTTAATATATATACATGTAATCTGAAGGAGCCTAGAGCATGGATGGATACAAAGTATAGATTGAAAAAATTACAAACAGTAACTTGTAAAAGCGGAAAATGGGCTCTCTATACAAAGAATACAAATTGAATACACACATCTTTTGCTATATAAGAACATATGTACTTAGTACTTACTGCATCAAGAGGAAGAATATTACAGAGCAGATGGTCACACAACAAACAATTAATTCGATGACAGTAGCCCCGATAGCTCGTAGTCGTATATGCTGACTTGCTGATCAATTTGAGCAAAACCATTGTTGAAAAAAGGATCATAAGGATGATCGGTGTCCAAAAGCCATGACTCAAGATCTTGAAAAGGTAACATGTCATCCACCAATAACTGGTCTGCTGTTGAACCTTCATAATTTGTTGTTGTTGTTGTTGTTGTTGTTGTATCATCTGAATATATCTGATAACATAACTGGTTGAATTCTTGATCACTCATAAACACTTGGTTGCACAATTCGTAAGAATCATCAGGCGTGGACGTGTCGATAGACGCATCCAAACTGTTTTCAGTGTCTCCTTGATCCTCCCGATCCTGATCATCAATAATATGTACAACCGGGATTTGCTCCTCATCAACCAAGTTGTGTTTTTTCTGAGGGTGCAGTGAGGAGGAAGAAGTGTTTGGATTTGAGGCTCCATTGCCAGTGAGCTCTTGCACAAGCCTCTTGAAGCTTGAGCTGTCAGTGATGTAGACTTTAGGCCTCAAGAGTCTTATCAAACTGTTAAACTCTTTCTTCTCTTTCTTAGATATTTTCAGTGATGTTTGGCTTACTTTCTTCCCCATACTTTTGATACAATTTTGCCGCCCTAGGAATCACCTCCCAGCTGTTATGATGCTAATGCGGAGGATTCAAAGAGCTATAAATATTAAGGTTATTGAAGGAGCTGAGTTTTGAAGGTGGTGGAAACAGAAAAGGACACAGAGACATAAAGATGCTGAAAATGATATTGTTTCTTTTTCTTCTTTCTTCTATTTTTAAAATGCAAAATTGAAAGCTTCATAATAGGAATCCTTCCATATACATTATACAACAACCCAAAATCACACATACTCTCTCTCTCTCTCTCTCTCTCTCTCACACACACAGTATGACCCATCAAGGAAAATGCTAGGGTTTGTATTTACATGGGACGATGTAGACATTGGTCAATTCAAGAGGATGATTTTTTTGGTATTAAGATAAGTATTAAGATAATATATAACACTGTATGCCATAATGGGGTAGAAGAGCATTCATGGCACGCAGCTAACTATTCAATATAATTATAAAAAATTAGTGAATTTTGTTTCAGAAGAAACAGGGGATGTAGTAGAAATTTTAGGCCAAATTATATTTTTTTAGTCCCCGTAGTTTGATTCATTTTTCATTTTGGTTCTTATTATTTTGATTTTCACAAGTTTAGTTTTATAGTTTGGTTTGGTTTGCAATCAAGTACAAATCATAAATTTCATCATATTTATAAATGAAATTCGATATGACGATATGGAACAACCACATGTTATGACACTATTCAAAACATGAAAATTTATTATTTTTTCTTAACATTGTTAGACTTGTAGGACTTAATTGCTAACTAAACAACATTACCGAACACAAATTATCAAAATTGAAATCACGGAGACAAAAATAAAAAAACAAGCAAAGCTATGAGGACAAAAAGAAAATGTGATTTTGACCTAAATTTTATGTTTCTTTTATAAGGTTGAAGTGGAAATTGAAAGACATCATCACATCAATGTAGGGATGGTGTGAATGGTGTAGCCTCCATGTCCACATCCCACGTCATATCAAAAATCTTGAATTTTGGCGCTGGCTGTCTACATATTTGGCTCCAGCCTGTTGCAAATCACTGTGTGCCACATTGGCACTGCAGATAAGTGAAGTTGTTAACAAACTAATCATGTATAATTAATTAATTAATTAATTAGTTTTGAAGCCTCTCCTCATCTTGACTGCTGCTGATGGACTTGAGCATCTTTCTGCTCTTCTAACCAACCACGTCTAATATTTTCTTATACCATTAACCCTGATCAAAAGCAATTCGCCAAGTTTGAATAAATGCTTTTGTTTGAAGCTGTGTAAATGATTCTAATTAATCTAACCAATAAAGAATAGTTTTTAGCTATAATACATGTCTTGGCACAGTGAAATGTCTCACCACCAAAACGTGGATGCGAAGTCATCACCTGACCTTGCCAAACCACCTAATGTTTGTATTAGGTTCCAACCGAGTAGTGTCAAGAATGTAAACAAAAGTCATCCCTCACTATGGGAACTTATAACCGCAATGATAGAGCACTTATCTCTGCACCCGTGATGGAAGTTCGACTTTCATCCTTTTATCTTTCAATCTTTAGGCCTCCTTTAAATGATAAAGAGGCTATGTTCCTGATGTATTTACTTGGGATCCTCTAAATACCAGAGTTCCAAGGGTAAGTGCAAAGAAAGGATGAGCTTCAGGAAATTAAATATTGTAAATTTGTAATAGCCGGAATGGGTCACTTACATATGTAGATTAACAGTACGTGAAATCACCACCAAAAATTGTGTAAAAATGTATTGAAGAAACAAAAGGTTCATACGATGTGAGAGCAAAATGTCACGGTACAATTTACTATGTGTATCTATTTAATTTACATGAAAGAGAGAACAATATCACCACAAATAGAAGGGTGAGAAGGAGAAAGAATGGATACAAAACCAAATTATAATGAACTGGAGTGCTGCTGCTGTCCTGCAGAGTTGATCAGCTGCTAACCCCACATTAACCTATCAAAAATGTTGAGTATAGACCTAAATCCTGAAGAATAACAAAAAGTTCAGCTAAAATGTGTAACTCTAGGGGAAAAAGTCAAAAGAAAAAGCAAAAATCTTTGTACCTTACATGAGGTACACTGGACATCAAGGCTGTTGGGTTGCAGGAGCATTTTCGGTCAAAGATGATCCTAGTCGAATCATTAGAGGATAGACAGGGCTGAACTCTTTGTCTCCTCGGGCCCTCACATGTGTGGCGTAGTCATCTAGTGTTGCTTTGATACCCTTCCAGACCTGATCCTCTCCTTGAGAATCTAGCCACAATGAGTACTGCAGAGGTGTTAGTTTGTTCCTTTGCAGTGGAGACTGCAATTCATCGGGACCTCGGGAGTAAAGATGGTGAAGTATGACGCTTGGTGGTAGATCTTGAAGAAGAGGAGATCCTCCAAGTTGGGATGTCTCCAAGAAAATAAGAGGTCGAAATGCGCGAAGGGCTCTGTATGGTGCACCAAGTTGCTCCACTGGGAACAAATTTTGACCTACAGCTAATTCAAGCTCAGCCATGTCCCTAGCCATCCTTAGCTTCCCTGATTCTGAAAGAGGTCTGACAAGAGAAGCATGCCTGATAAAGAATATTAAAACCCGCGCAGCCATGCTCCTAACAAGCCTAGTGCATATGGTCTCTGCTCCGGCAGTTGCAGTTTTTGAAGGCAACAGCCTAGACAGGAACTCGCTCCGGAAGTGAAGAATGCACTTCTGCAACTCCTCCATGTAAGGTGACGCATTGTTGTCCATAGCAGCATCCATGCCTAGCACACCAAATTTCTGCTCATGAATTTGCAAGATGCAAGACTCAAGACGGTCAAGCATCGCTTGAAATAAGGTCGTCACTGAGTCACAGGCAACCCCATATATGGCACCTAATGAGGGAGACAATACATCTGAAGCAATAGCGGGCAGTCCTGTAATTATAGATGATACGCGTGTATGAATTTCTTGGAGATGCTGACATAAAATGAAGTTCTTGAGTTGTGCTGGAGTTGCAGGACCACTGACTTGACGTGCTTCAGGACCAGCTGATATCTGCCATTTGGGATGTATTTACAAAATGAGAAAACTTCAAACATGGGCTAAAAATCACTTGTCGAAATAAAAGGCTCAGCATAAGTTTCTATAATATACATACATCTTTCACATGCAGTCTGATAGCTCAATTAAAGTACAGGTGAGGGTATACCCATTGAAAAGAACTTGATATCCTTAACTTTTTCTATTTTTGTTTGGGTTACATGGGGCCAAAACCCAAAAACAGAAAAGAAAAACTATACAGCAATCAACCTGGGTCTGGAAATACCAGCCCAAACATCACCAAGATTAGTTAGCAACCCATCAGGAGGCTCTAGGCACTCATGAAAACCCAAAACAGAGTTAAGGCCTAACTTAACCAAATAGTCAGCAGCAACATTCTTCTCTGTGTGCACATGAATAATCCTCCATAAGATAGTACGTGATTCCAAATTTCAATCAGTCTCATTCAATTACCAAAAGAGCAAGTGAAACAGTTTGGACCATGAAATAAACAGAATGTGAACCTTAACTTGCCGTGGTTATGCAGCAACTACAATGAGTTCATTACATCTAACTTTGGACGTCTTACACATTGGCCAAAACAAGACTGGGATCATTTGCCTACATTGGTAATATTTGACTATGCAAGATAACTAAAAGATTACCTGGTATTCAGCCCGTTCAGCAAGCAGGAGAAGAACCTTGCCAATTTCACGCAATACAAGAAGAGTCAATCGCCCATCCAACTGAACAGCTTCTATTTCTTCTTGAATCCGTGTTATGATTCTTGAGATATGTTCTTTAGAGGGCACACTTCCACGGCTGGACACTGGAAATACAGTATTCACAAGGTCTGACAGACGACCCAAGCAGTGTGCTAAGAATGATGTCTGGAATATTTCAACAGCTGACACCAGTTGTTCTTTTCCCTCTGAAGTAATAGCCGGTAAAACCCCTTTGACGTCTGTGTCACGTGCAATTCTTTCAAGAAGATTATCTATCATTGAGAAAAGCTTTGGATACCCCATAGTGAATACCTCTTTAACAAAACTTGATGCAGTGAAAGCAGACTTCATTTGGTTGGCAAAAGCCTTTACAAGGGCCTCCCACACTCTATCTGTTATTATGGGCTCACCTTCCTAAGCAACATATAAAGTGAGCAAAAGTTATTGATTTTAGACAAGAAGCAGGAAAATTGTTGGAATGAAAGCAAGCCAGAATGGAACTGCAAGTCAACCACTAGAAAGATTAAAAAATTTATGCAAATTTTCTAGGCGGCTAATTGGTAGATAGTGCAAATCATTCATCATACACAGGAAAATTAATGATCTCTTTGTAAACCAAAATTCAAAGTAAATAGACACAAACTGCAGCAGATCACGGGTACATGGTGCACATTGACAGGAATTGTTAGAGATATCCAAAAAGGAAGAAGAACCAACTTAGAACAAAAGATATATCATCTTCTTAGGAACAGCCCGTTAAAAGGGTTTCGTTCGAACCAAGTCCAGGTTACCAACTAATACTTCAACAAATACAGTAAAATGGTTTTCATATATCCATCAACTAATAGAGAAATCAGGCTAGTAGCAGAGACCTGAGAACATAAGTAACATTCATGCTCTGTACCATTCATACACATCAAATAATCAGAACAATTGAAAAGCAAATCCAATTGAACAAACCCTCTCACCTGAATAACCTCATCGAGCAGCAACACATGAGTAAACGGGTCACGCTTCTTAGACAGCACTCTCTGCAAGTGCCACACTGCTACCATGATTGAATGCAGTTGATCCATACAACTCCCAATCTTCTGCCAAATCGCCTCCCTCGCCTTGGCCCCGCCCCCAATCTGCGGCGTCCCACCGCCCCCTCTGATCCCACCTGGCCCAAACCCGCCTCCCCCCGACCCGGAAATGGCCTTCATATCCAATGCCACACTCACACTCTTTACCCCCATACCCTTGTACTTGTTAATCAACTGATCAATAGCCTGTCTCAGCTCCCCCAAATTGTAAAACACCTGCAACCCAGTCCCCACCTCGGCCTGGTTCAAACCCTCCATCCCCCTCTCCAAAACCCGCATCGCCTCATTGCGCAACTTGTTTCCGGTCTCTCTGACCCATTCGAGCTCGGCATCGACTACGTCAATGCCAGCGAGGTCATATTCGTTGTAGAGTGCCAAGATCTCGCAATGTAGCTGAGCGGCCTTGGCGAGATCCAGGCGTTCGGGGTCGTCCGACGCCAGAGAGCGGAGCTTACTGGAGAGACGAAGCGCTCTGATGGAGTGGTGGAGAAGGTCGGAGGAGGTGTGGAGGTTCTGGAGCTGGACGGTGAGGGTGCGGATGGAGGTAAGGGGGTCGGAGAGCTCGGATCGAGTGCGGCGGAGGGAGGACTGGAGGGAGAGGACGGAGGATCGGACGGTGGAGAGGGCGTGGTCGGCGTGGTGGAGGGAGGAGAGCTGGGAGAGTAGGTGGTCGTGGCGGGAGAGGACCTCGGAGCGGAGCTGGGACTCGAGGAGGCGGATGGCGTTCTGGAGTTTCTCAGCGGTGGAGGCGGGGGAGCCGGAGGTGAGGGCGGCGGAGGAGAAGTCGGTGGAGGAGAAGGAGGAGGAGAGGAAGACGGAGAAGATGGGGTCGGAGGCCAATGTGTCAAGGGGGGATGCGGTGGCGGTGGTTGGGGTGGAGGTTTTGAAGGTGGAGAGGCGTTGCAGTGGGGAAGCGCTTGAGGAGACTGGAGACGGAGAAGCCATTTTCGACTCTCTGGAGTCTCTCTCCTTGTGTAGACTGTTGCTATTTTACTACCCGCGGCCCCCTTTGCTTTGCAGCAACTGTATTTGCCTCCGTTGGCTGTTGGCTTGGCTTTCCCTTTTTTTCTTTTTTCTTTCTTTTTTATTGCTTCGGTTGGCTGTTGGGTTAAGATCCTTAGCCCAAATCTAGCTCAGCCCAAGTCTTTTTTATTTTTTCCTTAAACCTGCTTAGCCCAAGCTTTAACTCATGGTCCGTTTGATAAGTATTTCATTTTTCATTTTTCATTTTCATTTTTTATGTTAAAGTATAGAGATAAAAGATGGAGAATATAGTGAGAATGAGAGTGAATATGGGATTGAGACGGAAGATAAGAGGGAAGGATGAGAGAAAGGAGTATCAAAAGTGAAAACTAAAACTAAAATAAAAATTTATTTGAAATTGTTTTCACTTTGTTACTCCTCCCTCTCATTCTCCCCTCTCATCATCTCTCTCAATTTCATCATCATTCCCATTCTCACTCTCATTTTCCTCTATTATCTACCCAAAAATGAAAACTAAAACTAAAATTAAGATGATTATCAAACGAGCCCTTAACTTTTTTTCATTTTTTTTTGTTGTGGATCAAGTCAGTTGGTTAAGGCAATGTGTCCGCCCCTTGCACCCGAGTTATTTCCTCCCTATACATTAGAGTAGTTCAGAATATCGTCATTGTCAAAAACAAATATATAAAGCAATTTTTTTGGGTATTGAAAAAAACAAATGTCTAATGCACCCATAATTATTTGCAATATTTCATTCCCATTTGCAAATTGGCAAATTGGTGTTGATAGTCTAATTGGTATCTAGGTTTTATGTAATTACTTTGAGCAAAACAGAATTTTTTATTTTTTTTAAATCCAAAGTTCATATTGATATCACCCAACTCTAATTTTCTTTTAACCTTTTTTTTTAATAATGGGATAACTTTGTAGAAACTGGAAAAATTGAAGTAAAGAGAGTAAGCTTGAAAAAATAAAATGAACGCGCACACACACACCATGAATCATAACAGAGTTCATCACTTCATCTTATTTTCCAAATGAAAATGGACCGCTACACAAATGAATTCTCAAGAACCAAAAAAATAAAAAACTATCTAGTGTACATGCTCTTTATGCCCAACTTTTGGCAACAAAAGCAAAAACCCATCAAATTAATACCCAATTATACAAATTAAAAGATGAAATTAAGAAACTAATTACTAATTAGAATGAATGGATGACGTCAGTCAGATGTGGCAACCACAGCAAAGGTAGAAGAAGCAGAGCGTGGAGACCAGAACGACAACCTCCACAGCAGAGAGAACCTTGAAGACGACGTCGTCTAGGATGGTCGTCTGAAAATCCAGACGCTTCCATTTGAACACTGAGAATTTCCTTGGCCACAGCTCTTTGCTGATCACCTTCTTTAACGACCACGCCGCCTTCTCCTTCTTTGACTTATTTTCCGACTTATTTTCCATCACAATATGCACAAACTCTCCCTCTCTCTCTCTCTCTAAAACGTTGTCGTATTTTATGCAATTGGTATGCTGAGAGGGAGAAGTGTGAGCTGGTGGTATATATAGAAATGGAGGGGGGTTAGAGGCAGAGCTTTGGTTTCTTAAAAAAGAAAGGTGTTGTTGGTGGTTGCAGCTGGTGCTGGGCCTGCTGGCCAGAGTGATCAATGGAATTTGAGGTCTCATGGGAGGGTATTTCTGGAACTTAATAATTGGTAAAGCACCCTAAGCTTAGCGGCCGAATATTCTAGTTTTAAAAAGATTAGTTTACAGCAAGACAGTATCAAGGCGGATTGGGTTCGATTCTCAAGGTCATATTGTAGATTTGGTTTCATTCTTTTTTCGGTTATGGAGGCTGATGTAAACCAGTTAGTAAGTTTATATATCATTAATTATTCGTTTGAACCTATTGCACAATATAATCTCATAATCTGACCGAACTATTCATTTTTGAAGTTATCATTCAAGAATCACCTTTACAAAAAGCTTGATTCTTACAATAGAATATATTCTACCTTCCCATGTAATTCTTTTTCCCCTAATGTTAGGAATACATACACTTGACAGCCTATAAACTCAATTGATTAAGACAAAAGAGGAAGAGGAAGAAAAAAATTACATAAATCCAGTTGGTGATATAAACAAAAATTAAAATAGATCGCTTATAAAAAAAATAAAAAATAAAAACATATGAACCAACAACAAGGAACAATGATAGTAATAAATAAGGATCACAGTCTGTTGCCATTCATAATCATACAGGATTATATGCTTGCTTGGTTCGCACTGCTTTTGATTGGCATCTTCTTAACCGGGTCTTCTCATCATTTCTCTCTTTCTGTAACGGCACATAAAAAATGCACTGGAAAGGACAAATTCGACATTTGATAGTTTCATTCATCTTATAATAACGGTTTGGTATGGTAGGCAGATGATGAGGTCCAGTTGGTCAAGCCTATATTTAACGGCTAGTTTGTTAGAACAGTTCAAACCAATATTATTGGATCCTACCGCAGGGTCCAGTTCATCATATACACATGCACTGCTTGTAGGCTTTTCAACGTTAAACAATGCTTTCATTTTCTTCTTTAATCTTTCACTTTTTAGCCCATGCCGGTTTTATATAAATTGTCTATGAAACCGGGAAATACGAGTTCTTCATCATAAAAATAAGCAAGCGTGACAAGAAAATCTTAGAAACACGAGGCAAGCGTGTCATCTTTACCTTTAGAACTTAGGGATTTTTATATAAAAAAAAAAGAAATTATTTTCCTTATAATATATGATTTGAACCTGATTTAGATTCTTAACTTAAAGATGATGAAAATCAGAGACAGACACATGCATGATGCATCCCAATATCTCTGATTTTATAGATACTATATAATATAAATATTGAGTGACAGAGAACTCTGAGGAAGCTTTCGATTATTTCCAGCGTGGGGGGGTGGAGCAACGTCCATCTAATGAGCACTTTGTGGCAGGACGGTCAATGTCCAGATAGACTAAAAAGAATAGTATCTTGGAGGAGACAGCCTCATAATTGGGTTGGCCACTTATACGCGTCTGTGTTTTTTTTTTCACATAATAATAATAATTATTATTATTTTAGGAAAATTTCACTTTATTACCCTAAGTTTATCGAGTTTCAACTTCTATTATATGAAGAAAAAAAATCGTTTTAGTCGTATACACGAAATTGATTTTCCTATCACTTTCATACCTACCGTTACTTTCTGGAGAAAATTGACACAATTTACTTCTCAATTCCAAGCAATTTTCAGATTTGAAAACTTGCCTAGCCATTTGTTATTTTGGGAGTGAAACAGAGAGCATTAATAAGAGAAACCTTGAAACTCTTAGTCATCATGATAACCTGCAATAAGAAGTTGAAGTTAATTTGGCAAAATCAGAAGTTGCAAGCTCTTATTCCATTTACATATAATCTAGGCTTAATATTGCAAAATGTCCATAAGGTTTACAAAACTATCAGATTGCATTCTTAATGTTTTTTTGTGTCGTTCGTGGTCCTTAAAAGATTAGTATTTGTGATCACAAATAGTCCTGCCATTTAGTATATTTGTAAATAATTTAAAATTCATAAAAATTTTAAAAGAAACCAAAATTTTATGAATTTTAAATTAAAAAAATTTGCAGGGACCATTTGTAATAGGTGCATGAACCTCATAGATGTTTTGTGATATATATATATATGTCATGTCAACAAAACTAACAGAGTTTTTGACGGAACCTAACGACAGGGACCATTTGTGATCACACATATTAATCTTGAGGATCACGAATGACACAAAAAAAATATTAAGGATGCAATCTGATAGTTTTGTAAACGTTAGGGACGTTTTGTGATATTAAGCCTATAATATATAATAAATAAAAAGCCACTCTTCATTTAAGGCAAACTCAGCTGCTGAAAACAAAGTTATTTTGAAGACCCTATTTCTCAGTTTCTCTCATGAGTCATCGTCCAATTGCAAGTGTTTTTGGCTTTCTTTTCTCTAGGGGCTTTTACCCCTTTTGCTTATGATGTTATTTCAAAGTTGCTTTTCTTAGAAGCAATGGCTACTTACTGATTCTCCAGAAGAAGAATTAAGATGATGAAAGTCTACCTCATCTATCTGGGCAGCAGGGCATTATTGGAATCTGGAAGGGTGAACATGATTTTATTAGATCTGATTTTTCTTTTTGTATGTAGCTAGCACACTAGCATTCCTCTTTATTGTTACATGAGATTCTCAATAGAATACGTATATAGAATTAATATGGCAACATTGTTTACCTACAAGTATCTCCAAGAAGCCAGATTTATGCAGTTCCTTCTTGGTTTGTCAATTAACCAAATCAATTGACTAAATCTTATTGTATTTTATCCGCAAGGGGTCGACATTATTGTCGATAATCTGTCACTAACAAAACGTGTCGATACATTATTAACAACACAAACATATAAAATTCATCATTTAACAAAGGACTGATATCTTACACATGTAATTTTCTAAAACTTGTTTGCCACCATGATTATTGCATGGGTTGACCATTTATGTAAAAGGACATCAAATATGTCTTGTTTCGATCATATCATATTGATTGTGGAGACAATCTGTAGTGCCTGGCAACATCTTCAACAAGTTTTTAGGATAAGATTGGGGATAAAGTGATTGAACTGAATGAAGTCTAAATCATACTCAGAATTTTGAGTAGCCTAATAGAAATATATATAGTTCATTTCTATTTCAAGATATATACGTATAAATTGGTCATCTTAAATTAATCACCCATCTTGATCGGCGCTCGCCTCTCGTATCGTCATAATTCATTTAATGCTACGTTTTGAGAGAAATCTTCCACGTCATTCTAGTTTAAAATCGCTTTTAACAAATAACAATATCCTCTAATTTCAATACCTCAACCGTATCAACAAAGTATTAAACACAACTTCAAATACATATACCGGCACTCCACAGTGAATCATCAAGAAGAATGAACGGTAGTTGAAACAGCTAAATTTGTTCTTCAAGGGAGCATATATAGAAGAAGAAGAAGAGGGAGATAAGGAACCCTGGTGTGGTGTGTGGGCAATTTAGAACCATTAGCAGTCACATACACAAAACAGGACAGAATATAAATATATACGTGGTCCAACAAAATCACATCTGAGAATTATTGTGGGTAGAATTTGCCTCTTTGGCCCAATAGAATCCCACGGGTCACAAAATCCCTTTTGGCAGTGTATAGCTCTTGTCTGGTTAATTAACATAGACGCCGCGTCCAATTGTCCCACAAAATGTCACACTCCCTTAGATATTTACCAAGTTTTTGACCCGATTGTGTGACGTGGCAGATGGGGGAAGGGAAGATAGACATACCAACTTTTTTTTTTAAATTGTGTTCAAACCCAAATTTACACACCACCTTTTTTTAATTATATTATTTTAACTTTTAAAAATATATTTATTTGTTGTCAAACACCACCTATTATGAAATGGGTAAGATATAAGAGGAGGGACTTTTTTGTTTTTCTTTTGGATAAATATTTAAGGAATATTAAGATAATTTTCTTTCTAGTATTGAAAAATGCTCCAAATTTAAATCTTCATTTTTCTAATTAATTAAAGGAAAAAAAATATTGAAATTTAAACTCTTCGAAAAATAGTTGAGATGATACAAATAATGTTACCCATTAACTCTAATATGGTTGAAAAGACTTCAAAATTTTCAATTAGGCATCATAAATATCTTTAAATTATTAATTAGGACTTTAGATCACAACAAGGTCGAGTTACACGTATGCAGACACTGAAATGTTGGAAAATAGTGTTTATAACATGAAACTAAATATCCCTTAATATTCTAAAGTATTTGTCACTAGTCTAGTGATATTTTAGATACATTTTTTTAAGTACTTTTAAATACTTAATATTTTCATTAAATTTTAAAACCTTATTAAAACTTTCTAGATTTAATATTTTCTAGCAATTCCACATTTCTCATAAATCTTATAATTATGGTTTTTTCTTCAGAGCAAAAAAGAAAACAAAATTACTAAGCTAGGGGTCAGGTACAAAAGAGTCCCACAAATCAACAACAACTGAAACAGAAACACAAGGCTGATTTTTTTTGGTGGGCAAAGCTAAATTTTTTGTGTCGTTCTCGTCCGACCGTACACTTAAAGATCCTTCTATATATATAAATACTTACAAAGCTGGTTTTCCTAATCCCTCTCTGTTTCTAAGATTAGATAGACAGAAAGTGAGAGAGTTAATAGCTAAAAAAGTCTCTCTTTTTTCCTTCTGCTTTCTGGAAAGGTGAAGAAGAAGATGATGTTCTTGGAGCTCCTAGTGGAAAAAAGTGATTGCTTTCCTTTGGACTTGCTTATCTTCAACATAGCTTTGGCCTTCTTCAATGGCGTTCTTGCTGTATTTGCGTTTTCTCAGGTTTGTTTGAACACCCTTTCCTCTGTCATCTGCTTTTCAGCTCTGTTAAGAATTTCATTATGTGGGTTGGTCTATTTTGAGGATTTTCAATTTTGACTGATGTGTTAAACGTGAGAAGGATAATGCATGTTTATTCCATGAATTTTGATTTGGATTGAAGGGGTATTTGTGTTTTATGCTGTGTTTGGTTGCTGAGAAAGTGGAGGAAAAATTGAAATTCTACAATTGGTATTGCATTAATGTTATAAATTTCGCACCTTTAGTTTGATCCTTTGAAATTCTAATTTAGGCACATTAAGATAGAAAATGCTTGTGCATTGCTGCCCTTATATCAGATTATAAGTTAAAATAAGGGTAAAATAAATAACTCTAGTAAACATCCTGAATGTCTCCCCATTTCTCTCTTATTACTTCCACTATCACTATCACCTTATCTTTGCAAGTATTCCGACTTCTCCAATAGTTTATAAGAGCCAATTACGCATGTATAAGAGCCTAAATTTTGTTACTGTAATTACACTATAGATACTGGTATCTTTGGTTTGTATTGTTATCTTGTTGGTTAAATATTTCTGAAGTACTTATCTTGTTTAATTACTCTTTTCCCTAAGTTGGGAATCATCTAGCCTTTTGTTTTTCCAGCTGGTCAGGATTCACATGCGCAATGGACAAAGTGGATGGACACGCCAAAAAGTAAGGGGCATCATCTCTTACTTCTAAAGCTTATTTTTTTAAATATCATAAGTTGTTCTATTAGCAATTGAAGGCAGAGCTAGCGTGTTCTTGTCTGATGTTTGTACTTCCTACTGTACGTGGTAGGAATGCTATGAGCACTTATGTGCAAGGATGCTGTTTTGAAAATTGGTTTTTGCAACTTCACGTCATATATTATGTGCAAATTCTATGGAATCCTCCCTCCCCACTTTGTGCTGATTCCATCAGTCTTACAATTTGTATTGTAATATGCTTAGGTTCTGTCTATGTTTGTTGAATGTGAAAAATGGTTTGTAATTCTTAAAAGTTCTATAATATTCATTTCAGTTGTATGTACATTCACTATTTATAGGGACCATTTGACTGAAATGATTACTAATTGGCAGGTACTCCACCTCATGATTGGCTCTTCTAACTTGGGTAAGGCTGAGGATTTGTGGTTCATGTCTTCAATTTTCTTTTATAAAAGTCAAATAATGGTTCTGACTCAAATTTGAGTTAAACTGGGTAGTGGAATTTTAAAGTACTTCTCTATTGCAAAGGCTACAAGACTTTTTATGCCATACTATGGAAGCCTTTTGAATTAAGTCATTGTCTTCAGTTTTCCTTGTGGTCATATGCTACATACAATTTCAGGTTGGCTTAGCGTAAATGATTGGTTTAATCATGCGACTGAACGGGTACAATAATAAGCATTACTAACCATAATGTGAATTTAAATCACACATATCTGCTCGTCAGCCAGAATGCAAAGTTGGGGTATTGAGAGAGTGGGTGTACAAGGGTTCCAATTGTATCAGATCAGTTCTCCCGTGTATTTACATTGATAAAAAGGAAACACGTCCTTTATGGTATAACTTGATGTACACAATAGTGCATGAGCATTGACTACTTATGTCTTTCATTGTCATCATATTCTTTGATAAAATTTTCTAAGTCTTCTGCAGGTTTACATTGATTTTCTGTTTGAACACTTCAACTCATCAAAACAGTTTCTATCTTTTCCTCTTTCCACTCTACCAATTCTTAGACACTCTTAAGCAATTATAAAAGCTCAAAAAAGATTGTCTGGTCATATTATGTACTTCATCAAGTTATAGCATCAAATTTCTTCTTTTGGCAGGTTACTTCATATATTTTACATCTACGTTGGTTGCAGCTTGTAAGAAATGGTTTTGCTGGTCTAATGTCTGCGGGTTCATCCTAATGGGTATATTTTACTTAGTTATGCTGATTGACGAGCTGCTTCAAATGTTTGTTTCTAGAGTTTCTTTGTAGTCACTGGTGATCTTAATGATGAAAAATATTGCTACAGCCTACCCCAAAATTCTGTTTCTTGCAGCTTTTCTTCTACTCCTATCCTTTTGGTAAGTTTTCTTATTCTAGATTAGGCTTTCTCATGTTGAAATTTTAGAGATGGTCTGGTTGATTGAAAAGCATGACAGCAACTTCTCTTACCTAGATCAATGTCTTTTCACCCTTTGAACTGTTGAAAGCATCTTGTTAAGGTTATGTTTGCTGTGTCCAATAGGATATTTGAAGAACTATATCCTCCCCATCTTCTGATAATGCAATTCCATCTTTCTCAAATGCTTTTGATTTTTTTCTTTTTAGCTTTATTTCTATGATTAATGTTTACTTGGCACTTGCTAGATTTCCTTTTGAAATTTCTAGGTTTTTTTATACAATTCATTTTTCATCTACACCCATTGTCAGTTTTGTATATTTGTACTTGCGATCGTGACAATTCCTTGACATTAATACTTATAATTGTTTGTATTTAACATTACACAAAAAGAAAATAAAAGGTTTTTTTTTTTCTGTTAGTCAATTACTCAAATACCAATTTCACTCTGAAGCATGTTGCAAAATAGATAGAAAATAGCATCATGATTTCTTTTTTATATGTTCAATTACAATATCTAAAGACTGCACAATAGAAATTTGTACAGTTGCAGTGTAATTTATAATTATAAGGTATACAAATGCTGTTATGGACAATGACTTTGTAGGGTCGACCTTTGCCATCAGGCAAATGATGAAGAGGAGGATGACGAGGACGATAGCATGCAGCAGGCCTTGTTGGAAAATTCAAAGAATAAACCGAATTCATCAAACAAAGATGGTCATCGAATTTGTTGTTCATTCCAAAGCATTCATGTTGGAAGTCACCAAAAATTTGTGATTGCGGTATGAGAAATAGACTCGTTTTGTTATTGCCCTTAATTTGTCGTATAAAAGTCATGTAACTTTCACTGAAACATTGTTATCACTCGTTCTTCTTGTCATCTAATTTCATCCGTTTCTCCACTAGGTTGTTGTGCTTGTCCTTGTTCTGATGATGTCATTTGCTGTGGTAATCTGGATCGGTGTGGGTAAGAATCCCATTGATTCTTCAGCAGTGGCTCAGGTATGGAGTACAGTCTTTCCTACTCTATCCTTTTTAGCATCAGATGAACTTTTGTCTTCACAGTCTTTCGGAAAATTTTGCAACATGGTAACTTATACTAGGCATGACATCTACCGGGAAATTAGGTTTTAAAGAATTAGAAGAAAACACAGTTCAGTCCATATCCGGCATTTTGATAATTCATACAGGAGAATTTGGAACTGCAGCTGGCATTTTTATTTCCTTATGAAGATTGATTGGTTATTAAGGTCTAGGTCAATATCAGTGTTTTTTGAGGAAATTGCTGGTCTCGTCTACTTGATTTGTTACTAACATGTGTAGATAAACGTTAGTTGAGATAAGTGTTTTTCCATCCCCTTATTTGTGTATAGAAGATTAGTCTTATCTTGGTTGTTCTAGACATCTAGTACATGTGTGAGACACCAGCACTTTGTGTATGCTTAAACTTCCTGAAATTCCAATCATTAGTTTTCCTTTTTAAAATTTGGAACATTTTGTTTGCATCATATCATATTTTCTAATTGTTCATTTAATGATGTGTCTTTATGTATCTATCGTTTAAATGTGGCAATTATCATCGCCCAATAACTGCAACCATTGTACAGGCATATGAAGACTTTCTTGCTTTCACAGTTCTTTTATTAGGAGGAGCATTAGGTTGCTATGGTGAGAACTCTGACAACTTCTTATTATGCATTTATTTATTTTGGGAGGTCATGCCACATTTATCTTCTTATTACCAGTTTCATTTGGGTTTTGTCAATCTAGTTTCTTTGTTGTGGATAGGATGATTAAAATTTTAAATTCTCGTTGGCTTCGTAGTAAAACATTTTTATGTTTTTAGAGTTGTTCTTCTTGATTTAGGGCAGTGTTGTATTGATTGTAATATGTGCTTTAGCTTGAGGGTCTTCAGTTAGATATGATTACTCTTCATCCATTTTAATTGTACTTTCTTCCCCCTTTATTTATTTTTATTACTAAAGGTCTGTTTTTTGTTTATTTATTATTCTTATGTTGTTCTGTTCAAGACCAGTAAGTGGTTTTGGCATATCTTATACTATCGAATTATCATTTCCATTGTTTGGTAGTGCATAGGCTTAAGCTTCTTCCTCTAGCTTCGCTACTATTACCCTGTAACCATTTTTGTAGGGTGACACTTACTAACATTATGGTGGAATGGTATTAGGGGTAAGACTCAGCCTGTTATCCAAGTTTTATGTTTAAGGATTTTAAGATTGACTTGTTTGTTCCAAAAACTCTTCATATGTTTTGGTGTATTGGATGTTGCAAGGTTAACTGGGTTTTGTTGTCAGAAAAGTGATATTGGCTTTATAAAGTTTAACTGAATTCTTTCATGTGCTGTCTGCAATTTAACTTCACTCTTTCTTTCTAAAATTCCAGGCATCCTGCTAGTTTGTAAGTTAAGGAAAGTACGGTCTGAGAAAGCTTCATCCGAAATGTGGAAGGTATTATTAAACTGACAGAAATGATTTCTTCTATTTGATAAAAAAATTATTCAAATTCTTCAAAGTGCACTTACTAATTTCTTCTTTGAACGCAAAATACCTACTTCTGTACTTAAAATGTTATGTAATAATTTCTGCCTAAACTGGCACACTGTTTGTATTTAGTAAGTTTGGAATTTTGTAAACAGGTTGCTGGTTTGGCAATTACTTCTGTTATATGTTTTACGTCAAGTGCATTGGTAGCTCTTCTTACAAATATTCCTGTAAGCGGTCATTGGCTAGAGACCTTACTACTTTTTGTGCAATTCATTCCTTAGTTTACCTTATGTATTTTCTTGCTTACCTCACTTTAAGCTCTTTGCCAGCTATATTGTCAGTGGAGTCTGAAAAAAACATATGGTGGAAAAGCACTAGTTTTTCTGATTCTGTACTATTTTATGGGTAATTCTATCTTCCCTTCTGAGCATTGTTTTCAATTTTCCCCATCATGAATGGGAAGGATACTGCATTTGGTTCATCACATATTGAATATCATGAGTTTTCTCCCACCACTTCTATCTTCTGTCAGGATCTTTGGTGCCCTCAGCTTCTGTATTATGGATTGTAAGAGAATTGCCACCCCCAATCGCTAATCACCAAAGGGAACAATCAAGAACAATTACTTTTGTCAGCCATGCTTCAGTGGGCACACAGCATCCTCGTCGTTGGGCTAAAGTAACGAGTTCAAATAATCAGGTCCTTTGCTACTCTATTTCATACTTCTGAAATGACAAATTCCAAAATTATGTTTTTTTACTTTCTCTTTTTGCTATAAACTATGTTCATTTCAAGAGGAGACATTGCTTTTTGATTGTATTGCAGGCATCACGAGCAAGTCCCATATAAGAAAAACTTATGAAGTTAAAACTTCTTTTGGTCTCAGAAGAAGAGACGTTGGAAATGCAGACTCATGTATGCATATGATTTGAGACTTACGCATCGCAGTAAAATTCAAATGAAGATGGAGGATGTGGATGCCTCGCAACTATACAAGCATGTACTGCAGATGCATGGATGTGGATGCTGCCGCTTTTTGCATTTGGTTCATGTACATAGTTACATTTCAGAAATGCTGCTACCCTCTCCACCAGAAATGCTGCTAGCCGATCCACTTTTGCCAATGGATTCTTACTGTATACATCCTTTTACATGTAGATGCCTCTCAACTGGGTGTTTTTGACTATGTTAGGGTTTAGGGTGTTTTTGACGATGTTATGGCGAAAATTTTATAGATTATTGGTACAGAAACCAGGAAAAAAATTATATAAAAATGCAGGGGGTGTTGCAAACAGATAATTATCTCTCTTCCGGGTGCGTGCCTTACTTTGGATCATGATTTGATTCATTAAATATTTTAACTATTTACTGATGTACATATCATTCTTTTAGTTGCACAGTTTCAAAAATCCTGAATTCAGCCAGGGAATTGGTGAAGGAAGCAGAACGAATTAATCGCATGCAAATCTGGTGTATTATTAGGTTATTAACTGAAGAACAAGAAACTTGGGAATCTATGATGGGTAGCTGTGTGAAGATAATAACTTTTGTGATTTAACGTTGCTTTAGTTTGTCATATCACCTTTGGGTGGGAAAACCCATCTAAAAAAGATTACAAGCTCATCCTACGGATCTGTTCCAAGGTTCAACCCATATTCTTAGTTGCTTAAAAGAAGAGAAACCAAAAAGCATTTGTCAACCAAAATCAATAATCAACCAATCAAATAACATTCCATGAACAAAAGTACGTGAAGTGATAAAACCATGTTTTAAATTTGGTGTATCAATTATAGAAGAAATCTGATCTATACTTTATAATTTTTATGAAATTTATATGGTCTTGCTCAAGTTGAGAAATTCTTCTTTTCGTATGGCCACATGGTAGCATTCGTCCACCCAGTTATAATATGGGTAGAGCGACATAGTATAATATCAATAAATATCCACTTAACTGCACATTATATAACACTTGTTAACTCGTTTGGGACTGCTTCTCTAAGAAGCACTTATACTTATAAGCACTTCTACCAAAAGCGCTTTTATTATAAAGACGTTGAAATTTTCATAAAAAATCGAAGTGCTTCTTGGAAAAGCATTTGGGAGTGTTTCCTGAAGAAGCACATGGCAGGTGCTTCTCTAGAAAGCGCTTCTATGGCTCAAAAGTGCTTCTAAATTTTTCTGACAAACGCTATTAGAAGCGCTTTTAGTTGTCAGAAAGCGCTTAACTGTTCTAGAAGCACTCCCAAACGGGTGACTGACAAAACAATGGAATCAAGAAATGACTAAGGACACAGCGTTCAAATAAAAAAGAAAAAAAATCTTGTATATATTCCACGTGTCACCCTCGGTTCATGGGGAGCCCACCTTCTTTCTTCCTTGCTTGCGGAGTCACAGTTCACGCCCTGTTGTTAAGTTCCAGTAGGAAGCAAGCTCTGCTGATTTAAAGAAGCCAAAAGGAAACCCACACAGAAAAAAGCGCTTCAGCGCTGGTGATTGTAGATTTGTTTATCAAAATTTATCAAATGAAAAAGCAAAAGCACTCAAAAAGAGTCTGAAACCAAACAAAACAAAACTCCACCAATTCCTTTCTTGCTTTGAGAGCAAACCCACTTTGCTTTGCCTTGCCCTTGCCCCACATCTCTCCCAAAGAATCTATACTCTCTCTCTATCTCTGTACAAATACCTAAAAAGATGATCTCTTTCATTTGCAAACAAGCTACATCGAAATCAGTGAGACCTGAAACTGAGAGGCTGAGTATTGGTGGTGCTTTTCGGAAATGGCGAGCTCCAGCGGGACGAAGTTCAATCAGGAGCCGCCGAGGTCGTTATCGAGGCGAATGACGAGAATGCCCACGAGGGTTTTGGACTTGCCGACTGAGGACGAGGCGTTGGACAGTGTGCCCTCGTGCCTTGCCTCAATTGCTCCCATTTTTCGTGTCGCCAATGAGATTGAGAAGGAAAATCCTAGGGTTGCCTACCTCTGTATGTGATTTTGTTGTATTATTTTGCAATTCATTATTATTAAAGCACATTGCATGATGTTGTTAGAATAGTAATACCTGGTGTTTGTGATTGTGATTATGTTGAATATAGGTGGTGGCCGGCACAACTAAAATACTGTTTGGACCTAATTACAAAAAGAAAGTTCAATTTTTTATGCATAATATCAAGTTGTAAAATTCAGCGTTCATTATTTTCAGATTAAATGAATGGTAGTGATCCCGGGTTAGTTTCATATGTTTAATATAAAGGAGAAGGGGGTGGAAAGTGTGGTTGATAAATGATATACATAGAACAAATAAGACAGAAAATTTGACAGAATCTTAACAAGACTTTTATTTCTCATTAAGAAGATTTTCACCTAATCTCTATTTCCTATACGGATAGAATCTAACAGTTCTTTGCATCACGTGTTCCTGTTTAGTTCAGTAAATGTTATCGTCGCTTAGGTTGATATATTTTGTGCAATCAGGCCGCTTCCATGGATTTGAGAAGGCGCACACAATGGATCCAACATCAAGTGGACGCGGTGTTCGTCAGTTTAAGACACATCTTTTGCACAGACTTGAAAAGGTAGACTTTTAAATTATTTGTGGTTTCTTGTATTTTTTTTTTCCAGAAGAGTGGTCTGATTTTGGAACTTAATTTATATTTCTTGTGGTGTGTGTATGATTAATTCACTTGTGATTTTATCTGTAAATTATTTTATTTCTTCCCCTCATCTCCTTTTATCCTTTTTCTTCCATGATAAGAAGTTTCAAACTCAATACCTCCTGCAATTAGAGCTCTGATACCATTACAGACAACAATTGGACCCCAAGAATTTAAGTTGTTAGGAAATAAGCCAACAATGCTTATCAAGCTAACAATTTATACAATTAGTTTTTTTTAAATGGTAACATTTAACTTTAGAATGAAATGTGCAAATCAAGTCATAGACTGAATCGAAAGATAATCTCTAGACCTATAAATAATATTCTAGGGTAATACTAATTCAATATCATGACTGATTTATGTTGTATTTAAGAGCGCCTGAAAGTGAATTGAAGTTTCTCTGTATCTCTTAAAATTCTTTTCGTTGCAGGAAGAAGAAGAGACAAGACATCAGCTTGCTAAATCTGACACAAAAGAAATCCTGTATTTTTACCACCAATTTTATCGGAACAATATCCAAGAAGGAGAATACACAAAAAAACCGTAAGGCTTGTTTTTGAATTGTTGGTATGTTACCTTTCTTTTACTATTGAATTACTCATTGTCTCTTATATATTGAAGGGAAGAGATGGCTAGGATTATTCAGATTGCAACAGTACTATATGACGTGCTCAAGACAGTGGTACCTCAAAATCAAATTGATCTACAGGTTTGATTTGTATGATTCAAGGATTACTCAAGTTCTTAAGTGACAGATTGATAGAGAAGGCACTGAAAACATGGCTATTCTATTGTTTTTTTCATTGCAGACACAGAAAATTGCTGAAGATGTCAAGAGAAAAAGGGAGCAGTATGTAAACTATAACATTCTTCCGTTATATACTGTTGGTGTTAAACCAGCAATTATGGAACTGCCTGAGGTTGTACATGCGTAGTATATGTGATTTTCGTTTATCTCTGCTGTAGTTTTATGAAATCTTATTTTTCTCTCTTGCTCATTGCTTTACCCTTTTATTTTTTCTGGAAATATTTAGATCAAAGCAGCACTTAGTGCTCTACAAAATGTGAATGGTCTTCCAATGCCAATAATGCATTTAAAACCCATGAATCCTGATGACAAGTCAACAATGCCTACCGAGAGGATTAAACCTGTCAATGATATACTCGATTGGCTTTCCTCTATCTTTGGGTTTCAGGTAACTTGTGCCTAAATACCTTTCTCTTTCATTTTACCTTGGTTTTTATATGCCACATGTCTGAAAATTGTATTGGTATGCTAACCCTAAACCTGTCCAACTGTATAGGCATGTTTAAGTTTCTAAAAGGATTTTTCTTGATTTGTGGACTGGCTACTTTTACCACTGGCCCACAACTAGGGGTGGAGCTTAATTTGACTCGGATGTGGCAATTAATGTAGGTCAATAACAATGAATAATCTAATGCCATCTAATGAAAGAATGGCAAGGTAATTGAAAAAGGTAATAATGGACAGATACAAAAATTAAGGAAAATAACCATGGTTTTCTCATAACAAGAGTCAATACCGAGTTTTTTTTTTCCTGAAGGTTGAGAGAATATGATTCTAATAATGTATTTAGACCTCTTGAATTCAATGTACCTTTACACACACAAAAAACAAAAAAAAACCAAGACATTGAAGAAAAAAAACAGCGAGCCCTTATTTCTTTATCCTTTTGCCATTTCCCTTGAGTTTTCTCTTGCCTTTCTACTTGGTCAAGATAGGAATGACTTGAATAGGCATGTTTCCATTTGAATCTACAACTTATTGAATTTAAAAGACAATAATTGCAGCACAACAAATGTCAAGGCGCTACTTTTAAATGTTATGTGATGGATTTGATATTGGTGTTTTGTTTCATATGAAGACTCCTGTCCTATTCCTACCTTACTGCCTAATAACTGCGGGTTAACTCCATGTGGTCCTGTCATCCCTGCCTCAAGTTGATCACAATAGTACTGCTATTTTACTTATATCCATTGGGAACCAAGAGAAGTTTTATAAGGGAGGATTTGGAGCAGTGGGAAATGTGCATTTTGGCTGTCCTCTCAATCTTCATTAAGTAGATATCATTCTTTGAAGTGATGCGAATCTTGTCCTTGCACCTCACATGCACAATGATTCTTTGATGCAATAGACTACTGCTAGATACACATATATACATAAGCATAGACATGTTCTTACTACGTTGTCTTATCTTTTCTGGGGTTTGAAGAAAGGAAATGTGGCAAATCAGAGGGAACACTTAATCTTGCTACTTGCCAACATGGATGTAAGACATAGAAATCTTGAAAATTACACACAGGTAAATCGATGTTCCTTTGAGGTGCTTTGTGTTTTCTCCTTTGCTTTGAATTTTATATGCTCTCAATTTTCAAGACTGTATCTGATGTGATCATTAAAGATTAACAGAAAGCTTATTGCAGTTGAGTAGTGGCACTGTACAGCATTTGATGGAGAAAATTTTTAAGAACTATCGTTCATGGTTTAACTATTTGCATTGCAAATCAAATCTTAAGTGAGTGATCTGGACAATATCAAAGTTATAACTTGATTCCTTAAAAGTTGAATACATATAGACTTGTTACCATTTCAGCAATACAAATTTTGATTTGGCGTCTCTCCAACCTCCCAACCCCACAACTTTTCAGGTTTCCTCAAGGTTCTGACAGACAACAGTTGGAGCTTATTTACATTGGACTCTATCTTCTCATATGGGGTGAAGCTTCAAATATTCGATTCATGCCTGAATGCTTATGCTACATTTTCCATCAGGTCTGTATGCTTTTTTTTTTTTTTTTTTCTTTTTTTTTTTAATAGTATTAGTCAAGCATTATGAATGGTCTAGAGAGTTTCATACCATAATGTTGTTCCTTTTCTGACTTACCGTGGCCCATCTCAATGATAATCCTTCTGAGAATGGCCAAGTCTTTGAGTAGTTTCTATGATTTTCTTGGTTTCTTCTTATCATAGCTTTTTTTTATGGGGAAAGCCTTCTGAAAGGTAACCTGATTTTGAAATCAATTCCTAACCGTCTATTAAAACATTAAATTTCTAGGAACTGCTACAGCAGTCACTAATTAAAAGTTGTTCTTCCATGCACATGAAAACTGCCAACTCAATGACCACATTGATTTATATTATCCGTAAGATTTCTATGTAACTTCATATCAATAAACTTGTTGCGTTTCTCTTAAAAAGAATACTAGCTATATGCTTTTTGGTTCTTAGGTGTGATAGAATAACATTTTATTCTTAGAGAGAGGAAGTAGAGGGGCATAGACAAGTCACCAAATTTATTTGGTTTGCATGACAATTATATAAATTACTACAGCTCCTGCTGATCTAACAAAACAAAATCCTAACTGTCAGTGATGAATCTTCAAAATCGAAGCCCCACTAGATGAGGTTATACCAGGTAAAGGAGCCCCAAATGAATTATTGTGAATATAATACAAAGTTGTTTTTAGTCACTCAATTCCTCATTTCTGTCAATCTCATAAATTTTTCTTTGGAAGAATCTATGTTACATGTTCTAATTTTCCCTTGTGTATTTACTTTTTCTTTTGTTCTGTTGTGAAAGAAATAGCTACTTGGTAACTAAAAATTGCATTATTGAAAACAATTGCATTAAAAATTCAATTAATTGTTTAGACTACTCTCCTCTGTTGATTTTAATCCAACAATAAGTGACCAAGAAAGTCCCTGGTCCAGTGGACCCAGGGAGAATGGGACTGTAATTCTACAGATTTCTTGTCCTCGACATAAATATTATATATATATTTTTTTTGAATAGAAACGACTTGTATTCAAAGTATAGAGACAAAAACAAAGAAAAGAAAAACACACGCAAGAGAAGCAAGGCCAGGAAGAAACCACAAGGCCAAGCAACCCAAAAGAGCAACACAGAACCACAAACAAAACCCTAGGAAATTACAGCCATCAAGTTGCGCATAATAATAGGGTAGGGAATATCCTTAAAAGCTAGAGAAAGTAGAGGCCCAAAGAGCAGCCCAAAACTTCACACGATCCCATAACTCAACCACTCCGACTCCCTTATAGTTCTCAAAAATTCTGCGGTTACATTTCCAGCCAAAGGTTCCAAACCACTGCCCCCATCAGACAACCCAAAGAATTTTGGCTTTCTTACCTTTTCCCATAGCATCGAATTTAATGGAGAAAAGATCAAAGCATCTCTTGGGATGACCCACACCATATTAACTTCCTTCAATAAAGTCTCCCACAGCTTAATAGAGAAGGAGCAATGAAGGAAAATGTGGTCCACACTCTCCCCCGCCTTATTGGAGAGGGCACACCGTGAGGGCTAAGGCACATGTACGGACGATGTCTTTGTAACGTATCACCGGTATTTAGTTTACCCAAAACCGCTTGCCACATGAAGACCTTAACTTTCGGGGGGACTTCACCTTCCAGATTTGGGCATAAGGAGAAAAAACCTCGCCTGCATGGACGTTCTGCATGAAAGAATAAAAAGAGTGGCAGGAGAAAATACAGGAAGGGTCTATCTTCCATCTTCTCTTGTCCACTCTTGAACTAACCAACCTCACCCCATCCAGGCAAGTCCAGCAATCTAGCCACCTCCCCAACTTCTAATTCGTTGAGATTCCTCCTAAAACCCAGATCCCAGCTAATGGGGAACACATCTGAAACCGCAAGGGAAGAAATATTGTGATTATGTTTCCTGGACGGAATGAGGAGTCTCGGAAACACCTCTTTCAAAACCCTCCCGGCTCCAATCGTCCTCCCAGAATCTGACCTTATCACCCCTCCCTACCATGAACACGCAGCCTGAAGAAACCGATCATAGCCACTAGAAATGTCTCTCCAAGGGCTACGGCTAGACCCACGAGTCGGGGTTCAGCGTCCCACCCATTTGACTCCACTCCGTAAATGCTCCTGATAACCTTGTGCCAGAGGGCATGAGGTTCATTGGGAAACCCCCACATCCACTTAGCCCTCAAAGCCTCACTCCTAGCCTTCAAAGAGCCCACCCCTAACCCTCCAGGATTTATCTTTACTCACAACCTCCCAACTCACAGCGTGATTACTTTCCCATCCAAACCTTCCCAAAGGAAATCCCTCATAAGCTTCTCAATTCTTTTGGCTACTCCAATGGGAATCCTGAATAGGGACATGTAGTAAATAGGAATACTACTCAGACCGCCTGGAATCATAGTTAATCTGCCCCTTTGGATAAACAGGCTCTCTTCCACTTTTGTAATCTGTTCTCCACCTTTTCCACCACTGGATCCCAGAACTTGATCGCTCTAGGGTTCCCCCCAAGGGTAGACCCAAATACGTCATGGGCCAATCTCCCACTTCACAACCCCAATCCCTAGCCAACTCAATCAACTTCCCATCGTCAAAATTAACGCCAACTAAGGAGCATTTCGATTTGTTGATTTTCATACCCGACATGAAGCAAAACAAATCCAGAATTCTTGGAGAAGATTTTGCCAAAACTCATCATTGTTCTCAATGAAGAAAATAGTGTCATCGCGAACTGAAGATGGGAAACCTCCACCACTTCATGACCCAGGAAAAAACCATGAAACTGATTGGCAGCTTGAGCTTTCTCAATAATTCTCTTAGCACGTCAATTACCAAAGTGAACAGGAAAGGGGAGAGCGGATCGCCTTGTCTCAAACCCCTAGAAGCTCTAAATTTACCTCTAGGTCTCCCGTTAATCATCACGGAGAAATTAGCAGACTCGGAGGCAGCCCAAATCCAAGCCTCTCCATCTAACCCCAAAGCCTTTCCTATTCATGACCTCATCAACAAATCTCCATTCCACGTGGTCGTAAGCTTTCTCAAAATCAATTTTGAACACCAAACCCGACTTGTAGAACTTACGATAATCCTCCACCACCTCATTGGCGATCAAAGGACGTGCTAAAATTTGCCGATCCTTCACGAAAGCCCCCTGAGAGCTGGAAATAGTGCTGCCCAAAACTTCCCGCAGTCTAGAAGCCAAGACTTTCGACACAATTTTGTACAAACTTGTCACCAGAGACTAATAGGCCGGAAGTCGCCAACTTTAATAGAATCCTTCTTCTTGGGGATGAGGCAAATAAACGTCTCGTTCGTGATTGCATTGATTATACCACTATTGAAGAAATCCACCATGACTTTCATAATATCCTGTTTGACGATCTCCCAACAAGACCTGGAAAAAACACAAGGAAAAACCATCGGGCCCTGCGATTTACCCGCCCCACAGTCAAAAAGAGCCTTTTAACTTCCTCCTCTTCAAAAGGCCTTTCCAGCCTAACCGCCTCCTCAGCACTAATAGCACTCCAGTCCAAACCTTCCAAGCACCACCCCGCCTCCTCGTTGCTAGTGTAAAGGTTTTTGAAAAAATTTATTATCTCAGTTTCAATATCCTTTTCACACTCGACGACACAGAGCCTTGAACTTCCAACTTCTCAATGAAATTCCTTTTTCTTCTGCCACTAGCCATGCAATGAAAAAATTTAGTGTTGCTGTCTCCATCTCTAGCCCACTGGACTTTCCCCTTTGTCTCCACTTCACCTCATCCTTGTGAACTAACTCACTCATCAAAAGGTATAAATCTTCCCTTTCTTTTCTAATATCATTAAGAAGACCACCCTGACCTTCCAACAAATCAAGGGCAGCAATTCAGCCTCCGTCTCTCTTTTTGCAGAAACTAAATCCCCAAAAACATCTTTATTCCAGTCCTTTAATTTCTGTTTCAGATTTCCTTGCCTTTTGAGAACTTGTATCCCTCCCACCCTTCAACCTGCTCTTCCCCCCACCGCTGATTGAACTTCTTCTTAAAATCTGGGGTGATCAAGCCACATATTTTCAAACCGGAAAGGACGGGACCCCATTTCAACTTAGAAGTATCAAGTTGGATAGGACAATGATCAGAAATGACTCTAGCCAGCGCCGTATTTTAACATGAGGGAAAAGATCCTCCCAGGCTTCAGAAAGCAGAAAACGATAAGTCTTCTGCACACAGCATTTTCTCTAAAATTTGACCAGGTGAAAGAAGCGTTCAAGAGACAAGGATCTCGCAAATTAGTGTCATCGATAAAATCATTGAAATCCTTCATACTACTTGTCACCCTCCCTCCATTAGATTTTTCGGAGACAAACCTCACTGACGTTAAAATCCCCCCGATACACCACTTGTTACCACACAGACCATACAACCCTGCTAACTCCTCCAGAATCTACTCCTTTCCCTAGGCCGCAGGGACCATAGATGCCAGAGAGCCACCAATCTGCCCCCTGAAGTATGAGGAGATTCTAATGAGAAGAGAGAAATCCCCAATCTCAAAGTCAGAAATGGAAACGGTTTGAGAGTTCCACATCACCGCAATCCCACGAGCTCCGCCCCTAGAAGGGACATAGATCCACTCTTTGAACCTAGACCCCCAAACACCGCTGCAAGCCTTCTATCAAACACTTCTTTCTTTGTCTCCTGTAGAATAACAATATCCTGGATTTGCACGTAACAACTGCTCCTTTACCACCGCCCTTTTCCTTTTGCTACCAAGACCTCTAACATTCCAAGATATTATCTTCATTAATCTAACTTGGCTTCCCCCTCAAGCAAAAGTGGCTGCACCTCTCTACCTCCAAATCGATCCTAGTCGGAATCCTGACTTCCTTTCCTGCCAGACTCACTCGGGCCATAGTTGGAAAAGCACCCAAGTGCCAACTGCTTTCTAATGGGGACCATCGTGAGATTCGAGCTTGGCCATAATCCGAGAGTGTTTCTCAACATTTGGGTTAAGAATGTTGCCATTACCCAGCCTCTTTTTCCTTTTGTAGCTCAGTAATTTAGTTTCTTTAGTCCTTTTCCCACCCCTTACCTCTCCGTCCCCTCCTTCACCATCTCCCTGCTCCATATTTTTCAACTTCTCGTCTCCCTTCAGGCTAGGAGCCTCCGAAACAAAATTAGTGGTGGCAGCTCTTTGTAAATAATCCGTGTCCTTTAATAACACATCTTCTAAAATATCAACTCCCCCCTCAATGCCCGGAGGCCTATCCTGTACACCGACCATGATTCCGCAGAAATATGAGCTTCCATCTCCCCACGGTCCCCTAGGTCGACCCCTTCAATCTGCTCCTCCAGGAATTCCAGCAATAGACCCATCGTCAAGTGGAATAACATCGATTGACTCCTCCACCTCGGATGGTGTGTCATCCTCCTCTGTCGCCACTGATGCTACAGATCTGCCATCTATCGAGTCGCTTAAATCATCCCCCTGCGTTGTGATAGCCACAGATGCGAACTCCCCTCCATGTCCAAGTTGCGATCTTTCTTTTGTTGGAATCTGCCTTCCTCTAAATGAGACCCTCCTTCCGCTTGAAGAGCTGAAGTTGGGCCTCAAGTTATTTTTAAGTCCTGCCTCCAGCCCAAAGGCCTGAAGCTTTGGCATAATATCAGGCCCCAGAAAAGAAAATTTTGACTTAACTTGAATGGGCTCAGATTTTGTTTCCATAGTAAGCCCAAGATTTGGGCCCGAATTAAAAGCCCCATCCGCAGATATTTTAACCAGCTCATCAATTGACTTACTCAACACACATTCTGGAACATTACAGACCTCCATCCCCAGATCTGGAACATGCTGTCCAGGTACAGATTGTCGCCCTAAAATCCGGCTTCCGCATTCCAAAGTTTCAGCCACCACACTACAATTATCCCTCTCGATATCATCGCAATTCCTCATACCGCAGTGAAATCCCTTTTCCCGAGCCACATGGGGGACAGCACTGTCCCCAGAAAATAATGACTGCTCCACTGAAAAGAATTAGTGCTGCCCAACAGCTTTTCCGGTTGGGATCCATAATTTCCGGTCACCTGGTTTTGTAAGCAAGGGAAACTGAGAATTGTTGGGTTTGATTGCAGGAGAGACAGGTCTGATCTTCACAGAGTAGCTCTCTGATCCTTCAGTGATTGTCACAATCTCGGGAAGAAATCCGATATGGTTTTTTCTGGTTTTGATTCTTGCTTCGAACAGATACTTGAATTTTCCGGTCCTCTGGTCCAGTTTGATTAAACCCCCACACTCCTTGCCGATTTGTTCAAAGTACTCTTTTTCCACCAATGCAATGGGAGGCCCGAGATCCCAATCCACCCTCCGTAACTAACAATTTTAGGGCTATTAATTTCCAGGCTACGTTCCCAACTGCATAAGATAACTTCTTTTTGTCCCTCCACCGCCAATTTGCCGCAGTCACTAACTCCCATAGCCTCCGTTTTACTTCCACAAACAAAGAAAGCCCTGTTGATTTGGTACGGTAGCAGCTCAACCTCTTTGTTTAGCCAGCTTGTTAAGGCACTCCTAATGTCGCTCCAAGTTTGGTGTAGAACTTGCCTTTCACAAACCACCACCCAGCTCCAATCCAGACTCCCATCCACGGTGTTTTTCTCTGTAGCCTTCCTTTCTAGCCCATTCTTTTTTCTACCGCCTCTTTGTAGGTTTTGGATGCCACTACCTTGTTGCCGCCTGAAGCAAAACAGTCACCTTCGGCTGTAGGTTTGGCTCTGTTGGAGTCGAATCTTCCTGTCAGAACGACTTCAAGGTTTTCTTTCAACAAAGTCCAGCCGATGTTATTTCGACCTTGAAACAACCACTGAATTCACTCTGCCGTGCACACATTTTGTCAATCTTAGGTGAAAGCCCTTCCCATTACTTTGCTTCTCCACCCACGCTTGATAGGAGTCTCCCTTGTACTGTCGGAACAAACTCTGATCTTTACTTTCCAGAAGTCCCTGCAACTCTTTGACCAACCACCGCACACACCTGAGCTCAAGAGAAACGTGGAAATAACCTGCTCTAGCTTTCTCAGTTATCAGAATTGATCCTCCGTAGGAAAAACCATCTATCTTAATCCGGAAATCCTTCGCTTCAATACTAAAGAACCTAGGTATATGTCTAGTACTCACTCCTCCCTTTCCCCCATTCATTGATTTCTTAAAGATTATTCAGTGCTACAAGGGCACGAGACAGACTGAAGGTGGCAAATCTTGATGACCATTCCAGTTGGTTGTAACACCATTCTGGTTGACTGGTTCTTTGTTTACTTTAAATTAATCTATTTTTTGTTGTTGTTGTAGTGGGGGGATATGAAACAGAGATATGATATTACTTGAAAGTGATCAAGCAGTCCTCCCCACCCCCAACCAAAAAAAAAAAAAAAACCTAACAGAAAGTGATGCAGGACATAAATATTATATCATAAAATTGTTTATGGATCATGCTTGTTCTTAATACACAACTTGTCCCAAGGACTTTTATATGTCCTGAAATTTTTTAAGGTTTGACAATAATTTTTCTTCCCTAATTGTTAAGATGGCCAACGAGGTATATGGAATTTTATATAGCAATGTTCAACCGGTTAGTGGAGAAACATTCCAAACAACAGGACGTGATGAAGAATCTTTTTTGAGGGATGTTGTAACTCCTATCTACCAGGTGTTGTACAAGGTAAAGATGGTCTTCTACTGCTTGTATTATTGACACAGAAGCATCTTTATTACTACTTTTTAATTCTAAATTTGAATCTTCCTTTTGTTGCAAAGGAAGCAAAGAGAAACAAAAATGGCCAGGCAAGTCATTCAAGATGGAGAAATTATGATGATCTAAATGAATATTTTTGGTTAGTATCTTTGATGGTAATTTTTGTTTTCGATCCATTCAGATATAAAATGGCTGAAAGGTCTGCTCGTTCTTTCTAGGTCTGACAAATGTTTTAGGCTAGGGTGGCCAATGGACCCTAAAGCAGATTTCTTTAGGCATTCAGATGGGATTCCCCCAGCAAATGAGGTACTTATCTTTCTTGGTTTTATCTGTTTATTTATTTGGGTGGGGGAGGGTCAACTAAAAACTTAGACATATTGGGGAACAATTTTATTACATTTTATTTATGTTTTTTCTTGAGAAGAAACGGAACTTTTATTGCCAAACACAATTTACTAAAATATCATTCTTTTCTTATGAATTGGACATTTTTGCATTTGTATGTGTGCCCGCATGCATGTCCATACTTTACATATAAACATAATTTGTTTTGTGCCTACATATGTATAGGTGTTTTTTAGATAAAGTTCTGTTAATCTGAATACATGTTTGACAGAGGACAAGTCAAGCTGCTGGTGGGAGGAGGAAACCTAAAACAAACTTCGTAGAAGTCCGAACATTTTGGCACCTGTACCGAAGTTTTGATCGAATGTGGATATTCTTCATATTGGCTTTCCAGGTAGCCTTAAATGTTTGATAATGTGTTGGTAATTTGAGTAAATAACTCCAACCTCCCTTAGAGTTTTCAAATACACAATCATGAATTTACACTAAACTCCCATGCTAGAAGTTTCTGTCAACAATGGTAAGAATCAACTTTTTGGTTCGCTTTTAGAAATTTAATATGATCTTACAAGTAACTTTGTCTCTTGTTGGTTATGAAAAAATTATTGTCATCTTTACCGCTAAGGGTATTTATGGAATTTTCTTGAATTTTCTGTCTGCTTGTGTTGAGGGATTCTCTGTTGTCATGAGACTTACCCTTTGGGGGAGCTCTTCCATATGCATAAAAATTGCAACTCCTGCACAAAAGTGAGTTTGATATATTTCCCAGATAAAAATTGTGTATTTTAGACAAATTTTATGGGAGGTTGGACAAATCCTTTCCTTTTAATTCTTTACAGTTCTCCTTAAGGAATGTGCCTCACTATTTCTGATTTTTAGGCTATGGTTATTGTTGCATGGAGTTCTTCTGGATCTGTGATTGCCTTATTTGATGCGGATGTCTTCAGAAGTGTTTTAAGCATCTTCATCACTTATGCTTTCCTCAATTTATTACAAGGTACTAGCGATATCTTTAATATTTCTGTTTGTCTCCATATTAGTTCATGGCGGGAATTCTCAGCAGTTGTTTCCATATAATGTATAACTATCGAGTGACTTTTTTTCTACTTCACTTTCTTATATGGTCTATTTATGTTCTTCAGCCACTCTGGATATTGTTCTTAGTTGGAATGCCTGGAAGAGCTTGAAGTTCACTCAAATACTACGATACCTCTTGAAATTTGCAGTAGCTGGTGTATGGGCTGTGGTTCTGCCTATTGGTTATTCTAGTTCTGTGCAGAATCCTACAGGACTTCTGAAATTCTTCAGCAGTTGGGCTAGGGATTGGCGGAATCAGTCATTTTATAACTATGCTGTTGCAATCTATCTACTTCCTAATATATTGGCTGCTGTGCTATTTTTTCTTCCACCTTTACGGAGACACATAGAGCGATCAAACTGGCGCATTGTCACTCTTTTTATGTGGTGGGCTCAGGCAAGCATGTCTTGCTTTGGTTTTAACCAAAGTTCTTGTTGCCTTGTGATTGTTGTAAATATTTATTTTTGCTTTATTCTCTGTTCTAGTTATGGCTAATTTGAATGATTTTTCTGTGTTTGTCCATACTACAGCCAAAACTGTATATAGGAAGAGGCCTGCATGAGGACGTCTTTTCACTGCTGAGGTAAGTAAAACGTGTCTCAATTTATTATCTTTCTTCATCTTTTGAGAGTGGGGTGTTGAACGTGTGTGGGTTTAGCCATTTCGCTGCTTGTCTATCCACTCATTGGTCATTCTATTTGATTTCTGGTGCTTTGCTGTTGATTTTAATAAAATTATCTTTATATTCAGATATACATTGTTTTGGATCATGCTGCTAATCAGCAAGCTATCGTTCAGCTATTTTGTGGAGGTGGTTTCTCTGATCTGAAAATCCCTATTTTATTTTCTGTTTCTTATTCATGTCACATACTTGCGTAGTAAGACATTGGCACATGCATCCCCCCAGACACACCAAACCCACACATGTACAATCTGTGTGTTGTGTGTGCATAAACTCAGTTTAGTTCATGAAATTGCAACTGAAGAATTAAGAATTTTAGGACGCATGCCAGCTTAAGTTACCACAAATAAGTTGCCCAGCTCTAAAGATTGGGTAACATGGACATGAAATCCTTGATCTGCACATGAAGATTGTACGAAAAACACACACAGGAGAATCCTTGAACCACAAATCACATCTCCAGCGTTATCATGAACAACATCACATTATTTTATTAATGTCCCTCCACATCAGTAGCTTATACGTCATATTTGAAGATTACCACATATCTATAACCTCAGAGGTTATGAGAAAAGAAAGAAAGTAATAGATTCATTTCGAACGTTGAAATAATGAAATTTTGAATTACCTGACTTCGTTCTCATTGGGCAGTGGAAAAGATTATTGTGGAAAACCATGAACAACATATGTAAAGAACATAAAATGATTTCTACTCCTAGCCAGCAGAAGTCCTCAACTCCACTAGCCTGAACATTGTCTCCTAATGTTATTCCACCTAGAGCTGAGCAAGAGTATTCTTTTTCCTAATTAAGAAACTTTACCCGGTAAAAAAAAATTGATAATGGAACTAATGTTACTATAAAGCTAGGTCATTCATTGTAACTGAAAAGAAGTTAGGTTTTTCCTTTGAGGATCCATTGGATTTAGATAATTTTACTAAGCTTTATTTGTATACTCTTGTCATAGATACTGCCGCTTGTTGGACCAACAAAAGTGATAATGAAGATGCCTATTAGTACTTATCAATGGCATGAGTTCTTTCCAAATGGTAATATTTCAAACTTTGTTTTACTGTTTTCACTTAAAATTTTTGCAACTGTAGCCTGTGCTTACTACTTGGAACTGATGTAGTAACTCATAATATGGGCGTTGTTATTGCAATATGGGCTCCAATTGTCCTGGTAAGTGAACCGCTGAAGAATTCTATGATTGAAAACTGTCATAATTTGTAGTTCTTATACACTGTTATGTCAGTTACCACTTTTAAATGATTATTGGTACATAGGTTTATTTTATGGATGCACAAATATGGTATGCAATATTTTCTACTCTGTTTGGTGGGATTCATGGAGCCTTCAGCCATTTGGGTGAGGTCAGTGTCAAATCTGTTCACGCTTTTACATTTGTCTATTTTTCTTTTTGAATAGTCTTTTATAAGTATTTCTGTCTCAGATGGGCTCTTGTTTTTCTTCCAAATGATCCCTTTATTCCATTTGTTGTCTCTCAGATACGGACCCTTGGGATGTTGCGGTCCAGATTTGAGTCTGTGCCTTCAGCTTTCAGTAATCGTCTTATGCCATCCCCAAATAAGGATGCCAAAGAGAAAAGACAATTGGCGGTACTAATTTTAATCAGTGTTTTCATATTCCCTCTAGTACATGAATTTCAGTTGATTTTGCTCCACATAATGTATTTTATACAAGATAAATGATTTGCATACCACATGCAGATGTGGGTAATTTGTTTTGCACTTGTCAATGAAACAATTATGAATCTATAAACTGAACATATGGATTGACCTTCTCGGTGAAACAAGAAGCATCTTGCTCTTGACTTGGAGCCTTTCATCTTCTATGTGTTTTGCTAAAAGTAAACACTTTGATGTGGCAGGATGAGGCACTCGAACGAAAGAACATTGCCGATTTCTCTTATGTGTGGAATGAGTTCATAAATTCTATGCGATTGGAAGACCTGATCAGCAATAGGTTGACTACTTCTTGCTCTCTAATTTGCCTGTCAGTGCCACTTTTGTAAGTTTCTGATTATATCCTTTCAATTTAAACCATTCAGAGATAAAGATCTGCTGCTTGTTCCATCTTCTTCAAATGATGTGTCTGTTGTTCAGTGGCCTCCTTTCTTGCTTGCTAGTAAGGTACATTTTGCATGGCTTCATTTGTTAATTTTATGTTCAATACAAATCAAATATGTGACTCTTATACTTTGTTTTTACATGTGAAGATTCCTATAGCATTAGACATGGCAAAAGATTTTACGGGGAAGGCAGATGATGATTTATTTAGAAAGATTAAGAGTGATGATTATATGTCTCGGCAGTAATTGAATGCTATGAGACACTTAGGGATATTATATTTGGCCTTCTGGATGATGCAGCGGATAAGATGTAAGTCAGAAGTATACCAGGTTGAATGTCATAGATGGCCACAACCTGCTTGTACACATTTTTTTATTGGAAAAATTAAAATAAAATCCTCCCCTACCATTCTTTTATAAGAAGCTTATGAAAGTTTGTTTCATCTTATATAACAGGATTGTGAAGCAGATATGTTCCGAAGTAGACAATAGTATACAGCAGGAAAATTTTTTTGACCTATTTCCGGATGAGTGGGCTGCCATTTCTTAGCGAGAGGTTGGAGAAATTTCTAAAACTCTTGGTAAAATACTTCCTTCGATGCCTTACTAAAATTTTTAATGCTGAGTTTTTCAGCAATGAACTGATAGACATTGTCTGGACATTCTACTAGTCCGGTCTGAGTATTTATGTTGGTATGTAGCAGCTTGCTGAAGATGAGAATGTTCGAGAATTCCATGCGTCAGATAATCAATGTCCTTCAAGATATCATGGAGATTATCACACAGGATGTAATGGTCAACGGCCATCAGTGAGTACTAAGAAATAAATACATGCTGGAGACAGAACAAAAACTGTCATATTTCACCAATGAATGAGCCTTTTTGTCACCTGTATGTTAATGTTCCTCTTCTCTTTGTAGAATACTGGAAGCAGCTCACTACATTGATGGTCAAAACAAGAAGGAGCAAAGGTTTCAAAAGATTAACATATACCTTACACAGGATACAGCTTGGAGGGAGAAGGTAACTTTGGCAGGCATTCTTTTGGTAATGACATTAACTGAATATCTTAGATCTTTTAGTCTTACTATCTTCTACATTAACATAGGTCGTTAGACTTCATTTGCTTTTGACCGTCAAGGAATCTGCCATCAATGTGCCTCAAAACTTGGAAGCTCGCAGGCGCATCACCTTCTTTGCAAACTCCTTATTCATGAACATGCCACGTGCTCCCAAAGTTCGTGACATGCTCTCATTTAGGTCAGTCACTATAAACACCAAATTTGTATTGGGAAAATTTGGGCTGTTAAATGAAATAGGGAATTAACCTCTTAAGAAAACTGACATGTTGCTGAGATTTGGTTAAACGTGAAGGATCAATATGGTTTTTATATTAACATGTTAAAATTTTATTGAAGATAATGTATCACTTACCACTTTCAAGATTTGCTTATTTGCTTCAGGATCTGTATCATATGAGTGGATGCATAGTTTTTTTTATCAACTTTATATTTTGTGGTGGTCTTCTAATAGTTGCTACTATAAGATCAAATTTTCTTCCTGATTTTTGGTTCAGTGTTCTGACTCCTTATTACAAAGAAGATGTCCTCTATTCTGATGAGGAACTTAATAAGGAAAATGAGGATGGAATCTCAATTTTGTTCTACCTGCAGAAAATATATCCTGGTGCGTTGGAGTCTCACTCTTGTATTATTCTTTTTATTGTTTGGAATTGACTTGAACTTACCCCTGCCAACTAACTATGACTGCCAAATAGATGAATGGACAAATTTCCAGGATCGTATAAAGGATCCTAAGATTGGGTATTCTGATAAGGACAAGTCGGAGTTAATTCGCCAGTGGGTATCTTATAGGGGACAGACACTTTCTAGAACAGGTCTGGATAATGAGTAATTTGGTCTCTTGTACAAGTATCATTTAAAGCTTTGAACCTAAACTTTTTATCTATATTTTTCTGCTAGTGAGGGGGATGATGTACTATAGGAAGGCTCTAGACATTCAGTGTGTCCTGGAAACAGCAGGAGACAGTGGTTAGTAATTTCTGTGATAGATGCTGTTTTTTATCTCCAGATCAAAGTTCCTGATTTTGCTTCCAAAATTTTGTAAAAGCTAGTAAAGTGGCAAATGATTATTTTGCAGCTATTTTTGGAGGCTACCACACCATGGAATTAAACGAAAATGATGAGAAGGCTTTTCTTGATCGTGCACAAGCTCTGGCAGATTTGAAGTTTACTTATGTAGTTTCTTGTCAGATGTATGGTGCTCAGAAAATTTCTCCTGAAGCTCGAGACAAAAGTAGTTACACTAATATCCTGAAGCTGATGCTAACGTGAGTCAATATTGCCATAGGATGAACAATCTGTAGTTTCATTTTTTATTTAAATTGTTTATGGCATCTTTAATTATGTATTCTTTTTTGTAGGTATCCATCTCTACGTGTTGCTTACATAGATACAAGGGAGGAGCATGTGAATGGAAAATCGCAAAAAGCTTATTTTTCTGTTCTAGTCAAGGGTGGTGACAAATGGGATGAGGTATGGAAAAAAAATACAACTAGTTCTATAGACCGTGAACTGTGGATATCATATGCCTTACACTGTTACAAGCTATTGAAGAACTTGTTTGCATAAAACTGGAAGGAACAATCCTTCAAATTAATATCATTTCTCAAATTTAAATATTCAGGTTTTATTACAAAAGTGAATTGTTCTTTCAATCTTGGTGTAATTTTGCTGAATAATAAATTTCTGTTATTTCTACAATAGAAAATATTTATAAGTTTTTTCTTGTCTTTTTGTAACATATTCTGCCATGTGCATGAATACATCAGATTTTTTTAAGAAGCACTGAAAATAATTGGTATTTTAAACTTATGGTTTTAATTTTGGAGATGAGGACAAGACCAAGAATAATAACACAAGAGAGATCGTGGGTTTTCTTAATAAATAAAATAGACGTATGTATATAGTGGAGGGCTAGAGTATGAAAAGAAAAAAAGGAAAAGGAAGAAACTTATTCTTGTACAACATAGTTGTATTAAGTAATAGTACTTTTCTATGGTGAATGTTTTAACAAATCACGGTTTTATCATTTTATGCATAGTATGAACATGGTTAATTCTTCTTCATGCCATTTGTTCAAGCTGAAACTACCGTTGCCCATTTTCCATTTAATTTCTGAATAATTTCAATTTTCTAATAGGAAAAAGATTTTCATTCTAAGATCTTGTTATGTGTTATGAAATATTCTATCACTAGAAACAAGCTAGATCTTGTTCCCTAAATCTCACTTTGTTAGGCACTTGCCCATGATCTTACAAGTAGTTTGCTTATCTAAGAATGTGCTTTTCAGTTCTTGACCATTGGTTGTTTAGCTTCATCTCTAATCTCTTTGATTAGATATGCACTTTGTTGTAGACAATTTTTACCTTTTTGTGGAATGTCTACCTATCACTTACTCTCTCATCTCATCTATAACCTTCTAAAATACCAAATGTCAAGGCAACCAAAAATATAATGGAGTAATTAAGAGCTGCTCCTGCCTACCGGTATTGATATAAATGCTCTCATATGAGCCGTATCAAATGTAGGTGATAGTTGATAACTAGTTCGTGGAATTTTCTTACGTTGCTAGGAAATATACCGCATCAAGCTTCCAGGTCCTCCAACAGTAATTGGTGAAGGAAAACCTGAAAATCAAAATCATGCCATTATCTTTACTTGTGGAGAAGCCCTGCAGACAATAGACATGAATCAGGTAGCTTTCCTTATGTCTTTATGTGAACTAGATTTAGAAAGTAGTTCATTGTATCTTCTTATTGCCAAAAGAGAGGGGGAAAAAGGTGTTATATTGTGCCTTATTCGTTCCTCTTTTCCAGGATAATTACTTTGAAGAAGCTTTCAAAATGAGAAATGTGTTGGAGGAATTCCTAAAGCCTCGTCTTGGGCAACGGAAACCCACAATATTGGGGCTACGGGAGCATATATTCACTGGAAGGTCAGCCTTTTAATATATCTCTTCACAATTTATTGGACCTTAATTGACTGCTGTGATGGATTCTTTGCAGATATGTTACTGATTAGTGGCAATTGTATTGTTATGTGCTTATTTTTGTTTTTCCTTCTTAATTTTCAGTGTTTCATCACTTGCTTGGTTTATGTCAAATCAAGAGACTAGTTTTGTAACTATTGGTCAAAGAATTTTGGCAAATCCGCTGAGGTAAGCCTTAAATTACACTTGACTGAGCCACATTTCAGTTTAAATTTGTACACTGTTTGTTTGGTTGCCTTTTCTTTTCTTTTTAAAGGGGTGGGGGACCTTAATAGAAGAGTCCTATTTATTTCATTATAGAATATTATGTACGTATCATATTTATAATTCTATTTCTACCGATAATGGGAACAATATCAGCACAGTACAATTCACAGGCTGGACCAGTCAGCATAAATTTTGCTATATCCTCAGTTTTCTTGTATCAAAAAATTGTGGCGTATGTGTGGCTTCTAATATTTAAAGGTTTAGGCAGTGGACAGGGTGAATAAAAATTGAAGAGAATGGTAAAGATTACGTAAGATTGTTAAAAGTGTCTTATTTAATTTGTTTTTCTATTTTAGAGAATGATTAACAGTCTTAGTCCAAAGTTATGCCAGATGACTTATATGGAAGTACAATCCACTGTTAAAATGTGAACTTAGAATTTTCTGAAGTATATAACTCAAGGGAGAAGCCTAGTTTAAATTGGTTTCATGTCACTGGCTAATGACACCTTAATCACTTTTTGCAAGTTAAAAAGAAGAAATGCAGCACATCCTAGGCCATAGCTATTGGTATGGATAGTTTGTTCAATCTCAGGTTGGGCTTGGGTTTCCATTTAACTCTAGCCGCCAGAATTGTAATCCAATCCTCAATTGCCTTTCTGTTTTCATAATCCAATCGTTTCTTTTTTTGTTTGTTTTTTAGAAAAGGAAAAGTGCTGATGTATTTATATACTATTACCATTCTAGTATCTCTCTCATGCCATTCTCACTTGGCAGGGTACGGTTTCATTATGGTCATCCTGATATATTTGACAGAATCTTCCACATAACAAGGGGTGGCATAAGCAAAGCTTCAAAAGTAATTAACTAAGCGAGGATATATTTGCAGGTAATTTTGCCATTCATCAGAAGATCCCTGACTAGTAAGTATTATCTGTTGACTAATTGTAATTTTGTTGGATGTCTACAGGTACAATTCAACTATGCGTGGGGGATTTATAACACATCACGAGTATATCCAAGTAGGCAAGGGGCGTGATGTGGGAATGAATCAAATATCACTTTTTGAGGCTAAGGTTGCAAATGGAAATGGAGAACAGACACTTAGCCGCGATGTTTACCGGCTTGGCGTCGGTTTGATTTCTATAGAATGCTGTCTTTTTACTTCACAACGGTTGGATTCTATTTTAGTAGTATGGTATGTTAGCTAAAACCAGTCTCCTTTGTTTATTGATTTACTTAGTATCTCTAGTAGGTTATAGCAGATAGGCTTGGACAACAGTCTTTGCACTTGATTAAAGAATCCTTTCTCTAAAGGACTAGGTTGGCTGTGTTTGATTCATGTTAAGTGATCCGATTCTTCAAATTGTACAATAGTTGTAGATGTTACCAATACAATGTTCATGACAGCTAAATTGATTGAATCTAAGAATTGCATCAATAGGAGAGTATGCCTAAAGTTTTGAGGATTTGTTTTGGCTGGTTTTGGCTTTATGCGTAGATGTTGCTTGAAAGGGTATAATCTTTTACAATTTGAAGTATGTATTGCATCTTGATATGGGCATTATATTGTTTCAGGTAACTGTGCTGACTGTATATGTGTTTTTATATGGACGTGTGTACTTGGTCATGAGTGGATTGGAGAGCGAGATCCTGGATAACCCAGCCATACATGAGAACAAGGCCTTCGAAGAGTCTTTGGCTACCCAGTCTGTCTTTCAACTGGGCTTGTTGCTTGTGCTTCCCATGGTAATGGAAATTGGCCTGGAGAAAGGGTTCCGCACCTGCCTTGGGTGATTTTATCATCATGCAGCTGCAGCTGGCGTCTGTTTTCTTCGCATTCCAACTCAGAACAAAACACATTTACTATGGAAGGACAATCTTACATGGAGGATCTGAAATACCGAGCAACTGGCCGTGGTTTTGTTGTTTTCCATGCCAAGTTTTCCGATAACTACAGGCTGTACTCACGCAGTCACTTTGTGAAAGGGTTGGAGCTGCTTATTCTGCTGATTGTGTATGGAGTCTACGGGAAAAGCTTATAAGAGCTAAAATCTTTTATTTTTTCATCACTTTCTCCATGTGGTTTCTGGTTGCTTCCTGGTTGTTTGCTCCTTTATTCAATCCATCCAGCTTTGACTGGCAGAAAACTGTAGATGATTGGACAGATTGGAAGAGGTGGATGGGAAATCGTGGTGGTATTGGGATCTCACCTGACAAAAGTTGGGAATCATGGTGGGAGGAAGAACAGGAACACCTCAAACACACATTATCCGGGGAAGAGTTATTGAGATAATACTTGCATGTCGCTTCTTTGTTTACCAATATGGGAATTGTTTACCACCTTGATATAGCTCATCACAGCAAGAGTCTGCTGGTATTATTTATGTCCCATTACATTTGACTATTTGTTCTCTTGTTGGCCTATAAAGAGTTGTTTAGGTTTACGGCCTAAGTTTTCCAACTTTTTCAATTTCTTTGCAGGTTTATGGACTTTCTTGGGTAGTTATGGTAACCCTTCTCTCTTCTTAAAGGTAGAAATCACAAATAAGCATGTTTTGAAGCTAGGTTGTTTAGAGTTGGGTTTGACTGGGTTACAAGATAAAAACATTAACTTATGCAATTATGCCTTTAGAGATTAGTCATGAAAACATAAGCATCCTTTTTTACTTTTTCCTTTTCCTTTTTTATTTTCTGGATCAGTATTTCTATATCTCTTTATTTGGTCTGATGTTTCTTTTGGTGTCTCTGTCTCTCTGTCTGTCTCTCTGTCTGTCTCTCTCTCAGATGGTTTCTATGGGTAGACGAAGATTTGGCACAGACTTCCAGCTCATGTTCAGGATTCTGAAAGCACTTCTTTTTTGGTTTCATGTCAGTCATGACTGTCCTATTTGTTGTTTGTGGCCTTACTATCTCAGACTATCTTGCTGCTATCCTTGCCTTCTTGCCCACAGGATGGGCCATTCTTCTGGTAAGTGAAATGTCTTCTGTAGTTTATGCAATAGCAGCGTTGAGAGTTTCGTTTAAAATAACTTTCTCAAAATTATGCGCAAAAAAAAGGTCCTAAACTCTAACAACATTAACATTCATTTAAAGTGTGAATTTACTAAACCAATTGTTTATTTTGTGCTTTCAAGATTGGGCAAGCATGCAGGAGGATGGTTAAGGGTCTAGGATTCTGGAGTAAATAGAGGAGCTGGGGAGAGCATACGATTATATAATGGGACTCATAATCTTCATGCCCATAGCCATTTTGTCATGGTTCCCATTCGTATCGGAGTTCCAAACACGTTTGCTCTTCAACCAAGCATTCAGTAGAGGCCTACAAATTTCAATGATTCTTGCAGGGAGGAAGACAAGACTCCGTTCGAGGGAACAAACTTGAAATGCCATCTGATCTGCTTCCAAGTTTTGAGCATATCTCAGGTTCATATCCACATTAGAATATAATTTATTATGTGAAAAATTCCACAGAACCACAGATACTATTTTTTATGGGGGAGGAGATCGAGTAGAGTGACTTATATTTTTATTTGCCCCTCACTGCCTAGTTAAGTTTCATACTTTCATGTATATTATTAGAATAGAAACCTACTGGATTGCTGCTGCTACCTGGCTTCCGCTTGTGATGTTTAATTCAAAATTTTGATTCAAATATTACCAAACGCCAGTCTCCCCCTAAAACCTTTTTTGATCAAAAAATTAAAAATGAATTAATTAAATTAATCTACATGAAAAAGGAAAGGAGAAAGGAAAAAAACTGCATCTACCCTTGGAGCATGTCCTTCAAGAAAAAATAATAAATTGAACCGAATGAAATTAATGCGGGGTGCATATTCACTCCGATTAAAAATTACAACCACTTGGATCGAATTGATTCTGTAGGTTGTTTTTTACTCCCGCCTAAGTTTTTTTATTTTTAAGTGATTTTTCTGACCAAAAGAAAAACTTTAAAAGCGATTAAGCATTTCATAAAATTGAAAGGGAAAAAAAAGGGAGCTTCACTAATATATCCAAAATAGGCTGAAATTATAAATAAATAAATAAAAACCTGCACATGAATGCATTTTACAAACACACTCAAAATTCGTTTATTTTTATAAGAAATTGGTGTTGAAGTTCCTATAATTACAAGACTGAGCCACATGCCCAATAGAAATAAAAACCTACGCAAAAGACATCCAAAACAAGCCAAGCCCAAATTTATAAAAAAGCCCAAGCATTTTTTTTGTTACAAAAAGCCTAAAACATTTTATTACAACACAAAACTGTCTCGAAATCCATAACTTAAAGCACACATCTTCATTAAACCATTTCTGCAAAACGTCTCTTCATTCACTTCTACGTATTATGCAAACAAAGCTCCATAACCACCACCAAGCTTGATTACTTTCAAAAACCAACACCACACACTAACCTCCACCTACAAAAACAAAGACAAAATTTTCAGAACAATTTCAACAAGAAAAGGCTTAAAAGGTAAGATTTAAAAACCAAACCTTTATAGTAATGTTGATTATTGCTGAAAGTTCCAGTCTAGGGTAATAACAGTGTTTTGGATTCAATCTAAGATAAAATCTTGAAACTATATTGGATTTTCACTATTGGACGAACCCATGGGACCAAGATAATTAAAACTTCCAGCAACTCAAAAAGAAAGAGATATTTAGTCATATCCAATTCTTAATCCTCTAGTTACCTTCATGTTGATTAATGGTTTTAAAGTTCCAATATAAGATAATAACATTCTACCTTGTTTCCTATGGAATCCTATTTCTAATGCATGTCGACAACTTGTAAAGTTCTAGTCTAGGGTAATAACACTCCTAATTTCCTATGAAATCCTATTTCTAATGCATATCTACCACTAAAGTTTTAGATGTAGGATAATAACAGTATTTTAGAATTCGAATGTACTACAAAGTCTTGAAACTATATTGGATTTTCATTATTGAACTCATTTCATAGGACTATAAAATAGTCGGTATTTAGCAACTCAAAAAGAAAGAGATATTTTAGTCATATACCCATTCTTACACCGTTAAAGCTTACTTTCATGTTCATTAATGGTGTAAAGTTCAAGTATAGGGTAATAACATCTGCTGTTTCCTTAAAATATTTTTGAATGCATGTCTACCACTTCTAAAAAGTTTCAGAGTAATAACATCTTGTTTGTTTCTTAAGAAATCCTATTTTGAATGAATGTCTACCACTATCAAGTTCAATACAAGGTAATTGGGATACCGCTTATTTCTTATGAGAATCCTATTTCTAATCCATGTCTACCGTTGTAAAGTTCCAGGTATAGGGTAATAACACTACTAGATTCCTCTGAAATCCTATTTCTAATGCATGTCTACCCCTCTAAAGTTCCGTATAGGGTAATAACGCTGCTATATTTCCTAGAAAATCTTATTTCTGATGCATGTTTACCACTGTCAAGTTTCAGGTATAGGTTAATAACACTTATTGTTTCCTATCGAAATCTTATTTTTATGCATGTTGTAAAGCTCCAATATAAGGTCACAACATTGCCACCTAAAAGCAAATTATAGTGGACTCAAAACCAATAGTGCATAAACAGAAAAAACAGAGAATATACTCATATTCAATTGAAAAAACATACCTCAATTAATATGATTACCGAATCAAATATCACAAATTTGTAACCACAACTAAACCAAAACACAAGAGCAAATTCACAACCAAACCGAATCTGAAATCACCATATCACCATCGCAAAAACCTGAATTCAATCATACACTAAGCAAAACAGAAATTAACAACAACAAAAAATACGAGAAATTAAAATTTTGACAGTAACCTCAGAGCTTTTGCGATGTGAGACTATGAGTAGCTCTTTAGAGAATCTCTCTCTTGGAAGGAATTTACCTGAGATCGTCGAATGTTATCGAACAATTATTCCAGGTATGATATCGCCTTTCTTGCAAAGGTCATTTCCCCCAAGGAGTCTTAACTTCATCTTCGTCCGAGGTCGCTATGGTTGATGGCGCTCGGATTTGACAGCGTGAGAGCAGGAACTGGAGGCTTGTAACGGCGATCGGGGATGATGGCCGTGGCGCGAAGGAGAAGAAGGATGTGGTGCGTACCTGAGCATTCTAAATGGAGATGGAAGGAAGGGAAATCGAGAGAGAGAGAGAGAGAGAGAGAGAGAGAGTAAGAGGTGTGAACCTGGAAACCATGGAGTTGAGAAGGCTTTAGGGGTTGAAGGACTGGAAAGCTCTTGAAAAGACCACATGTTTCTAGGGTAGGTCATTCAAAGGCTACGAGTGGTGAATTTGATGGTAGAAGATATGAGAATTCAAATTAGATCGAGTATTCAAAAACAGTGAGTTTTGGGAGAAGGTGAGTCGATAGCGGGCTGCGGAGATGGCATTGACCAGGGCTCTATCGGAGAAGACGAAGTTGGACGAGGAGAAAAGCCAGGAAGAAGAGCTGGATGAACCTCGCCATTGTTACCGAAGAAGAAGAAGAAAGTTCGAGAAAATGCTTGGTAGCGAAAAGGGCAAAATAGTAATAGAAACATAGCTGTTGGATTTAAGAAATGAGGAAAGTCTGTCAATTTTGGGTTTATTTTGGGTGTGTTTTTATATAGTTCAATGGTGTAGGATTTCTTTATAGAAGTATGTCTAGGAATCTGGTATTTGAACTAATTTTCTACACAAAAAAACTAGATTCAACTAACTCGATTTTGCCACGTGTTGGCCGTTGCCTTGCCTGGGCCAAAGGAGTGTGCTGGAACTGTGGAAGAATTTTAAAACCGAAAAAAAACACAAAATTTTGTCTTTTTGGTAGGTTCGAAAAGGAAAACCCAAAATTCAGGTTGCAAACTGCAATTACCAAACGCTTTCCGGCTTCAGAGCTAAGAACCAGCACAATTCTCTCTCTCTCTCTCTCTCTCTCTCTCTCCTCTCCCCATGAGGTGTGGAATTACATCTTCTTCCCCGCTGACATGCCCCTTCTGCTCTCGGTACTCTCTTTCTATCTCTCATGTATATTTATTTATTTTGTGTTTGATGTCTTGCCTTCTGTTTGGTTTCCAGAGAAACGAGGGGTAGAAAAGAAACAAGGACAGTGAAATTTCTGGAAAAGTATGGAAATCGGTTCGGGAAATGTTGTTTTGCTGCTGTGTGATGTAAAACGTTTAGCTATGTCGTTTTGGAATCACCTTTTCTTGCTTCCGGAAGCTAGAAATGTACTTTCATTAGGTCACAATCCATCTAGAAGAAATGCGTATTAGCATTTTTAAGTAATTCGTTTGATGGGTGTGTGTTCAAGTGTTTCTGTAGAGAAGAAAAAATGCCGCTTTAACAATAATGATTCATTTTTAAAAATACTTCAAATTCTTATAATCTTTAAACAAGTTATTGAAAGGTTTTCTGAACATACGAAAATAGGTTTGTATGCCAAAGATTGGGGCACAAAGTTCGGAACTTGGCCTAGTTTCAGCTAGATTTTTGGTTGCTATTACTCCTATTTCGTAAAGACATTACTTGTGCAGAGACGTTTGCATTTATCACGGAAGAGTTTATTTTATTTGGGCTTAAGGATCAAAAAAAGGAAATTTTTGGATATGCTCCAAATCCCGCGTTTCGAACATCTATGAATCATCAGAAAGGCTTCAGCTTTAGATGTTAATCAGGGATTGAATATGTATTAAGCTGAGAAGCAGAGTCTGACTAGTGTATGGATCCCTGGTGGTGCTTTCCTCTTACTGCATTTACCTGTCAAATTCTTTGACTCATCTTTGATGTTCCCTGGAAAAAAAATATTTCCTTCTTTCATTGTTTTTTTGAGTTATTCCCATATGTCATTTCTCCTTGATGGATGCTACTTCTTGCTAGAATTAACTTCATAGCTGTGATAATATGCCACATTTTGCCTGACAGTAGGATTTGCGGGTTGCCTATTGCCTTAAAGTTTTGTGCAAAAGAGCTATTTTCCTTTTTTTCATCAAAAAGGGCTTTAATGTCTTTTCTTGGTTACCTCAAAAAAGAGTGTTTGTTCTTTGTCCTTCTCATTCATCTTACTCCTTTTAACTTTTGGAATGCAGTGATCTCAACACCCAGATAGTGAAATGGCGAATCACAAGGCATCACAGTTTCTCCTCCTGCGCAGCAGCAAGGAAGCAAGAATGTTCAGATCTGGACGTCCCCAGAATATACTCACCGTCAGCTTGATGAAGGGAAAGACAACCTATGATGAATTTAAACATGGATTCCCATCTGATGGCTTATCCACTGCATCCGATAAATGGTGGGGAAGCAATAGCCCTGATGGTTATGAGAGCGTCCGTGGGAGAAGGAGCTGAGACTGATGAAGACTAGAACATCAGTTGGAAAAATTGGCAGATGATGGTGCAAGTTCAACTGTAGTGGACGAAGTTAAATGTAACAGTGGAAACAAGAACACCAGTCCCATGGAACAGATTTACTGATGGCTGTGAAAAAGAAGTCTGGAAGAAGGGCAAAAGCACTGAAGCTTGTGTTTTCTGGGTTACTGGTGCAAGAAGCTAGGGCAGAAGGGAGAGGGCATTGCTTCTCCGAAGTATCTAAATCTTCAACACCAAAGCAATGGATTCATGAATTCTCTTAAATCGGAGTTGGACTGCTCTGGACATTATAGATTATGTATAATTCATGTTAGGTTACACAGTTTTTTCTTTTGACATGATTGACAGCTATATTGAATTCTCAATCTGAATGGTATTTTCTTTTTTATATTTGGCCTTGAGTCTGAATGGTATTATTTTGTTTTTATTTATGACGACCACTAGTTTCATAGACCCCATTCGTTAAACTACATGCATCAATTCAGAATCCAGATTATTCAGCTAATGATCCGTAATTGTACCTCGGGTATACAAATCAAGGGCATAAGTCATTCATTTTGGGCTTCCAGTTGATGAAGCCAACAGAGATTTCTCACTGTTAGATTCTTCTCTCCTTATCCAACATTCTTAGAACTCTCATCCAAGATAGTACTTGGGAATATCTATTGGTCAGAGAAGGTCGGGCATATCAAACATCCAAAATAGAACAGCAACCAAGAATTGACAAAGAGATCTAAAGCATATCAAATATCCTAAACTGATTTCCCCATATATGGTTTTTTTTCTTGTGTCTTTCTGTTTTTGGAGCAAGCTAGTGGAGCACATGAAGCCCACTAAGGAAGGAAGAAATATAATTTCTATTGGCTAGAGATTTAGAATAACAATTTAGCAGTGGAGCATGGCAAGCCAACTGGAGTGAAGAAAAGGAAGAGATTCTATTGACAGAAAAATTTGTGAGCTTCATTTTCACCAATAAGAAAACAGAACAAGATTTAACTTAGATAAGGACCCATGCACCAACACTATAAATATACAAGATTATATGCAAATTTCGTCTTACTCAAACAACAAGAAGCTCTAACGCCTCTTGGCATCGGCACTTCCACATTGTTGAAAAAGCAACCCTCAATACAATACACTTTCGTTTTACCTCAAATGGCCTCTTCAACAATGACTCTCTCCTCCCTTCTCCTTGCAGCCAAGCTGTCAAGCTGGTTTTCTTTGTTTCTAAAATTGTTGGTGAGGGTCTTGTTACAAATGCGCAAAACCACATCCTGAGTCCAAAAACGTTTCATCTGGCAGCCCATGGTACTGCCC